>JAHLJT010002630.1:47823533-47854822 GCA_031308135.1 Acheta domesticus
GACGACGAACCTCCTTTTTCGATCGCCGACGCGGCCACCAACACCGACGAGGTGCGAACCTGGGACAAGGACACCGTTTCAACACCTGTCATGACCAACAACAATTCTTTTTCATTCGAACTACCACCCACGCTGGCGGGCATCGACCCACCAACGCCACCCACGCTGGCAGACACTTCGTCTTCTTTTTCGCACGAATCGCGGCCGCCGCCGCCGACTTCACCGTCTCGCCTCTACAATCGACGCGAACGGAAAATGACGAAGACGACCGCCATCGCTGACCTGCAAGGCTTCTGGAGAGACAGACAGTTTGTCTTAAAACGCTGACTGTGCTACGCATTACCGAGCGACATTCATAATACAACCATGTATAAAATACACACGTTCACCTTTCAACCACCCTGTGAAATCGAAGAACTGAACGCGTGCGATCGACGCTCGGCACATTGGCTGCAAAGCCACCACCACCGTACGCCGTGGCACTGCGGAAACATTCCGTACAACTGCAGGCACGAAACGATTCGCAGAGCTGTAGACGGCATCGACAAAATATTCGTGAAAGGAGGAACGAAGGCAGATTGGTTACGTGAGTACGTGCGTTGTTATGTGGTCGACTTAGAAGTGTTTCAATGTCCACCGCTCCACACGTGTGTAAAGATCTACAGCGAACGCTATAAAGCGGACGTGACGTGGCGTCTTGTCTTGTCGCTGCTCGATGGAAAAGGAACACTCCAAGCGCTGGCTTTAATGCATTGGCTCGCCACCACTCGACCAGAATTAATCGACAACATCGAAGCAAATCCCGTACGAAAAACGACGGGCACGATGCCATTTCCTGTCTGAACGTCTCTCTCTCTCTCTCCGTTCCCCGACCGCATTCGTTCCATCCAGGATGTGATGTCAACCTTGACGCACTTCCGGTTTTCACTTCCTGTTCTCTCTCTCCACATCATGTGTATAAGACACACAGCGTCTTCATTGGTCATCATAGTCACTGAAGCAGCCGGATGGAGCGCACCATGAAAAACATCGACAACAAGGAAAACTTGAGTCGCAGCGAAGAACTCGAACTTCTCGTCACATTAGCGAAAGAGAACAGCTCCAAACCATCAACGAAGCCATCAAGCAATACTACACTTCACGGCCGCACTCTCTAAAAACCCTCGACAACGAGAGTCTTCGTCATCTGCCTGTCGCGTTTCTCTGCCATTCCTCAGCAGCGCGAGAGGTGGGTGCGGTCTTCAGGCGTCTACCCGAGGACGTTGAAAAGCTCCCCTGCATTCGCGAACTTCTGCCCTGTCTGAAACACTACAACATCGGGCGCACACACATCGACGGACCGCCGCCGACCAGGCGGGACTGCACGGCTTGTCGTCGTGGGATGCACGAAAGTGTCTAATAGAGCAGCATCAACATCATGGATTGGGTGGACTGTATGATGATCGTCGGAAGTATCATTCATGTGCTCATGGTAACCGCCGCTATCGTGTGCTTTCTTTTGTGAACTATTTTTTTTAATTACTTCTGAGACGATTGGACTATTTTCTTTTTTCCACTCCACCATGGATTCGAACACAACAGATTCTACTCCTCCTCCTACTCCTCCTCCTCCTCCATATACCTATGTGCTTAAATATGAACTTGAACCTAATACTATGTGTCCCATCTGTCATAGTGATACCGAGATATATTGGACTAAAACAATATGTAAACATGTATTTTGTAAAGACTGTATGGATGTATGGCTAAAAACATTATATGATGTGAGAGAACATCAAACATGTCCGATGTGTCGTTTCGCCTTAGTGCCCAAGGAGGAGGAGGATGAGGAAGAGGAAAGAAGAGATGTAGTAGAAGATTATGAAGATTATGAAGAATATGTTATAAGTGTGTTAACATCCATTCGGTCGTCTTTTAGTCGCCATGTTGTGCGAAGCGTGGGACGGCGGTTAAACGATGCGCTGCGACGTCACAATCCATCCTATAGGCCGCTCGTCGATTTGCAGAGGCGATTAGAACTAGAAATTACTGTGCGCCATATTGAGGACTTTGACGTGCAAGACCTCAGCGGACGAGACCTTCTCGTGGTGGGACTGGAATCTCCCAATCTTTGACGCGACTATGCTGTGGAGAGGGGGGAATATCTCTCTCTCTCTCACTGAGATTAGAAAAGTGATGGAGAGTGGAGGGGTGGGGTGAGAGGACACAATATAAGACGCTGTGTGTCAAGAGCGGATGCATCAGTACATTGGCACACACAGCCTGAACGAGACATGTGCGACAACGTCTATTACGCGGAAGAGGAGGAGGAGGAAGAGGCATGCGACAACACGCCGGCAGATGGAGAAGACAACTGTGGAGACAGCAGCGTTCTTGAGAACGTGCAACAACGACGAGGCGATGCTTCTTGCACCGTGGCGTATGTGGACGGACGCTTCCGTCAAGTATTGCAAGCGTGCGAGGATGTGCGGGCCGATCTAGAGACGTTGATTGCCAATCAGTCAAAGTGTCTACGCCAATGGGAATACGCTGGACCCTTCAACTCTGACCTTTTTCGCATTTCGAACGTCGGTCAACCTGCTGAGGCACGTGACGCTACAACCAAATCGTACGTCGATCGACGTGTGGATGAGATTCAAAAACAAGTTGAAAAAATTCCAAAACTACGTATCAGCAAACTCGGCAACCTCAACGTGCAGAAGTCGCGCATCGTCAACGTAGCGATGCCCACCCACAAAGACGATGCGGCCTCAAAACGCTACGTCGACGAGACCATGCTGCTGCAACGCGATTTCATCAATCGCAACACCCTTCGACGCACCGGGGAAAACGGCGAAGACTACCACTTTCAGGGTAAACGACTCACCAACGTCGCCGACCCCGTCCACGAAGACGATGCTGTCAATCTCAAAACACTACGGCGCCTTCTTCTTCCCGGCAATAATTAGCAGTGATGGAAAAAAAACCGCACTTCCTGCCACTCTTCCGGCCCCCTCGTGTCACGCCCAGTGCAGCGGAAACCGCACTTCCTGTCAGATGAAGAAAGAGAAAAAAAAAGCAGCGGTCATAAGAGCACGAGGAAGCAGTAGCACAGCACACACTTCGCTCTCGATCGTCGCTCCGTTCGCATCATCTACAATCTTTTTTTTCATCAGCATGAGCATCAGAGTCATTGACCTCAACGACGGCGACGCTTTTAGTGACACGCCGCTCCATCTCGCCGCTCGGAAGGGACACTATCGTACCGTGGTGCTCCTTCTCACCTCTGGTTTGGACGTGGACGTTTTCGTTAGGAACCATGATGGGCTGACTGCAGAAGAAGTGACGCGAGATGAACACATCAAATTGCTGCTGGCAACCGTCAGACAAATTAGACAAGGACGTGAGGACATCCGAGAGGGCATCCGGCAACGCAGACCAAGATAAAAAAGATTTTGTAAAAAATTATTGTAACATTCGATATAAAAAAAATAACAATAAATGTCTTGTTGACCTGCAATTGTCTCTCTCTCTCTCGTCTTCTCATTCACCCTACGCCACCGCCAGGCAGGGCCTCCTCCTCCTCCTCCTCCCTAGTCGTCCAGTCTATTTTTTTATTTTTTTATTTCAGGGGTTGGTAGACAGGCTGGGCACGCCCGGCGTGACGTCACAAGGACGCGGCCTTCCCCCCGACCTTGTGACGTCACAAGGCCGCGCGGCCTATTTTTTTTATTCCGGGGGGTGGCGCACGGGCAGCGCACGCCCCGGCGGCGGCGCTGCGTGACGTCACAAGGACGCGGCCTCCCACGCGACCTTGTGACGTCACAAGGACGCGGCCTTCACCGGATGTCAAACCACAACCGGATGTTGACGCCGGATGTCAACAAACCACAACCGGATGTTGTGATGCAGAACCGGCATGTCAACAAACCGCCGCCATATTTGTTGTGATGCAGAACCGGCCATTCCCCACTACTGTCGTCGAAATGCTTGTATTTGACGACTATGTTCTTCATAACCTGATATGGAATGAACCAGAAAGACGGCCCCGATGGATTCCTGAGAGAACAGACTATTTTGATATATATGACAATGTTGATTTTATTAGGCGTTTTAGATTATCAAAACGCACTGCTCTCTCTGTGTTGGAAAAAATCGAAGAAAAGCTTGAATTTCATTCTGACAAGTTAAATTAAAGAAATAAATGTTATATTTTAATATACATGCAATGTGTATTAACAACATTGCAATGTAGGGTTACCAGATCACGGTAAGAGTGCATACCATCTCTTGTGAAGAAAAACAGTTTGTTTCTTCATTTTATAATTTTTAAATAAATTTTAATGAATATATTTCTTCATGATTTCCATTAATTCGAGCAATATAAAAAAAACAACTTCTAATAAATAGCAGTGATAACATGTAGAAGGAAATGTCAAGAATATATCTCAGTAAACCTTTATTTGTAAAATATCATAATCATCCCAAAATTAAATCATAGCTTAAAGGCATTTTGCTGAATAAAGCAGTTCCGCATTGCTGAGCTTGCAACGCTGTAAAAAGAAATTAAAAGAAACAAACCACAGTAGCGTACAATGAGGAAAGAAGAGACGTTCCACGCTTAACGATCGACTGTTTTCGTTTCAGGCATGACAGTATTGCTCCGACCACCCAGCAAATGTCTTATTTATTAACAGTTTTTGACTACTGTGGATTTAGCAAATCCTTATAAAATTGTGAAGAGTGACCTGTGCAATGGCGGAACTTTTCTATTATTCGTGCAATTTCCTGAGTGATCAGGAACGTTCAAAAACCAAATCGGATTTTTATTCAATTGCCTCGTTTCCAAATGTACTAGGGACAATTGACTGCATCCATGTGCGAATGAACTCACCTGGTGGTGATGTCACGAAGTGACCGTCCCCAAAGATTTATCGTCAGTGGTAATAGTCAGCCGACCATTGCGTCATTCGCCTCAGAACAAAGAACTGGGCCGGAAGTAGGGAAACATCACCATATAAGGCAATTTCTTGAGAGTCCGAGAGTAATCTCGGAGTAGGCGCACAAACATCCGCCGGAACCCGCCACGCCGGCGCCATCCCCTCTCCTGATCCCTGGACGTTAAGAAAAGGGTCGGGCGAGCTAGGCCTCGCTCTCTGTACGCCACCAGCCCTACCGGGAGCAGGACGCTCCGACCTCTGAGCAACACAGACGGCTACAACTTGCGTGGAAATCTCCATCATGGCCTACAGTACTCTGGTATGGACGAGGTGGAGACGCAGCCATATGAGAACTGCCTAAAAACCATTTTCGGTTCTATAACCTTATAGAGAACTTGAAATCAATGATCGTTTATTCATCTACTTCTTTCAAGTTAAGTTTGTTCTGATTTATCAGATCATTATGCAGGTGGTTCATTTTAATGTTTTAACTTTCAAATTCAACTTTTAATTCAAGTTAAGTTTGTTCTGATTTATCAGATCATTTTACAAGTAGTTCATTTTAATGTTTTAACTTTCCAATTAAATGTTTTAACTTTTCTAGTTTAATTAATGAGTCAATAAATTGTTCTTAGTTGATATGTTAAGACAAAAAATAACTGCATCCCTGTGTAAGACCTTCCTCGTTTAGTTAGGTTGTAACGATCCTGTGTAGCCTCCTCTCACTCCTAGCGAGTAGCCAAGCGAGTCAGTCTGAGTTATGTTCTCCTCATGTTAAGCTCCCATGTATTCCAGACCTTCAGAGCAGCCGTTCATGGTCGCCAAATAGTTAAGTCCCCAGTAGCTTAACATGACAGTGACAACATTGAAACGTTTACAAATACGAAGCATTATTTTTCAATAAATATTCAAGCCATATGCAATGCTAATATGGAGTTTACATAGTTGCTAGGTCGCCTGGAAGCTGCCGTGATAGTACAATATTCGGCCATCCATGCAGAACTGCGTAATTCCTCCCCGGTGTTTATGGAGACAGTGTGCTTCTTGGGGATGCAGGATATGCATGTTCGAGGTATTTGTTGACATCCCTCGATGACGCCCACTCCCAAGCAGAACGTCTGTATAATGAGTACCAACTAGGAACGAGGAATGTCTTAGAAAGGCCCTTGGGTGTGTGGAAAAGGTTCCCTGTCCTGGCAATAGATCTCACACACTCACTGCGGATTTTTTTGCCAGTAATTGTTGCTACGGCAGTCCTGCACAATATTTTATGAAGAGCAGGAGAAGGCTTGCCACCTGACGATCCTGATCTGAATCTGTCATTCACTGAGAGAGAAATGCAAGAAACTCTTTCTGCCAGCCAGAGAGGCAGTGAACAATTTAGGTACAGGCATAACATTATATGCAATTATTTTGGAAGTCTTGGAACAAGACAGTAGAAAAATACGAAATTTCAGTACTTATTTAAAATTTCTACATGGCAATTTATATCAGCTAAAGAATAAAGAAATCATAACCTTGGGGATGCAGGATATGCATGTTCGAGGAATTTGTTGACATCTCTCGATGACACCCACTCCCAAGCAGAACGTCTGTACAATGAGTCCCAACTAAGAACGAGGAATGTCGTAGAAAGGTGAATTGAATGATGCGTGAATGGAAATAAAGAAATTAAAGAACATTTTGCCAAGACATTGTCAAAGCGAAATTTTACTTAGGGTTAAGGAAAATAAAATAATAAAAAATTTCGTTAAAGTTAGGTATGCCAAAGTGCTACGTTAGTAACTAGTAAATTAAATATAAACTAAAATTAAGTTAGTTTTAGTTAATTTAAGTTAATAGAAAAAACCCTCCCTCTAAGCTGCTTAAGCCGCAAGGCACACTGTATATCCATTACGTAAAATAAATTCCCGCCTCCGCAGGGGTACTGTAAAGGGGAAACAATAAAAGGGACATAGTTTCCGCGCGTGATGAGCGGCAGGGTAGGAGGGATGGCTTCCATTACACCGCACGTCACGTGACATAATCGCAACCGATCCAAGAACATTGGAGCGGCTAGTTCGATCGCGGCAGGACCTTCCTATTATTGAAGGCAAAATTATTCTCCTCGGGGCCCCAAATCTTCATTGCGGGTTATGAAATCAATGGGTTTTAAATGGGGAAAATGCCAATCAAAGCGACGGGTGCAGATAGAGACCAGACATAGTGGACTGGAGATCGATACATTGTTCAGTTGAGACAATTTAGACAAGAGAACCGAGATATCATTTATGTGGATGAGACATGGATTGATAATACACTTATATTTCAGAAGTGCTGGCAGAGTAATGACGTTTTGGGTCTCCAAGTGATGGAAAATGCAACAAGTAGACTGATAATTGCTCATGCGAGGGGAAAAATGGATTTCTCTGAGACACTTGTCTAATTTTTCCAGCTGATAGTACTGTGGGGGACAACCACGGCCAAATGAATGGCATTTGTTTTTAAAAATGGGTGCGTGAAAAAGTATCGCCACATCTGCTAGAGCATGCTGCTGTTGCCATTGACAATGTTCCATACCACAATATAAAAATCAACAATATACCGTCCGCATACGCAAGAAAAACAGACAATGGCATGGCTTGAAAGAAAGGGAGTGCATTGTGAAGACAGTAAGCGTAAGACAGATTTGTACCGTTTAATTGCAATTCCCAAACCATGGGCAAAGCAGTACAAGATTGTTGAGTTGTTAGCAGCACACGGACATAGTTGTGCTCATTCCTCCCTACATGGGAGATGAGCCCAACTTGGGAGATGACATGGGAGATGAACCCATACTTGGGCGAAAGTAAAGAGAATATTTAAGGAGCGAAATGTAACGGGTGATGTCTGTTACCAAATTGCAAGAATGCACTGAAACTGCAAATCAAGAAGTCATCGTGCAGGACTGGAAAGGATTTTGCAGCCTCGTGGAAAAAATACAAAGTGATTATTGGGAAAAAGATGGTATTGTGCCGGACATCACTGACGAAATAATTGTTAATTTGGATTCCAACAGTGAAGACTGCGGATCATCATCGGATTCTGAATAAGGTAAGTTCGAAGCTGACATAATCATGCAAGAAAAGCGCCCGCAATGGGACATCAATGGGACAGCTCCCTCACATTGGGGCTGTCATAGCGAACCGGCTCCCAGCCAAGCACCAAACTCCGGTCCACCGTACTCAGCTTTCAGCATCTAGCGCCCGCATTGAGCACTGCCCGTAGCAAGCGCTACCGCGCCTCCGCAAGCGGTTCCGTACATGCAGCGGCCGGCCGCGGCCAGGGTATGTTATCAATGTGGCCATCCGGGACATTTTGCCAGGAACTGCCGAGAAAAAAACGTGTGGGTGCTTCCCATGCCAGAATTTGGCATCCGACGACGCGGGAGAACCGGCAGGAAGGAGCACAACCGCCTTCGGAAGCGCACCTCTCTCCAGAGCCAAGTAAGTGTAGTGAAGTGCGACCCCACCACCCGCCCCTAAGCGACACTCAGTGAAGTGCAGTGGCGTGTGACGCAGGGTCAAAAAGAATAATAATATAATAGAAAAAAAACTTTTCGGATATCCAGTATGTGAATCCCAGCACTGTGAATCGAACGATTGTAACTTGTCTGCGACTTTCTACGTATAAAAACTTTTGTTCCTCACATCGACGTGTGTATTATTTATATGTATGTATTTTTTTGTCCTCATGTCAGTTTTACTGTTCTTAGCTATAATTCGTGTTTACTCTGTACTCATTTCTTGTTTACTCTACCCATTTTATGTAATGTACGTGTAAATTTTATGTAATGTAATAATGTCTGAACCGTCCCTTAGCCCAATGGCCTAAGTGTGAGCCAGTATCTGTACAAAAACACCCTCCCCCCGAAGCTATCTTCGGGAGGGGTGATGTTGTAAAGCGCTTCTCGCGTCCCTGGGCCGGGTCACGTAGCCCACGCCGAGTCAGGTGCCGCACCCCCTGCTACAAAGCACTCGGCCGGCCCAGCGGCGCCCACCGGAAGGTGCGCCGCATGACGCACCAGGCCCTTCGGCGCTTCGCGCGCCGTGGACAATGGCACGTAGCCTACGCCGCACCCTGGGACGCGCCACCCGGTCGCGAAGCGGCCGGGCGGCCCAGCGCCGCTGTGTGCGCCGTATGACCCACCGCGCTCTTCGGCCTGCCGACCTCCGCCCCCCTTCCGATGGCCGGGCAGGCAGCGTCGGAAGCGCATTGTGACGTGTCCTGACGCGCCCTGACATGCCACGACACGTGACCAGGCTTTCGGCCTTTAAAGGGCGGGCGCGGCGCTAGCAAGGGCAGAGTTCTCTTGGCCTTGTGCCGCGACGGGTCTACTGGAAGTGTGGGTCGTCATTCGGGTGACCTGCGTCCTGACCTCGACAGCGGCCTGCGAACTAAGTCCGTGGTCGCGTGGAGCGTGGGTCGTCCGTTCGAGGCTGACCCGCTTCCTGACCTGTGGGGACTACCGCCTGCTGTTCGTATGTAAGTTATTGGCTGCACGGCTTGTAACGGCGATGTGTATCGCAAGTATTTAGTTACAATAAATTAGTTTTACCCCGTATTAAAGGTCTTGTTCTTAAACCCGCAACTCCTGCCCTATATCGCCGTCACGACATATTGGTGTCAGATGTGAGGTAGTGGAACAATTCAGTAACCGGAAGGAGTGCAGGGCGATAACTCCGTCTTCAAATCGAAGTACGGGTTTGAGCCCCAGCAGCGGGCGCGCTTAAGAACAGACCAAGGGTGGGAATAAGTGTAGATGTTGAATTGCGGGTTGTCATACGCCTAGTGTTATTATCGTCGCCCCCCCCTCTCCTCCGTTATCACGAGGCCACGACGGTGGGACAAATTAAGTAGAATCCTCTGAAGATATTAAACTGCGTAAGGATAGAACAATTGGCGGGTACTGTCATGGCATCGTACGAGGAGCACTCACTTCCCCTACGTGGGGGTACTACTAATTTCATGGATTTCGCGGACTCTGTACCCTCGAGGCAGATAGAAACAACACGGGCAAGGCCTAGGCTTCTGATCTTGCTACCCCCACCAGCTCTGCCCACACTCGTGCGCCGCCTCAAGTGTCGGGCACCCAAATTTTCAAGATCCCTGCCTTCAGCGGAGAAGATGGCGGGAAGGTAGAGACATTCTTGGAGCACTTACGGATTGTAAGTCACTTCAGTGGTTGGAACGAGGTCCAGACACTGTCGCCAGGCGACATTGCCGCAAAACTGATTGCTACAGAGCGGGCCTTATCAGGTCCGGGCGCCGGGGCGGCACAGCGGCCGGTGAGGTCAGCGCGGTGTGTCATCCCCCATAGAAGGGCGTCGTGACACACAGGGCGCCGTGACGCACAGGGCATACGGGCGCACTTTGACCGCCTCCCCGGCGTGAACTCTGTACTGTAAGGGATGGCCAAACTCACGCCGGGGATGGCAGCAACCCCAAGAGTAAACCGCGAAGTCTACGTCACACTAAGGTTGAGTCAGGACACCCCTTGCTCCGAGGGCGGGTATATAATCAGCGCCGTCGGAGCTAGCTAGACAGAGTGTGGTATACAGCAGTGTGTGGGAGCAGACGTCGAGAGAGCTCTTCGCCGGCAGCGCCTAGTGTCGGGGAGACCAGTTGGAAGGGTGGGCCGCCAGCGGCGAAGGCACTGCACAGGACTAGTGACCGCGGCTTACGGGCCGTTTGGCCAGGCGGACCGCTAGTGCCGGATCCACTGTGTAGCACTCCTGACCGCGGCCTTCTCGGTCATTGGGGCCGCTGTCTGCGCTTCGAGAACGGAACAACCCTGCCTTAGTGTGACGAAGACGCCGGGACGCAGGGGCACGTGTGACACGAGGAGCAGGGACCAACATGTAAGATGAAAAATAAACATGCATGTTAATCGGAACTACGCGTCTACTTGATCCCTTTATGTCCCGTCACGACAATACTAAGCGTAGGACGTTTGCGGCTCACCGGGCTCGCGGCGGAATTCGTGACTAACCATCCGATTTTGATTGGTTGATTTCTTCATTTGCTTTCTTCCTATGTCTAGCAGTGGTGACCCACTTCCCGTCCTCGACTGCTTGAACACTCTGGCTGAAGGCATGCTGATCACGCAGAGACGGTCTTCTTAAGAGATTTGAAACAGGGGGAACCGTACGCCATCACCAATGCAAAGACAGTTGACGTCAAAGAAGGACAACGCATTGTTCTCACTTTAAACAACACTATCGCTGTCTTTCTCCCAGCTCGCTTCAGCACCATGGACCCGGCCATGTTCAAAGATAAATATTTGACGTACTTTGGCAAAGAGCAGAGAGGGAAAATTTATATACATAAACTCCGCTTTTCCAACACCGCGGTAGGTCCACTATTGATGTCCTTTCTGTGTCAATGCATGCTCACAGTGTGTCTGTGTGTGTGGAGTTGTGTGTGTGTGTGACGGGGGCCGTAGGCTTCGAGCATACCACCCTCGCGGCTCTCACTTCTTTCCAACACACCCATGTCATGTTTCTCTTTTTTTCCCACTTTTCCCTGTTTTTGAGCATGTCGCTTTGTGGCCCACATACTTATGCTTTTTGTGCTTGCAGGATCGTATTGGGGATCCGAAAGCGACACGGCAACACCGCCCCCTCCAGTAGGGTCGACCGACTCATGCGCCAGCGCGGACGGGTCGGCGCCTCGACTTCCGCCTCCACCACGACCCCGGTCGTACGCTTGCACCGGCTCATGGCTCCGTCGCCCTACGCGTCGGCGGCTCCTGCTGATGCTGCAACTACACATGCTCCTTCACCTGCTGCTCCTGCTCCCCCACCTGCACGTTCACCCCCTCATGATGCTCCTCTACCTGCTGCTCCTGCTCCCCCACCTGCACGTTCACCCCCTCATGATGCTCCTCTACCTGCTGCTCCTGCTCCCCCACCTGCACGTTCACCCCCCTCATGATGCTCCTCTACCTGCTGCTCCTGCTCCTCCTCCTTCCCTCGTTGACATCACCACCACCGCGGCCCACTCCATCTCCTCCGCCTCCACCATCCCCGCCACGACATGCCCCAACTTTGTTTTCCTCCCACCTCGCTTTTCTGATGCTCCTCTACCTGCTGCTCCTGCTCCCCCACCTGCACGTTCACCCCCTCCTCCTGCTCCTCTACCTGGTACTGCTCCTGCTCCTCCTCCTTCCCTCGTTGACATCACCACCACCGCGGGGACATCTCCGCTCTGCACCCACCTCCGCTCCACCTCCCCGGCCCACTCCATCTCCTCCGCCTACACCCTCCCCGCCACGACATGCCCCAACTTTGTTTTCCCCCCACCTCGCCTTTCTCCCTGTTCCAATTGGGACACTCCACCGTCCACCACCCCCACACTACCCGCATTGACCCCCTCCGCTGTATTTGCAGGTCACGACGCCTCCTACCCTGACGAAGAGCAGTATGTCAGGGAGCAAGTACACGCCTTCACGGAGGCGTTGTTAGGGGCCTTGCCGCACCTCCTCAGAAACCGTACGTGTTTCACAACACTACGGGATCTGAGGTGGCTGTTGGACGAGAGGCTGTCACAACTACTCCCCTGAAGCGTGTTTCCAGGACATATTTCTTTTCTTCCTTCCTATACCATTTTTTCATATTCAAGAAAAACCCAAAACAAACAAAACAAAACCAACTACAGTCTATTTGTGTATATATATGTCAAATATTCATGTTCATAATCATTGCATTGTGATTTTTTTAACTTGTCTCTGGTGTTCCATCTCTTTGCCAAAGACCATTCCCTCGGCTCCACTGCATGTCTTCCTCAGGACGTGTCACCATCGGAGTCGGTTTCTGATTTTTCCGGTAGACTCCGGTCTATCGAACGTCAACTTAGAAACAGCTACAGCAACCCCGAGTCCTCTCAGACCAAGACGTTTTCGGAAAGATTGCTAGCGCAATTCCTGGCTGGGCTTCGACAAGCAATTGGCAGATTCGTTGTCCGAAATCCACGTACCATGCTAGAAGCCGAAGAATATGTTCGGCTGGAGGAAGCGGCATCCAAGAGTTACGCGACCGCGCCTCGACTCGTGAGCACATTGTGCCCGCATAGTCTCATCCCCGCAGCCGGAAATACCTCACAAGTTACTCTTCCTTCAGTACCTACTTGCGGGTTCCCGAAATCACAATGGAATCCGCAATGGGACATGAATGGGACAGCTCCCTCACATTGGGGCTGTCATAGCGAACCGGCTCCCAGCCAAGCACCAAACTCCGGTCCACCGTACTCAGCTTTCAGCATCTAGCGCCAGCATTGAGCACTGCCCGTAGCAAGCGCTACCGCGCCTCCGCAAGCGGTTCCGTACATGCAGCGGCCGGCCGCGGCCAGGGTATGTTATCAATGTGGCCATCCGGGACATTTGCCAGGAACTGCCGAGAAAAAAACGTGTGGATGCTTCCCATGCCAGAATTTGGCATCCGACGACGCGGGAGAACCGGCAGGAAGGAGCACAACCGCCTTCGGAAGCGCACCGCTCTCCAGAGCCAAGTAAGTGTAGTGAAGTGCGACCCCACCACCCGCCCCTAAGCGACACTCAGTGAAGTGCAGTGGCGTGTGACGCAGGGTCAAAAAGAATAATAATATAATAGAAAAAAATCTTTTCGGATATCCAGTATGTGAATCCCAGCACTGTGAATCGAACAATTGTAACTTGTCTGCGACTTTCTACGTATAAAAACTTTTGTTCCTCACATCGACGTGTGTATCATTTATATGTATGTATTTTTGTCCTCATGTCAGTTTTACTGTTCTTAGCTATAATTCGTGTTTACTCTGTACTCATTTCTTGTTTACTCTACCCATTTTTATGTAATGTACGTGTAAATTTTATGTAATGTAATGTCTGAACCGTCCCTTAGCCCAATGGCCTAAGTGTGAGCCAGTATCTGTACAAAAACACCCTCCCCCGAAGCTATCTTCGGGAGGGGTGATGTTGTAAAGCGCTTCTCGCGTCCCTGGGCCGGGTCACGTAGCCCACGCCGAGTCAGGTGCCGCACCCCCCTGCTACAAAGCACTCGGCCGGCCCAGCGGCGCCCACCGGAAGGTGCGCCGCATGACGCACCAGGCCCTTCGGCGCTTCGCGCGCCGTGGACAATGGCACGTAGCCTACGCCGCACCCTGGGACGCGCCACCCGGTCGCGAAGCGGCCGGCGGAAGTTGATAGTGGTCGAAACGAACCCCTAGCGCTACCGGTGTGTGTGTGTGCGTTGCATGGAAGGGGAAGAGGAGTTCGTGCAACGGTTCCTTGCACTGCGTGCGTGGAGGTGACGTGGCCGTTGCTCCCGCCCGTACAAGACCACACAGGATGGGGTGCGCGACAGGCGATGGACCTCCGGCGGCAACGGCAACGCTTTAGCATCGTGCACGTCCTGGCACAACGGGACATCCACGCGCGCATCAATAGGTATGCTTTCGCCACGCACGTCGTTCGTCGATATTTACTCGGTTACGTGCGTGTGCGACTCCGTGCGGACGAGGACCTCACCCCCTTACGTGAACTATTAGTGATCCTCATGGACAGGCGAGCGCGCGTGAGGCATCTCCAACAGCGAGACGAAACGGTGTTCCCGTGGTTGTTCGGCGGGGCCGCCGTGACGGACGATCTCCCTTTCATGAGAACGTGTATCGATCTCGCGCGTCAGATCCTTCCGACCTATAGTCGATACACGCGAATGGAACTGCTGACCGAGCTGTTCTTACGTTTCGCGTCTGTGCTATAATTCGTGTTTACTCTGTACTCACTTACGTTTCGCGTCTGTGCGGCGGACATTACCGACCTCTCGTAATGCATGTGTAGCGCACGTGCTGGCACGTATCTTCCGCATTGCTGTGCCGAGTAACCCCCCCGTCTCCAGTTCCTCGTCCGGCTCCTCGTCTCCCACCTCAGTGTCTTCAGAGGATTCGCTTTTCGCACACGAGGTACTCGGCGCATCCTCTTCATCGTCGTCCTTGTCTACCGAGTCCCGAAACGAGAGGACCTTGGAGGTGCGTGAAGAAGATACGTCACGTGTGCTGCGTACGAGCGCGTGTGGGGAAAGCATTGTAGAAGCAGTGGGAGAGGGTGAAGTGAGCGGCGATGAAAACGATTTCGTGAGTTTGGGTGAAGACAGTGTCAGTGACGAGGGGGTGTAGGTGTATGTGTGTGTGTAGATGGAGGGGGACGAGGAGGAGTACCGTTGTGATACAGAAGTACGTTGCGATACGCCACCTAGAATTTGCATGGCCGAGTCCTGCTTACACGTTACGCGTCATCGAGGTGGGGGGCAGGACAGTGCGTGCCGCGCCGGCCTCAAAAGTGGAACGTTGTGGACTTTCTGACGCACCGGCAAACGTCATCACGTATCGACGTCTACCCGTGCTGCGATCGTCAAGACGACACTGGAGGCGTATTTTGCGCAACGTATGCGTGCATGCGAGGATCCAGTTGCAGTCCTGAAAGAACTTTCCTTTGTCCTGACGGAGAGACGACACCGCATCAGGCATATCTTTCCGCGGGATGACACTGTGTTTCCGTGGGTGTACGGACAGTCCTGCTTGGAGACAGACGTGGCCGTCCTCTCGCATGTCGTCAGCAAAGTGTTAGACCACCTGCACCCGTCAAACCCGTTTTACGGCAAGCGCTCGCTTCTGCTTGCGTGTGTGTTTTCCACGTGTGGTGATAGCGTGTACCTAACGTTGATGCACAAACGCCTGGTGCCGTTTCCAGAACGGTATCGCCATCGTGTGTACGAACGGGTGGACAGAGCGTTGAATCTTTCACAGAGTGACCGTCGCTCGCCCGGATTGACGGCGGACGCTATCCTCGGACGAAGACACTAGCGAAGCGAGTGCGCATGCGAGTGAGGGGGGGGGAGAGGAGGAGAGACCGCACTAGTCGGTCGTCGACGTGGTATCATGCCTTTCGATCTGCACCACCTCTTCCAGTTCAACGCCATGTTGAAACACACGCCGCTGCCACAGTGCCACCACCACCGTCACCGCCACCACCAGTGCCGCTCCGTGTGATGTTGTGCAACATGGTGTTTTGTAGTGTGTTCTCCCGACCCTACCACGTGACGTCATGTTCGCATGAGACAGACATCATCCACCTTGCGCAACACGCTGTGTGTTTGCTGGACATGAAACATTGCGTGTGTGTGTGTGCTCTGCTAATAAAAAACAGTATATTTGTATATTATCTGTATATGATTTGTATATATGTCAAATATATTCATGATCATATTCATTTCATTGTGATTTTTACTTGTCTCTGGTGTTACATCCCTTTGCGAAGACATCCCTCGGCTCCTCCGCCTCCACTGCATGTCTTCCTTTTCTCATTATTATTATTATTATTCGTCAACATCGTCTTCTTTGACATGTTTTCACGTGAGCGCTACCGGTGCCACCCGTGCACCCACGCCTCCTCCTCCTCCCCGCTTCCAGGACGCGCCCCCCCCCGTCCCGCGGCCACCTTCCCCTGTCCGCGCACAGGACGCGCCACCATCGCACTTCTCGATCCACCCTCGTTCCTCGGCTCGCTTCCAGCGTGCGCCACCGTCGCACGGTCGCATGCCCCAGACCGCACACAGGGCGCGCCACCGCTGGTTCGCGCCCCGGCCGACCGGGCTTTTTGAACACCACCTCCCCTCCTCTGGCGGAGGCAACTGGTGGAACTGGAGTGGAAATGTTCAGAACAGTGATGTCCCGCTTCAGATTCAAATTCATTTTACGGTGCCCGCGATTTGACGACAAAAAAACAAGGCAGGGCAGAAAACTACAAGATGAACTTGCTCCAAAAAGGTAAGCGGTTGAGTTTTTTGAAAAACTGCAAGAATTCTCGCACTATATTCGAGTATGACACCGTCGATAAAAAAACTCGAACCGTTTAGAGGGCGTTGCGATTTTAGGCAGTATATTCCCAGTAAACCGGTAAATACGGGATAAAAATCTCTGCCCATGTAGATGCACGAACATTATATACCAACCATATGGAGGTATACGTCGGGACGCAGTCAGACGGGCCTTACAAAATTAACAAACCGGAAGGTGTTGTGGTAAGGCTCTGTGAACCAAACACAGGTACAGGACATAACGTTACTATGGATAACTGGTTCACTAGCTACCTTCTTTCACAGTAACTGTTTAAGTCTCGCAAGTTGACAATGGTTGGAACAATGAGAAAAAACAAGCGCGAGTTTCCTCAAGAATTCGTGAACACCAAAAGGAAAGAAACAAAGTTTGTTTGGTTTCCAAGAAACAAGCACCCTGATGTCATACATCCCCCCCCCAAAAAAGGGAAAAAAATGTTCCGCTGTCGAGAATGCACAACAATTAAAAAAAGATCAAGCTATTGGTGACCCATGGAAACCAGAAATCATTACATTTTACAATCTCAAAGAAAGGAGTAGATGTCGATAAAATGTGCGCTTCTTACAGCTGTGCCAAAATGCACATCGGTGGCCGATCATTATTTTCTACAGCACGTTTAATGTTGCTGCAATCAATGCCTTTATTACATTTCTGGCCAATACAACCGCAAAAATGAAAAGGCGACCATTCATGAAAAAATTGAGTATTGAGTAATGTTGCTTGTTTACAGATCACAATCCCACTACAAAAGCAACGCTGTTGTGGCTAGAGGGCAAGAGAGAGAACGGATGATGTAACCGCACCCATCACCTGTAAATTGGCATCAGACAGCTGAAGATAAGATTCACGTCACTTTTAAATGACAAGCGAAATTGCAAACTTCTCGTACGTCGACATGGCAGTTGTCATGAAAATTCATACATGACAAGTTCCATTTTTAAGACAAGCTAATGGATATGAAATGACATAATTTGCTATTATTTTCTCTATTAAAAGATTTTCACACGAACATCCTCAACTTTTTTTAATGTGTCAATTTATTGCTAGAACCCGACTTCACGACATTATACCCTGAGAAGACCGAGGTGCTCTCTGAAAATTTGTCATTTTGTTGAAAAAATACAATTTTTAATTAACAATGAATCTGGTAGCTTATATTTGTTAACAGGATTTATTATATATTTTTTCATTATTTTTCTACACTCTGCAACTGTTTCAGATCGTAGTTCTGTGAGCATCCTGCTAGACTTCTGTAATAAAATAACTGAAGTTAATCCATCCAAATGTGTGACGAAAACTTGCGTGGCCAATAAAGCAGAAATAATTGAACACTATTTTACATGTCGCAGTGAGTGAACAAATAACCTTAAACTTTACTATAAAATACTATTTGTGAGTCATGAATTACATATTTTTGGTAATTGACTCACTGGAGGATGAACTATGTGTGTGTACAAAACAATGTGTGTGTACTAAAATGTTTGCCTCTCTTGTAGGTTAAACAGGAACCTGATGATGATCTTGAAGAAGAGGAAGCGTACAATTTCACAGTAAGTTGATTGTTTATTCTCATGGCAGTTACTGAATATGAGAAGTTGTGGTTGAAGTTAATTTTGTTTTCAGACATTGGGGATTTTGGGGAAGACTTGAATGAATGGAGTTTTTTGTGTGTTTAGTAAGAGGAAATTGTTCAAATTGTTACACTAAAGACAAGTAGTAGTTGTCCTATTTATGAGGGTGTAAATTAATTACTGGAATACTCTTCAAATTTTCTTGAATGCTTTAGTTAGTAGTGCTTAATTCAATTGAAATCTCAAATAATTATGATTATTGAGGAACAGAACACCTTTGAACAGATTTTGTGAGAATCTTTCTTTGTGAACATTTCATCTCTGGTGTATTTAATTTCAAAGGTGATTATGTAGCGGATGTTTTGTGTTCTAAATAACCAAACTTATTTTGAAATGTCCACATATTCTTTTCCTGTTTCAGTGTTAATATGTTTTGACTAAGTCACCCAATTATGGTTTTGAGACATTGTGTTATTAAGAGTTTCAAATTATTGAACTAGACTCAATACTTTATTCTTTTGTTAAATACACATACAACAATGGTTACTTCTCAATCTCTGATAATTGTCTCTATAATGGATAATTTCTAATTCAATACAGTGTTTTGCTTGTAGACATGGAGGCAATTTTAGATCAATGTCATTTACAAATTGTTTGGATTAACAAATTCCTAAATTCATTATATTACAAGATAACCTGTGTGAAGGAAAGTCTATGAAAACTATTCCAATGATTCTCTATTATAAGAATAATAATATAAATACTGTTAATAATAATCTGTTTATAATTGTGTTACTTTGCAAGGTCAGGTATTAATTTAAAATAACATAACATTATAATGCTGTGTTCATTTAGTCATAATTAGCTGGACCTGCATGAAAAATTGCACTCTTTAAATCATTGTCTTGGATGTGATAATAGCTTCCGATATTTATCCCCCTTCATTTTTAAAGAAAACGAATATTTTTTTCCATTCTGGTGCTCAAGAAAATGTGCACAGATAATAGCTTCCCCCATAAGTTATATACAGTTTTTACAGTTTTTTTGACCAAATAAATAAATATATTTACTTTGGTTATCTTAGTTACATTATTGTAATGGTTTTCTGACCTTAATAACCAGACATTGAGATATTTTTTTAACAATTTATTTCTTTTGATGTTTCGACCCTCTTTTAAATCTTTTTCAAAACATTATAAAATAATAAAGAAACTCGTTACTGTCAACTGGTGGAGATTTTAGCAATAAAACTGTAAAACGTAAGAATCAAGCAATTCATTAGAAGAACCATGAAATGAAATATATCGGATTTTTAACCGGGCTAACCTGCTTGAAATCGAAATGTCTTTCGTTGATGTCATCGGTGATGGAGTCTCGTAGATTCTTTGGAGACTCGTAGTGTCAGATACAGTAAATACCTTGGGGATGGAGACAGCAAGACCTTTCTCAAAATATGCACCAAGAAACCATATGGTTCTGATATTCAAGTGTCCAAATTAGAATGCATTGAGCATGTTCAGAAACGAATGGGATCTAGACTGAGGATATTATTGAAAGAAAAATCAAAATTAATTTAGATGATGGAAAAAAACTAAGTGGGAAAGGACGCCTCACTCAAAACGAAGTTTACAAACTTCAAAATTTACTTGCTATAAGAAGAAATGTAGGAATCTTATGAAAGATACGATGAGATGAAGAAAGCAGCGTGGGCAATCTTTCACAAAATATCCAGTAATGAATCTCCGCAACACTTTTTATGCTCCAGTGGTAAAGACAGTTGGGACAAGTACAAAAAGAATTCAACAGAAAATTATGACCACAAGAATTCTTTACCTGCTGCTGTGATGAATCAGATTAAACCTGTATTTTAGAGATCTGGCAAGACCTGATTTGCTAAAAAAGGGGTCTATATGACAAGACCCAGAATTTCAATGTATCTGTGAATTCAGTAATTTGGACATGATTACCCAAAACTATTTTGCAAATCATTACTATAAGATATGGTGTATATGTTGCCATTTTGTGTTTCAATGATGGGGTTTAAAAAAAAATTTTTAAAAAAGTGGTTTTCAAAGTTCTGGGTATAGAGACAGAATATGAAAAGCAGAAATTGCTGCACTAAGTTGAACAAAAGAAGAAAACAATGAACATAAGGAAAGAAGACCAGTACGACTCAGATGATGCACAGTACGGTGCAGAAAAATATTAACAAAGTGTTTTAAAGATTTTCTTCAGTAAAATATAATTATTAACTTTAAACCTGATTTTCTCTAAATTTAATTTTTTTGCTCGCAGGAACCTATATTGTAGAAACTAGAAGTCAAAGAAAATTGAAACTTGGACTGTGCATTAATTAATTACATTAGTTAAAAAATACATTGTAATACTGAAAATTTAAAAAAAATTAATTCTCTGATTCCATTCTTTGTAAATAGTCATATATACTTGTAATTGTTGATTAACATAGTATTTACTATAGTAAAAATTTGAGTTGTATCCTTTCTAGTTTTTTCCAAAAAATGTTTTTTTAAAATGTTCAACATTAGCATTGGCAGCAGGGAAATATGGTGCATATGGTCTCCCCGTAAGTATGAAAATGCATTTGAAAGGTTGTCATAGTAATTTTAATAGCCATTTTCATTGTAAAAAGAATCTTTGTTTTCAAACATTCAACGGTTGGTCATGTTATAGCAGACATCTTATAACTGTTCACAATATTCCCAGTTTTACTGAACTATTGGAAGAACCGCTTTTTGTCAATAAACCTGAAAGCAGTTAGTCTTCAAATATTGAAGATTGTGAAAATATTCCAATATACATAGTCATTTATTGAAAAATTGTATGCAAATAGAACAAAGCCTCAAAACCCCAAGTCGAGGAAATCCTGGAAAATGTTACCGAGTTATTTGCAAGCATATTTGGAATTATAAAGCATATAACTGAACACTCTAATTGGGGGTAACAATTTAGACTTAAAAGACATTTTCAAGGTTTCAATGAAACCATTCCAAAATCCACTATCTACTGAACATAGACGTTTCAAAGCGCTCGAGGAAACGAGGTGTTTTGTAAGAAACACTATGTTATAGGAGATAGGCTTGACAATGTTCTTACTGAAAGGCAAATCATTCAAGTCAGGACTGTAGGGAAGGGTCAATTCATTCCAATGAGTGAAACTTTAAAGCACTTTTTTTCTTTCAATGAAATCTTGAGTAAAACTATAAATTATATGGAACTTTTAAAAATGCAGAAAAGTAGTAGATTAATGTCCAACTTTTTGCAAGCTGAATTATGGGAGGAAAAAGAAGCACTTCAATAATTAATTAGTATTACCACTTATTCTTTATTATGATGATGTTGAAGAGAATAATGCACTCAGATCACACGCTAGTGTTAAACTAGGGGTGTTTATGTTTCACTTTCGTGATTGCCATTACTGTTCAGGTCAACTCTAGACAATATTTTTCTGACTGCTTTGTTTAATTCCGATAGAAAAACCTTATTGAATGGAAATGAAGCAATATTTGGAATATAGGCGGGAATAAACTGGTTTATCACGGAAGGCACAGAAATTAATGTAAATGTGTTTTGCTGGCAGGTGACAATGTAGGTCTGAACTGGGAAATCCAGTGTGTTTAAATTATAATTACTAGTGCAGAATATGTTTAATGTGAAAGCCTGATGTGCAGAGAAACTTCCCTTTGCTTCCAGAAATGAAGAGAACTCGAGAGCAATATGAAAAGAATGGTTTCTCAGACCCAAAAAGCATGGCGTCAAAGCCTCAATTTGGAATGATTGATGTATTTCCATGTTACTCAAAATTATTTTGTTGATCTAATGCATGATTTTGTTGGGTGTTTGTAGATATGATATGGCTCATGTTCTGTATAACTTTGTTACTGAAAGATAAATTGTAGGATATGTTTTGGTAAAACCATCCAAGTTGAAATGACTGATGTTTTAAATTCATTAATAACATCACATCATAAATTGTGTATTGAGCTGTTTAAAGATACATTGAAGGCTAAATATCATAATATGAAACATTATCGTGAGGTCATTACAATGTCAGGACCTTTGGCCCCATTTATCTGTAACGAGTTTCGAATCTAAATACAAGGACTTGAAAAACATTGCAACATCAACGACATCGCGATTGAAATCGAATACACCATTGCTTTTAAAGAACAATTATGTGATTTCGTAAATGAGGCCTATTTTCCATCGTGCACTAGGGAATTCACCCTCACCTTGTCATTTCCAAATTTTATAAAGATACGATTCCTCTAGAAGAAGAAACTCAGGGAAGAGAAGACATTTCGACACAAACAAATCGCTGTGGTAGCATTGGCAAGCGAAGTTTTATTCGATGAAAAGAAGAAACGATGGGCGAAAAATTGAATGCAAGACAGAAACAAGGACAGTGCTCTTGTTAAGGAATTAAGGTTAGAAGAGCCTGATGATTTTAGGAATGTCAATGACCAGTCCCTGAAAATTGGAAATAATAAATTAGAACTGAGAAAAACGAAACAAGATTTTAGGAAAATAGCTGGTTTTCCAAATGATGTTAGTTGCATTGATGGAACTTATGTACGTATTCTGTCACCAGATGGTGATAATGCAGAGTCATTCCGATGTAGGAAAGGTTACTTTTCTGTAAATGTTCAGTTAGATTGTGACGCAGAATTAAAAATATGTGATGTAGTTGCTAGATGGCCAGGGTCAGTTCCTTCAGTCTTTAATAATAGAATAAGGAAAAAATAATGTGTCAACATTTATACGATCAATTTCATTACAGGATTTTGAATTCAAGACTAAAACCTTTCTCTCCATGGAAAGGTTCAGGGAGAGAGAAGACCAGAGGAGAGAAGAGGAACATAAATTAGAAATGGAGGCCAGAAATGGGACGTAGTAGAAAGAAAACTGAAAGTAGAGGAGCAGAGATTAAGGCTCAAGTGCATTCACGAGGAAAGTGAGAAAAGGAAAAGGTGTCTGGATGAGCAGCATGAAATTATAAAAAGAATTATGATTTTGCAGGAAAATGTATTAAAAGAAAATAATAAATAATTTTTTACAAAAAATATATTTAGTGGTTTATTGTAATCACAAATTTCTTTAAATGAATTCCAGAAGCAGGGCAGCCTCAGCTGCAGAACCAAACTAAGAACAGAGGCTCTTTTGAGTCAATGGTATCAACAGGAAATGCTTTCCTTTATGTAAGTAATTAGTGATGTGAATAAAAGCTTACAGCATTGAGTGTTAGCATTGGCATTTTCTAACCAGTTTCAGCTCCTAGCACTAGCATTTGCTAGCTAAGGAGTGAATAAGCATTTGTTAATTCTAGGGAGCTAAATCTAGAAAATTGTCGCATTTGCTAGGTAAATACAAAAGGCCATATTCTTTTTTATAATTGTATGTTTACGTTCATGTTTTACAGCTTTGGAGGTATTAAATATCCAAAACATGCATAATTTCAATAAGCCTTCTCATCAAGATATCAAAAATGAGAGTTGATTAGGGCTGTTTTTTAACTCTATAAAAAAAGTACAAAATACAAATTGCAGGTGTCGAGAATTAAATTAGCCAAAGAAAGTCTTAATTTCATAGAGGGGGGAAAATTCATGGAATAACTTGAAGGAAATAACATTGTTCCTTAGTGAAGAGGTTATTGTATTGTGATAAGTGGATGATTTTGTGGAAAAAGTGTGGAAAAACTGATTTTGTAAAATAAATTTAAGCATTTTGGATGGGAAAAATGGTAAAGTTGTTCATTGAGCAGTAAATGGTTTTGCATTTAGTAAGCGAGGGATCCCATTCGCAAGGCCTAATAAATTTCAGTTGAGTAATTTATTAATGATACCTGAGACGATAAATGTATTGATTTCTTGTGCATTTGTGTTTGCTGGATTTGGGAATTTTGTTGATTGGAATAAATCCAAATTTGTTATCAGAAAGGTGTCGCTGAAATTCATATCACATGTGATCCCGAATCACGGCTCCTCCCTGCCAAGACCCCTGCGCCTTTACAGGTCCCATCAAGATAATAAGGATTATGTTGGCGAAGTACCGTCACATAATTACTGGCACCCGAATTCAGGGACATGTGGAAGGGGTATTATCTTATAATTGAGAGGAAATTCATTAAGTTAATACTGGCAAAAAGGAAGCTGGTAGATAAACAAACAAGTTATGTAATTGAAACGATCACAAAACTCGCATCTGGTGTGTGGTGTTCAAATACATTTACAAGTATCGAAGACCTATTGAACTGCTTGTGTTTTGTGTGTCTTGGCTCATATATCAATCTGAAGTTTATTCGTCAATAACCGAGCTTCCTGCAAAACATCCTCGGGTGAGAGTTCAACAATCTTTTTTCTGCAAACTAGGAATTATAACATATTCGATGCAGTGTTCGGAGAACTTGAAAGTGACAAGGACAAAGTGGAAAGCATCCCCTTGGTGATATATTGCGCGTGGCCGACAATGAACGTTGTATACAAAGACAGGTTTATGAACTTTCTCTAGAATTGTATTCATTACAAATTTCATATTTTTGCAGACAGTTCTTCGGCCTGCCTTCTCTTGCTGCACCTGCTTGAAACCCAATATCACAAACAAAGCTAAGAAATATCTGCATCTTCTAAATGGGCAATAATGCTCCACCTCTCCTTTCGTGTGACTCGCCCAGGAAATAAGTAGCTACTCTATTTCTTGATTAAACCAATATCAGAAAAAACAATCACTTTCAGCACAAACTTACTTTGCTTGGAGTAATGTTTGCAAGATCTAATATGCATAAAAGCAGACATTTTTTAAAATAAAAATACACTGTACTGGCACACTAGACAAAGATTTGCTTCAAAAAGAAAGATTTAGGTGGTCTTTATTCAAGTCTTTTCAAGCATTAGCTGGAAAATTTAGCTTTAGCTACTAGGAAATGCTTTTGCTTATTTTTTATTCACATAAAACAAAGCATTTGCTTACATTTTATTCACACCACCCAACGTGAGCAATGTGTCACCCTAATCAGAGCACCCAATGTTCCTATTAACCTTAGCAAGCCATTCCCGGAGCAATCAAGTTATGTGATGCTTTATATTTCTATAGTTAAATCCATTTTGATGTATGCATCCCAAATTTGGTCACCCTATTTCTCTAACCACATACAGAATAGACAATGTTCAACAGAAATTCTTAAAATATGCTGCATATAAAGCCAAATTATCTAATTCAGCCATGTCTCATAATTACAATGATATCGCAACACTAACTAAATTCAGCACACTGGAATCAAAGAGAGATTAGTGATGCATTAGTGGAATCAAGAGATGATTAGTTATATAAATGGTTTAATAATTGTATTAGGAGTCCAGAACTAAAATCTTTATTATAAGGTGTAGTGCTGATGAACACAGTGAACGTCACATGCCAATTAAAAATCCATCAAAAAGAAAAATGTTTATTTCAACAAAACAATAATATATAATTAATTAGTTACCATTTGTATTGTATCATTTTTAAAAAAGACTTAATACGCCTGTAACAAGTAATGTACTTCAGTGTCCGGGTGATCCCCATCTCGATCAGGTTTTTGTCCAGTTTCCCTGATCCATTGAGCAAATGCTAAAATAGCCCCTTGTTTTGCTTCTGGACGTAAATGTAGCTTCACTATGCGCACGTTTTGTTGCGCACTCCTTTTGCTTTTAGTGGTAGGAGTGCTCTTGACATTTGCTTAAAGCGCCGCCTATTCACCGCGTGCATGCGTGCGCCCCTTGTGGGCGTACCCGTGCGAGGTTCACGCGGCCCACCCGGGTCGCAGAGAACAGAGCGGCGCGCCTCGCGGAGCGCCCGCATCTTGCTTTTACGGGACCTGACCGCTCTCCCACAAACGCCGACGAGTTGGGAGTTCTAGGCGGAATTCAGTTCCTGGCGGAGCTGCAGCGGCGGGCAGAGACGGGCATCCTGCGCGAGACCGGCAAAGCGGCGTGCGCAGGGCCTTCCGCAGAAGAAAGGGCCCGCAGCACGTCGCCTTCACCGTCCGCGCACTTCCCTCGCACGAGCACGCTGAGCTGTCAGTGCGTGGGAGGCGGAAACCGCGCGGGCCTGGGCCTCCCGGGGAAGAAGACGTCGCGACGCCACGGACGCTCGAGACAAGTCGACGCCGTGGCGAAAAACAAGTGTATAAAGTGTAAATGAGTATAGTGAAGTGGTGTGCGTGGGTGGATGAATGTGTTTGTAAATATAGTTTAAGAGTGAATGCGAGAATGAATGCAAATATAAAGAAGAAATATGAACGTTAATAAGAACTTGCATTTTCCATTTCCAAAATCAATGCGTTTAAACTAACAAGAGCCCAAAGGGGCATAGTATATTAGTTTTTAAGTTTAGAATAATTAGTATGTTAACCGCTCCCTGCGGCGTAATTAGTAAGTTAAAAAGTCCTCCCTCAACTCCATAAGCTTAATCAGCTGGAGCAGATATGTAACCCCAATCTATGAATAAATTCCTACCTCTCCAAGATAAATGGAGAGGAGAAAATTGAAGGATAAAAGAGAAAGGCTGAGTCGCACCCATCCACAAGGGCAGAACGTTTAAGTTGATGCATCCCTGCTCCTTCTGTTCTGCCATGATAGTGGGGTAGTTGATGGGTCACTCAAACATTGATGTCCCACACACACATGAACAATTTGTAGATAGATATGGACGGCATTCAATAAATGCAATGGTGGTATGTGGGCCACAACTACAATTTTTTTAATGTTTCAGCGAACTGGCCAGGCAGCACACATGATGCACGTGTGCTGCGAAATAGTAGCCTGTGCCATAGGATGGATGAGGGGTGGCGTCCTTTCCCCAATGCAGTAATACTAGGGGATTCGGCATATGCCCTAAAGCCTTGGCTGATTCCCCCTCAAACGCGTCATGCAAATGACAGAGCGGTAGCACAATTCAACTCCGCTCACAGAAGAACTAGAAGGTTGGTGGAGAACTCATTGGGAATTTTAAAAGAAAAAAATTGCTGGCTTTGCGTCAAAAACAATGTTGAAGCAGACGGAAAAGACAGATAATGATGCAGTAGTGCTGCAGTTAAGATGTACAAATAATTTGCCAATATAGATTTTGGAAAGTTTTCAATTTATTTTTTTAAAAGAATATAGCTTTTTTATTTATATCAATTGAAGACTATTATTATTGTTTCAATTTCCTCCCACAATAATATACTTGTGCATTCATTAAAACAAAAATTATTTTTTAAATTTCTGGCTCAACAAAAGAGAAAATAACTGGCATTGTTACATCAATATTTGTACTGAATTAAAATCTATTACCTTACTTTTTATGACAAAAAAGGGCTAACTTATCTTCATAATATAATAAAGATATATACTGGCAATAACCCTTAAAATTCTAAATGTTTCACAATCAGTTTTGGAGTCGACAGTCTGGAATTTGTTTTACCCACAGCTAAAAGACACTGCAATAATAATTACAACAAATACATGTGATAAATTGCAACATTTTGAATAAAATATCAGAAACAAGATTAATTATTTTCAGCTCCCTAACAAAATTCAAACCTCTAAAAAACAATCAATCATCAGTGCACTCTGAGGCTTCCCCTGGTGATAAGGTTGACAGCAAATTTAGGACCTACAACACGTCAGGTCTACATATTTACTGAAATTTGATGCAAGTTTGATCCAAACAAATTTTATGTAATTTGTTTTAAATTATTCTGTACAATTATAATAACTGAATGATTTAATACAGATACAAATTTCATATCATCCACATAGATCAGTAAAAAAAGTTACCGCTTTTAAACATCTCAAAGTCAACTGGATTGAACCCAAAGGATATAGAATAAATACAAAAATGTAATTGAAACAATGGAATAAAACAGACATGTTTTGAACATATGAGAAAAGAAACAATGATGAGAATCCATAATATTACATCAAAACCAAAGCTACAGTATGGTTCACAAATGTGGATATTGGGCATAAAGGAAACCAGAAACATAGAAGTAGCTCAGATGAAGTTTTTAGGGGGACAGTGTTAGGAGGAAGGAGAGAGAAAATTTGAAATGAAACTATTAGGAAAGAGCTGAAAACACGAAATTTGGCAAAAGAAATCCAAAATTACCAAAGGAAATGGAGAAAATGTGAAAAAAATGGACAAACAACGTCTACCACAGATGGCATTAAAAATGGCACGAGGGATTGAGGCAGACCAACACAAAGATGGCACCTGCAGGAACACTTCACCACATGAAGGCATACTGCTTTACTATCCACTAACAGGACACGAGCAACGCTCCTAAACCAAGGGTGTAGTTGATGATGATGATGATGATGTAGTAAAAAGTATGATATGTTACAATATGTTACAAAAATAGTTTTATCATATAGTATAAAGCAAAATTAGAATCTTGTGGAGGCACACAAGTAAGATATGAGAATGAAGTAAATGTTTTTGAATATTCCATTTGTATTAAAAAGGAAGAGTTATTAGCAATTTGTGGACGGAAAAGGTTATATTCCATCTCATAACTTTAAAATTTAAGTGTAAACATAGCAATATTGAAACTTTTCTAACAACATGTCTTAAATCCCAATTACCTACTGTTTCTGAACTGTAAGTTGTTATTACCTAAACCAGTATTGTACTAAAAAAAAATACTATTTGTAATATGTCTTTAAAATTTTTTTAAAGATTT
This sequence comes from Acheta domesticus, assembly GCA_031308135.1. NCBI lineage: Eukaryota > Metazoa > Arthropoda > Insecta > Orthoptera > Gryllidae > Acheta > Acheta domesticus. Next base: position 47,852,633 of record JAHLJT010002630.1, read on the forward strand.
TAACAAGGTGCATTCTGTTGACTCGTGTATATATTATTTTTTTTTTGTAATTCTTCTGTTTGGCACATTTCCATTGTCTTTATATATTGTAATTATTTGTCACCTGATGATGAAACCAAATGTTTCCAAAACGTTGTGGAAAATTTGTATATAAAGCTGTTTTTTAAAAGTTTTCAGTCTTATCAATGATGGACCAACATATGATATATAGATAATCCACTGCCAGAGTTCAATAAACAATTTCAAAATCATACATGTCAAATGGAATCCTCTTCCTACAAACATAAAATTTATTGCACTGGGGTTTCACAAATATGAAACAGTAGGTAAAAAAAAACACCCATCTCCAGTCACTTAAAGAAGTAGTTCTGCATTCATAAGGAACATTTAAGAAAACTGGAAATCTATATACACAACTCTTCATTTCAAGCAATAATTTTGTGCTTAAGGATGTCTGTATTTCGAAAGCATCAAAAACTAATTTTGCCCATTAAGCATCATAAATCTTTTAAGACATACATAAAAAATTAAGAAACCGAAAAAATTAAAAATTAGTTACTTTAATAAACTAATGACTCTTCATAAATTCTTTTAAAAGACCACAACTTGAACAGAAGAATGAATCAAACACAGAATAAATGCAATTCCCTCCATGAGTAAATATCAAAGAAAGTTTTAAAATATTGTACTAACCCTAAGAATATTTCCTACTTTATTATTAAAAGAAAGTTAACAACCTGAAGGAAAAAAATCGAATGTAACTAATCAAAACATGGACAAAACATTTCTGTCACAGAACTTACTATCACATTCACTTTAATGAATGGGGCTTGGAAGATGTATTGGAAACCAGCTTTTACTGGACAAAACAAGAGCACATAATCCAAGTCACATTTTCAATTATTAACTTCCTGATCCACATGTGAGCTGTACTTACAGCTTTTTTCTCAACATTAAAGGCGACCAGGAGAAACTAAAGAACTAATCGTTAATTCTACTATTCTTCACTCACTAACTCATGATGTTTGCCATTTTCTGCTCTAGCTGAATTTCATATCCAGGTATCACATGGACGATGTATTGCAGTGCAAGGCTCCTTAAATTTTCATTTCTGCAACCCTAAAAACAAAACATTGCACATTGAAAATATAATTCAACATAATATAATATTTCTACTACACAAAACAGGATTTTTTTTTTTTATTTATTCCAAATTACAACAATGCTTCCATAAGCAATACATTTTTATGGCATTATCAACACTAAACAATTTGCCCTCAGTTAATTAAATCTCACAAAACCTATTTGATAATGAGTGACCAAAATAGAGAAGGGCCAAGGTTACCCAAGTTATTCCACTAACAAAGTTTACATTTTTATTGGTTGATCCTGGGTTTATGGTTCATTTTAAGCAAGTTCCTCGTTTCAGGGAGTGAAGAGGCAAAATATTTAGAGAAATGGTAGTTATTCCCAATGAGAATAGCATGCTGACTATTACCTGCTGTTCATTACCATACTCCTACGAACGTGACCACTCACTTCATTGTCTTGTTTGAAGACATGCTGGGAACAAGATGTGTAGAGCAGATACTCAGCACCCAAATTCTCAGGTTACGTTAGCTGCATACATACGACCGATGTGTTCGAGGTATATTACACCGAAACGTAATGTAGCAAACCGCCTCCCACATGTATACAGCGCTACTTTCTTCATTTTAATCAAGCGCCCTGCCGACACTAAAGAAAAGCCCGCAGTTTCTCTGCCTGCAGACTTCGTCAGCCACGAATGGCCATGAACACTACGAATTAACAATAATTCTCGTTCACGAAGCACCAAGAAAATCTTGGTAAGTAGGATCACCCACTATTCTTCAATGGCGGCATCGGGCGTCGTCTGCTGCAGGTCTGTTGGTCATCAGGTGAAAGGAATGCTCGTTGCATCGTTGACCATGATGGAAAAATATATACTTCGGCTTTTCTTTCTTGGCGCGTGGGGGTGTGTAATCAAAAAGGAATATCTCACGGTATTTTGCATCGTTCTCGGTTGTGTCACTAGGAGTCGCATTATCGCGACTATCGAGCAGTGCCGACGATCATGCGCCTCCTAGCAGCACAACTGAGAACAACACGAAATACCCTGAGATAATCCATTTTGATGACCCCCCCCCCACACGCCAAGAAAGAGAACCG
>JAHLJT010002630.1:47855822-47916101 GCA_031308135.1 Acheta domesticus
CTCAGCGCTCACGCGGAGTTACTACTTGGTCCAGGATTCGCTGCATTCTGCAGAAATCCCTGTTCACACGACCTTCAAACAGTTTGTGTGCAGGTGTATCTGCCGTCCTCTCACTCACGTATGTAATATCTATATTCCCCCAAGACAAACGGTGTCGGTTGATGACCTTCTAAGTCTAATAAACCAATTGCCCACACCTTTCTTGGTTGTGGGTGATGTAAACGCCCACAGCCCTCTTTGGGGTTCCTCTCGTACGTGTCAAAGAGGTGCTATTTTGGAATCTGTCATCGACACCATGAATTGGCTATTCTCAACACTGGGGAACCAACTCATTTTGCCGTAGCTACGAATTCTAGCACGGCTATTGATGTAGCCCTTTGCAGCTCTTCACTTGCTACTGCTATGCGGTGGACCATATTAGAAGATCTTTATGGAAGCGACCATTACCCCACGATTGTCCACATTGATCATCTTCGCCGTAGTTGTGCACGGCCCCCTCAATGGATCGTGCGACGAGCTGACTGGTCGACATTCCAAAATAATGTTAACCTGTCAGACGGTCCCTTCGGAAATGTGGATGAAATGACAGAACATTTTAATAGCGCTGTACTCGCTGCCGCTTCCATCGCAATTCCGAAGGCAAGTGGTAAACCGCGACACCCTTTCGTTCCGTGGTGGAATGAGAACTGCTCGAGAGCGGTCAGTGCTCGAAAAAAGGCACTGGCACGTCTCAGACACTATCCAACAGTGGATAACTTAATCGAGTATAAAAGATGCAGGGCGAAGGCTAGAAGAACTATCTTAGAGAGCAAAAATGCATCGTGGAGAGCGTACGTTTCGTCTCTCAATTGTCACACGCCACCACGCCTGGTATGGAGAAAAATTCGACAGATAAAAGGACACTCTTTACCAAATACGGTGCCAGGTCTCCTGAAAAACGGAGAAATGATACATCTCCAGATATGATTGTAGAGGAACTCGCCGCGCACTATGAAGCCATGTCAAGTTCGGCGAACTACGCTCCTGACTTTCTTTTGATCAAAGAAAGGATGGAGAGCCGTCCGTTGGATTTCTTCTGCAGAGCGTCTGAAGATTACAACACACCTTTCTCCATATCGGAATTGCGCTCTGCTCTTGCATTGGCCAGAAGAACTGCCCCAGGTCCTGATGAAATACACAACCTAATGTTACAACATCTTCCTGATGTGGCGATGCAATTTCTCCTCCGCCTTTATAATCGCATCTGGGAAGAGCACACCATCCCTGCTGTATGGCGAGAAGCCATAGTTATCCCAGCTCTGAAGGAGGGAAAGGATCGGTCGCTGTCATCGAGCTACCGACCTCTCGCTCTCACCAGCTGCGTTTGCAAAGTGCTGGAACGGATGGTAAACCAGCGCTTGGTCTGGACCTTGGAGTGCAGAAACCTACTGGCACCAATTCAGTGCGGTTTCAGGAAACACCGGTCAACCCTTGACCATCTCGTCGCTTTGGCAACGGAAATTTCAACCTCGTTCGTTCTGAGACAACACCTTGTCGCCGTACTATTCGATATAGAAAAGGCGTATGACACCACTTGGAGGTATGGCATTCTGCGAACCTTGCACTCGTGGGGATTCAGGGGGAAGCTCCCCTTATTCCTCCAAAATTCTTATCGGACAGATCTTTCAGAGTTCGCATTGGTGACCAAACTGTCCTAACAGTCACCCCCTTGAAAAACGGGCATCCCCCAAGGCTCGGTGCTAAGTGTCACTCTGTTTGCCATAGCCATAAATAGTAATAGCGTCGGTCGTGAGGGAACCTGTGAAGGCATCGCTGTTTGTAGATGATTTGCCATTTTTTGTTCATCCAGCAGCATAAGTGTGATCCAGAGGCAGCTCCAACTGGTGCTCAACAAGCTACATGAATGGAGCATGTCGACAGGTTTCAAGTTCTCACCTACTAAATGCACTGGAGTGCACTTCTGCAGAATATACCATTTGCATAGCGATCCAATCCTGTACTTGGGAGGAAATCAGCTTCCATTCACTGACTCTGCCAGGTTTCTGGGGCTGACTTTTGACAAGTCCCTCACGTGGCGCTCTCAGATCCGCACATTGCAAACCAGATGCGTCTCCCCCCTCAATCTTCTTCGAATGCTTAGTGGCACTTCATGGGGAGCCGACCGCAATACCCTACTGCGGTTATACAGAGCACTCATTCGCTCAGCATTGGATTACGGTAGTGAAGTGTATGGTTCTGCAGCTCCTTCCACCCTTCGACCCCATCAACAGCATACACCACGCTGGAATTCGCCTCTCAACGGTGCGTATCGCACCAGCCGTATCGAATGCATTCTAGCTGACGCTGGGGAGCCATCCTTAAAAATAGGCGAGATATTCTATTAGCGTCTTATGGTGCTAAAGTGTCAGGACTCTTTAATCATCCTTGTCGCCGAATAATCACTCGCCAAAATATGAATCTTCTTATATTCTTCGAACTTCGCTACCCCAGCCCCCAGGCATTCGATTGCGAAATCTTTTGCGGGGACTTACTGTCGATCTTCCCACTCCTGTGAAACCCCCAAATGACCTGATTCCCCCTTGGAAACTCCTCTCCCCAATATTGACCTCAGACTCTCCAATCTTCCCAAACAAAATACTAGTCCCTCTGGTTTACCAGAAGCAGTTTCAGGGTATGAGGGAAGCCTATCCGGATCATCTATTCTTGTACACGGACGGGTCATCGCACAATGACGCAGTGGCGTGTAGTTTTCATTGCATCTGGGCCACCAAATCATATCGTCTTCATTCACAGTGCAGTACTTCACTGCTGAAATGTATGCAATACTCAAAGCCCTAATGTACATCGAGTCAACGACGTTGCAGCGAGTAGTTCTCTGTTCTGATTCTCTCAGTTCTCTTCAGGCTGTCTCCCAGCCCTCGTCAGACTACCTGACAAAATCAGTTCAAAACCTGATTCATAGTCTCATGTCCCGCAACTATGACCTGGTTCTTAGTTGGGTTCCAGGCCATGTGGGAATCACAGGGAATGAGCTGGCCGACCTGGCGGCGAAATCAGCTACTCGTAATACTCGTATCGACGTTCCTGCTGTGCCATTGTCCGATGTTAAGGCTTACTTGAAACGATCTTTGTTTAGAGCGTGGCAAACAGAGTGGCACAATACCAATTTTAAACTAAGTGGGATAAAGAATTCTGTTTATCCCTGGCGTTTCCTCATCTCGCTCCTCTAGGCGTGAGGAAGTCATTTTAAACCCGTCTTCGAATTGGACACTGCCATTTTTCCCACGGTTTCCTCCTTCGAGGAGAAACTCCTCCCGTATGTGACTCATGCGGGACGGTTCTGTCTGTGGAACACGTCCTCCTGAACTGCAGGAAATATGTTGGCAACCGACGAAGACATGGCCTGGGCAACCTCGCTAAGGGAGGTGCTCGGGGATGACGATTCCGCGCTCTCAAAAGTTTTTTGCTTCTTGAGGGAAAGCGGAATATATAATCTTATTTGAGAGAATAGAATAGTGTTTTACTTTTTTGTTGTTTTATTTTTGGCCCCTTTACAGCCAACTTTTAGTTCTACTACGAATTTTACGTGTTTGTTATATATTCTTTCTGTCATACTACTTGAATACTTGATGTAGAATTCAAGTCTCTCTTTATGTATGATTTTAATTACGGTGTAGGCTCCATCTATAACACATACTGAACCTATTCCCTTTTTTAAAATACTTCGACATGGGCGCCAATGACCTTGGCAGTTGAAGCGCCCTCTAAACCTTAATTAATCGATCAAATCTCCATTTCTCCCCTCTCTATTTTCCCTCTATTTCCTTTCTCTTTCACTATTTCCCTCTTTTTTCTATTTCCCCCTATAGATTTCCTTCTATTTTCCCTCTCTTTTCATCTCTTTGTCCCTGTCTCTTTTTCCTTCTTCTCTCATCAACTTGCGGCGCCTGCTCTTCGTGTTCTCCTCGACCTCGCCCCATGGCACATGGCAACGCCCAGCAACAACGATGCTCACGTGAATTAGGAATTGCATTCAACTGAAACGCCATCATGTGCTCTAGCGCCATCTAGTGGAGTTACAATAATTGTACTGTGCCTATGTTCTTCTCGCAAGTGCAAGCAATTAGTTGACACATTTTTATCGCAATTGGATGCCTGCTACGGCAGCGCATTAAGCACGAACCAACAAACATTTATTTTTATATTTTAGATTTATTTTCTGTATAATAATTTTTCGAGAAAATTTTCGGTATTTTAGTAATTATTCTGCCATTTGGTGCGGAGATGAATTCAACAAATCGGTGATAATTAAAATTGGCCCAGTCGTTCTAAATGGTTTAATTAACCCGACTTTGTTTTATTGACTTAGATTCTGCACGTCTTTGAGTAGATGGGGCACGTCTTTTAGTAGGCACGTCTTGAGAAGCGCCGGACCAGTAAACATGTAATGTTCAATTCTCATCCTGTAGAATACGATGTGAGAAATGTTTTTTGAAGCCTTCGGCCTCAAAATGTTAGTTTTGAAGGCCCTAAAACTCGTTGTTTAGGAGTTATTTAACAATATAGATTCGAACTGTGTAGTGGGCTGCGTTTGCATGAATATCTAGTGTTTTATTCTTCAGCGCCATGTAGTGCCATGTTTTCGATATTTTATTCGTTATTCTGTTATTTCGGATTGAGATGAATCCAACAAAACAGAGAATTAACTTTGTTTTATATATAGATGAAAGTAAGCTTGTGGGAACTTATTCTTGCTTTTCTGTATTATGTATGCAAATACTGTAACAGTTAAATTTATTCATGTTTGTTTCATTTGTTAAAGTTAGAAATGACAACTTTCCTCGCTATCGACATAAATGCATGTATGCACTACAGGAACTTCGTTTGAATTGGTTGAATTTGAGTTTTTCAAGCCATGATTGAATTTTGAGCAAGGCTGAAAATACAATATTACAATATTACCTATTTCCCATAATGCGAAAAAAACATATGCTGTTGTAGCACCACTAGTTGGAGCTTTTTCATTCAACAATTGGGAAGAGATTCTAGAGCTCTAGAAAACGTGCATAGTTGGTACTTCTCCCCCTACGTCATATTCCATTTTTTACTGTTCTTTGACTAAATAATATAAAATCCTGGGAACCATGGAATTGATTAATAGTTTACATGTGGAATGTGAAGTCTCCTTAGAATAGTTTTGGATACCACCTAATCCTTGATGATTTATGTAGAATACCACGTTGTGCATCTACCGTTTTGGTGGTGTTGTCACATCAGAATGCCATGGTATTGTACAGCGTGATATATTTTGTGATGCCTACTGATTATTATATCATTTCATTTTTACTTTTCAACAGCAGCAACAATATTTTTTTTATTTTTACTTTTCAGGCATCCCAATATTTTGCAGTTTTACACATTTTTCCACGATGTCAAAAAAATCTATCTGGTTTTGGAGTTCGCAGCCCTGGGAGAACTGTTCGAACACCTGAACAGAGCTATCACGTTCTGTGAGCCCACGTATGTTACCTGTTGGAAGACTTCTGTTTTCTATAGTGGTTGTAGCTGTTATGAGTGGAATTATTATTATAGTTTGGAAACGTCAGTCCAAGGATTGGATAGGTAGACAAAAACACACAACAAAGTGTTCAGATAGTGTCATAGGCTGAATGCAAATTTGATGAGTTCGGAAGGACAAAGTGCTCGTTTTTATTCCCACTAGTCTACAGCAGGTGAATACTCTACATTGCTCTGCCTATCGATTCGAGTGAGACTGGCAAATGCCGAATCACAAATTCCTCACGTTGGAGAGCAGCGTAAAACAGTTAAAGAAAATCAAAACATGTCCCAACTCATGTGGTTCTTTGGATCGGAAAGCCATTAGGTTGAGACCGACAAAGGTGGTTCATAACAACTGATGTCACTGCACTGTAAGTGCCCGGGAGGTCCTAGGGTTCGAGTTCTGACGTTGGGCAGGATTTTCGACACCTCTATATAGCTAGGCTCAGTTCAGCAGCGGCAGTCAGGAGGAGAATTCTAGCAGGCGGCTACTCTGATCGGTAGTTTTCCGTGATTTCTCCTATGAACATCAGATGAGTGCCGGAGAAGTTCCCAAACAAAAGGCTCAAGGACCGCGCGCGATCATTCTGTCCCCTTTCTTGTCCTATTCTCACCTCTTACACACACGCTCAAATGCACTGCATTATCACACACAAAACCCCTTCCAAAGGACGAATCCGTCGTACATCTGATGCCCGATTCTTACAACCATCATAATAAAATCAAATTATTGCTAAAATTCAACTTCAATTCCCCTAATCCAAATTAGTCAAAACCTCTATATTTTCATAAAACTAAAAGATATATTCAGCCACTGCAGTAAGCGCATCCCCGGTATGTCGTAACCAATCAAAACCTGTGGAATTTTCCAAGGCCTCACTAATGAGGCAGGCTTCCCATTGGCCCAAGTACCCCCACCATAAAACACCCAGGCGGAGGAGCGCCAATCAAGGCGCAGGCCGCCCAGCTCCTATGTACCCAACCACACGCGGTTCGGGGAGCTTAGTGCTTGCCCGATTGGAACGGTGCCCCGGTGGAGGAGAGAGAAATCCCCCACGAGACCACGTGTAGATCGGCGACGAATCTCGTCATTCAGAGGGGGAGGAACACTGTCACCTCCAGCGATAAAACATTCATTACGATAGTGGACTTTCCCGCAGGGTGGATCGTGAGCACGTAGGTGAGCACGATCTCTGGTGAAGAGTTGGAGAAGATCACCCGGACCCTCAGTTTCACGATGGCATCACGCCGTTAGCCTCAAGGTGGAGGCAGTGAGTAGGCGACGCTACGCTCCTATACCCGGCAACCCATCAGTTGGGCCTCTGGCGCGTCGACCTTAAGGCGCGATTGGGTGAAGGAGACCTGGGGTACTCTGGAATTCACACGTCGAAGTCCGGCAGGAAATTACCTAACGTCAGGTTACCTTGGTTACGGTCCAACCCAGATCGATAGCCTGAAGGTGCAGGCAGTGGGAAGACGGATGGGGGCCCCGAGCCGCCCGGACCTTAGTTCGGGTTGGGCTCTTGGCTTCGTCGTGGCAATGGCCCAATACTCTGGGCATAGAGAAGGGACTTGGCGTCCCGGCTAATGTGAGTGGCGCATCGTCATACCAGCGATATTGACTCCGGTACTAGCCCGGAGAGCTAGTAGCTCTGAGCTGGCAGGGGGCCTTAGACCGAGGCATTGAATGGGGAGGTTGCCGAGAGGGCAAACTGTGTTCCGGCGAGATCCGGATATTGGTCCAAGGGAGTACTTGTACCCCTGCGGGGGGTGTAGGTAAAGGCCACAGCCTAGGTACTCACCCTGGGGCTAGAGCCCCCAATAAAGTACAAGTGCGAGGGGTGCCATTCGGCATGCACGTGTATATGTGTAGTATATATATATATATATATATATATATATATATATATATATATATATATACACATACATACAGGGTGAGTCAAGTAACTTTAGCACCTCCTGTAACTTTTGAACGGTTGAAGATATTGCAATGCAGTTTCCACGGAAGTGAATGAGGGAATGGGGCTAATTGATATGTGTATTGATTTCTCTTTTATCACTTGTATTTTATGAGATATTTGAGGTAACTTTGTTTTTTCAAATGGGACTATACATATTTTTTAGTCTATCATGACAAGCGTAAAAAGACAAATCCAAAGATATAAATATTGGCATATTTATACGGAATAAATATATAAATAAGATATAAATATTGTCATATATAAACATTTTTTTGAGTAATTGTGATTTTTTTGCGACTAGTGTTTAACGGATATTTTCATTGTAACTGTCAGCCCCACAAGGTCACGCAGCGCTCCCCCAGCAAACGCGGGGTCGGGAAAGGGAAGTACTTGAGGATACGAAAAATATTCACAAAACTGTTGCATTTTTTCCTGAACTCTCCTTTCCATCCTGATCCATTTTCAGATATTTAGTGTTTCATAGGGATTGAAAATACGGATTTGTCTTAAGTAGTATTTATTGAAATAAGATTATTTCTATCTCTAAGTTATTATTATATTCTTATTAACATTGAAATTGTTTGCTCAAAATACGCAATATTTTTTGTACAATTTTAATTATTTATTCTTATTGTGTTTTGTTTCAAGATCCCATTAATACTTATCTTATGAAACCCCATTAAATGGAGTTGAAGTTATAAATAATTTTAATACGATACAAACTAATGACAAATCCTTATTTTCCATCCTTTAATTCCTTCAATCAAAGAAAGTCGATAATCTGAAAATGGGGAAGGATGGAAAGCACAGTTCAGGAAAAAACTGCAATGGTTTTGTGAATATTTGGAATATGTTTCGTATCTTCAAATCTCCCTTCCCTTGCTCGGGCGCGCGTTGCTGGTGGAGCGCTGCGTGACCTTGTGTGGTAGACTATTCAAAATGTCCGTTAAACCCCAGTCGCTAAAATCAAAATTAATCAAAAAAGCGCTTATCTAACATATGACAATATGTACATCATTAGATTCGTCTTTTTACGCTCGTCATGGTGGACTGAAAAAATATGTATAGTTTCATTTGAAAAACCAAAGTTACCTAAAAAATCTCGTAAAATACAAATGATAAAATAGAAATTAATGCACGTATCTATTAGCCCCTTCTCCTCATGCACTTCCATGAAAACTGCATTGCAATAACTTCAACCGTTCAAAAGTTACAGGAGGTGCTAAAGTTACGTGACTCACCCTGTGTATATATATATATATATATATATATATATATATATGTATATATGTATGTATATATATATACATACATACATACATACATACATACATACATACACACACATACACCCAATTTACACAATTCAACTCCTTTTTTATTTCTCGCTTAATTTTTCTATAAGAGAAAATGTATTCATTTCTTTTGTAAATAACAAACAATTTTCATGTTTCTGGAGTGTTTCTATGCTTCTACAATGCAAATTTTTGCCTAGAAATCATTTTTTCAAACCAATATTTGAGTGCTTATTGCAGCTCAACCATTCGGAACTTCCACGTAATTTATTAGACAAAATATGCTTAGAATTGTCTTATGAGATTATTTTCGAAATTTCGACGTTTCCTCCCCGGACACACACACACACACACATATATATAACTGATAACTATAACTGTTGATGTTCCCGAGAACATCAATCATTTATTGCATGTGCATGACATGGGTATGAATTGTGAGTTACCTGTTACCGTAGTTCTGTTATTGTTAATCATTGTAATATTTGTGGTCACAAACCAAGGTATATGGCTTAAAGTTAATTTATTACAAGATTCAAATTCTCCTGTGGGCTTGTTTGTGTACAAGAATGATTTTTTTTTCCAGAGCTGCCAAACTTATTTACCAAGTTTCTGATGCTTTGCATTATTGTCACGTAAATGACGTCATCCATCGTGATTTAAAACCTGAAAATCTGCTTGTTAATGTAATTGGCGATGTGAAACTTGCTGACTTTGGTTTGTCTGTTCATGCTCCTTCAAATAGGTATGTATAGAATTTTATTTTTACCATGTGTTACGGGGAAACTTTCTTCATCTTATTCTTGATCTCGATGGGTTGAGGACTACTTATGCTATTACGCGTCCACATCAATAGAGTGACAAGATCACTGAATCTGATTAAAACTACTGACAAAATGTAATTTTCCCGGCTATTACGCTACCTTATGATTCTACCTCATCGTGGAATCCAGTTCTTTTTAAAGCAGACAACAGGTTGTAGTTGTTGAAAATACTTTCTCATCATCTTCACCAATTTTACAAGGAGTATCACAGGTCTCCATTTTAGAATCCACTTTTCTTCTTGATCTATGATATTTCCTTTGTCTTATCACTTATCAATGTGGAATCATCATATGCATGCCGCCAACCTACAGATTTAAGTCAGTGGAAAATCTTCTGATGCCCATTTAATAGCAAACCAAATCACATTTTGGCTTCTTTACTTAAATGATCAGTGAGAAATTGCCTTAAGGTACACTCATTTAAATCTCAATGGTAATTTGCTCCTGTTGGTCCACAAAGCACTCTGGACTTTGATGTCTCAAAATATTCATTAACTGAAATGCTTTCATTTCTCCTTCATTTATTTATTACAGGAAAATAGTTAATCATAATTATTTGTTCTACAGCATCCAAAATAGTTTCTATAAAATATTCTTAAAAAATCACTAGGCAAAGGGGACAAGCACCCCCAATATACAGTTTATCGAGGCCCACGAATGCATGTGTGAGCTCTGTGGTAACTCGTGGAACTCGCTTGTCTTTCACCAAGGATGTTAGAGTTCGATTCCCGGTCAATTTCATGTATAATTTGTTCCAACAAAACGAATATGCCTGCTTTACAGGGTACTAGTCCAATCGCCTGTGAAACGCCCTAAACCCTTACTCCTTTCCTAATTCCTTCCCGAGATCTGGTCGCTGGTAAGTAACAGCTTGAGCGCGTGTGGTGTGAGAGGCGCGTAGAGCCCCTAGGTACAGAGAGTAGCGCATTCCATTGTTCCACCCATCCCGCCATTTCATATCCAGTTGATAGGAGAATTAGAACTGTATTGTATTCTGTGTCTTGAGAACCATGATCTACCACTATACTGTGATTTTTCTAGGAAGAGCTCTCAAGCTAACTCAAATCCCATCTTCGCGATGGAATATGTCACGGCATTTCGCGTCTTTTCTCGGTCTTGCCGGCAGAAGTCGCATGATCGCAAGCACTGCTTCATACGGTCGCGCTCGTGCGAAATCTAGCGGAACGACTGTGAATGATACGAAATGCCGTGACATATTCCATCGCGAAGATGGGATTTGAGTTATCTTGAGAGCTCTTCCTACAAAAATCGCAGTATAACCAATATTAATATTCATAAAAAATCTTCCTAACGTCTTCAGTTATAATTTTCCTTCGGCTCCTGATAGCTGCCTGGCGGGGCTATCGGGTGAGAGGAAATTAAATAGCGGCGGTTGCGCTACTCTCCGTGTCTAGGGACTCTAGAGGCGCGTACGCGGTGAGGTTACTTGGCGGTCCCCTTGATGACGAACAGACATTCATTATAAAGTAATAACAGAGGATTACTCCAACAGAAGGCACGGAAAACAGGTGTAACGGAGGGTTGCTCCAGAACGCAGCCTATGCCAAAATGTTGGCCTAAGACAGGAAAGTTGTCACAGTGAAGTGACAGAATTTAAAAACAAATGTGCCAGGCAGGCTGCACCAGGGATTATGGTCACATAGCACTGAACTGTGGGGCCAGTTGGCTCGCCAATCCATTATTTAACGCTGTACTTTAAATACAGTGTTACGAAGAAAATATTTAGATGATTCGAATGATAACCTACTTTATCAATGGGTTGGATACTGTCATCTCATTGAAATAATTAGTGATATGTGAATGTTTTCCAATTTTGGTGGTTCAGAAAATTTTGCGTTATGACGAAACTTATGTGATTTCAGACAGTTTTATAAAATTGCATTATGCATCCAGACAGTAAAATATGGCCGTGAAAAATATAAACTAAGCAATTTAATGAGTGTTTATTGCTAATTGAATCTGTTGCGGATTGTTAGTAAATAAAGACTTCAAGATTTGCTATCCGACAAAGTTGAAAAGTCCGTTGTTGATTTGTTACAGACGAAAAACAATGTGTGGAACACTGGATTACTTGCCTCCAGAGATGGTGAAGCGCAATGAACATACCAATTACGTGGACAATTTGTGTTTGGGTATACTGTGTTATGAATTCTTAAGTGGTTTCACACCATTTGAGACTGACTCCCAGGATAAAACATTTAAGAGAATAGTGAATATGGAGTACAAATTTCCTTCAGAAATGCCTGAAGGTGGTAAAGATCTTATCTCAAGGGTGAGTTAAATTTTGGAAACAACTGTACTTCAATTATGCATGAAAATATTTACAAAGATTCTGTGTAACTTTGTCATATGTCACTGAGTAACATTTCATATGTTTCTCTCGAACTGATTAGTACTATTGAAGTGTTATTTACATATATTAAGATAAAAATACTTTTTGTGCAATTGATCAATTGCAATAATTTTCAATTATTAGATCGGAGCAGTGGCGGCTCCTAAACTTCAGGCCAGGTAGGGCACAAAACAAAAAGCTAGAAAATAACTAATAAAAATTTTATTTTGAAGTTTAAGCGCTGTAAGCTGAAAAACACTTGAAATTCCTCATTGGTTTCTCACGTATTAACTAGGCTGAATTAGAAGAGAGAACAATTCAATTGAAACAACAAACGCTCACGCTCAAGAAAAAAAAACTCGCACAGAATTCACAGCTGCTGATATTATGAAGATTACGCGGGTCCTGAGCTAATCAGCATTTCATTTCTCAGACACTATGAGCGTTGTTTGTACATCTGTAAAGTGGCGCTTGCAGTGGCTGTCACAAAAAACATGTGACCGTGAAGGGCCTTAAGGGAGCATTACCCCCTCCCTTTTTTCCTCGCACTATGAGGAAAAGCTTTGCTGAACGGGAGGGAGCTGATCACATAAAGCTTGCGGACTTCGCCCTGTTGCCACAACTACCTCGTTATCTGTGCTGTGTAATAGTATCGATATCGCCCGTGAAAACCTTAACGTAAATTCTCTAGAATTATTACTCGATAATATGACACGCATTTTAGTCCACTATTAATATTTTCCTTTACAAGTGGGAGGGCACGTGACCATGTGACCTTATGGTAGAGCCGCCACTGGATCGGAGATTAACTAGCAGCGCACACACACACATATATGCACATAAACCGATTCACACTAATTTTTACTTTATCATGCTTACTTCGCAAGAAGAGAAAGTATTGTAATCGTGCGACGAAAACTTGTGAATTTTCAAATGAAAAACACTTATTACCGCGCTTGATTCGATAAAGTTGATAAATCTTGTTTCACTACTATATTTTAGTTATGAAATATAATTATGTTCATTAAGATAATTTATGTTACTTTTATTTTAACTGATCATTTATGTTTTCTATGAATAGAGATAGCTGACAACAATCTTTTTTAAAATTAAACATTTAACATTAAAAAAGACTTGCTTTTCATAGCTCAGTACCTATCATTAAAGTGCATTTTTTATTTGTACAGCTGTTGAGACTGACTCCACAAAACAGGTTGACTTTGCCTGACGTGATGTCTCATCCTTGGATTCAGAAATACAAAACTCATCAAGTGAAGCCAGATCAGAATGGATATATAAAATAAATTTTCAAAACAATATGGTCTTTTACTTGAAAATGGGAGATAAATATTTAAAAGTTGGTTTTTCATTATCATTTTATTGTAATTAAGTTTAATTGTTAAATAAAATGGAATGTATAATTCATGTATACTATGTTAAAATGATGAGAGATTGCTGTTATGTGAATGTGTTATTATGCAATAGAACTTGTTACTTTAAGAAGTTTTTAAGTTTCAATTACCGTCATTTATACTGTTAGATAATTGATTTGTTAATGCATCTATATTTTTTTAATTCAAAATAAAGTAAAGTAATTCTTCACTTGAAATTGCTACTTCAGTTTTCCTCAGATTTTATTTATTTAGTTTAACAAGAAGTAAAAGAAGACGTTACGTGTCTGTCATTAGCCTGCCAGCCATTCGCCTACTTGCGTAGTTATTACATTATTTGAGGACTTAAGCATTAATGTTGAAGCATATCTGTCATATTTCCTTCCTGATTTTCGCTTCTTACACTTCACTAAATTATTTGTAAGCTTGGTCAAAATCTCCCGACCCTTCCTTTTTCCTGACGTTATTACAATTTATATTATAGAATATCAACCGAAACTCATACAAACTGCTGTTTAAAGTACACATGTAAATGAATCAATGCACAATATTCGGAGCACTGATTTTAAAAAATTCTCTGAGAGGGAGACAAATGCACTGCCAACTGGGAATTAATATTGTACTTCAGCTTCTGGGTCAACAACCTCCATCTCGGTCAGGTTTTTTGTCCAGTTTCCTCCTTGATTCTTCGAGCGAATGCAACATGGCCCCTTGATTTTCTTCTGGATATAATGTAACTTTACTATCTATGCATCTTTTCTGGAGTTCAGTGAGTCACATAGCTGTTAACATTAACGTTCCCGATGTGCGCGCGGATGTAAGTCAATGACTTTACGAAGGGTACGATGAGGGATAATAGCCAAAATCTGTAACTCTTTCCGTTTGCAAATGGCTTTTATCTCACGGGAACAAATCTTTTCTTATTGTTTGCTAAAAACTCCCATTTCTACTATTTTCTAATGTAAAACGGTATTTAAAAATATATTTTAACCCACATGAATCCCTGAGGGCACCATGTTCTTCCACCTTTTAATTATATATCCCAGATATATGTTAAAGAGTGTTGGCGAAAGACTGTCACCCTCCCTTACTCCTTTATTTATAATTCTCTTTCCAAAAACATACCCATTGTATTTTACTGCGATATTAGTATTATCATACATACTTTTCACCACTTGTACTAGATTTACCCTTCTTTCATAATGCTCCATAATTTACTCCTGTTGACATTATCAAAAGCCTTTTCAATATCCACGAAGGGTAAATGTGTTCCTCTATTAAATTCAGCTCGTTTCTCAATTATTTGTTTTAATGTAAATATGTCATCAATTGTTGAACGACCTTTTCTAAACCCCTTTGTTCCTGGGGAAGAGTGCAGTGTGCAATTGGAGGTATTCTGTTATTCACAATTTTTGCATACAATTTGTAGCATGAGTTAAGTAGGCAAATACCCCTATAGTTGTGACATTTACTACGATCTCCTTTTTTAAAACGTGGAATAATTAACGAATCTAACCATTCATCTGGTATTGTACATCTTTGCCAGCTTGACAGCCACTCATTAACTCATAATTCATTAGGTGGAGCAGTCGAAATTTCAGTAACATATCTCCATAATTGATTAATTCTACGTTAACCCCATCAGGACCACAGGCTTTCTTATGTTTTGGGACTTATGCATTATCAAGCTCTTTCATACCTAACATATCTACATTTCTTTTTGTTCTTTTTTCTTCAAACGGTCAATGCATTTCTTCAATCCCACTCCAAAATTTTACAAAGTATTCCAACCATTCTTTCCAGGAAATAATATTCAATCTTGCCGTATCAGTTTCTTCTAAATTCATTGTTTTTAACGCTTTATTGGCTATTCTTTGTCTTCCGAATACATCATGTTCTAACATTTTCACACATCTATCTCAATATTCTTGATGGGCTTGCCTCACTAATGATTTACCTTTATTTCTTTTTTGGTTGTAGATCTGGTTAGTCTGCTCATTTCTGCTTTGTAGAAATTTTGGGAATGCCACCTTCTTTCTTTGCACTGCCTCTGCAATTGTATCATTCCATATTTTCAAAGTTTTCCCTTTTCGAAAAATTTTTCGAGTACCTAATGCCTCATGCTGCTCTTCTTATCGATTCTTTAATGTTTCTCTGTTCTTCATTTAGTTTTTCTGATGTGTCGATGTTGCTCAAAAATGATTCAACCGCCTCTGATATAACTTCCTTATACTATGTCTTCTGCCTATACAACTGCCTGTATATAAATATAACTTCCTTTACTGTCTTCTAGTAGATACACTTTGTACCCTACATCTTCTTGTTTATTTTCTGAAGCAGTTTGTTTCTTCCATCTCTCTCTTATATTTATTTTTGTTTCCACTAAATAGTGATCTGAGTAAATGTCATATCCTCTTAAAACACGGGTATCCTTCACGTTAGAACTTAACTTTTTATTAACTATAACATAATCTATCACTGAGGTTGTCCCTGGGCACTCCAAGTACATTTATGAATATTCTTTTGTCTAAAAAATGTATTGGTGATTCTTAGTTCATTGTATGTTACAAATTCTCTGAGTTCATTTTCATTATTTGTTCTCCATAGAGTCCTATAACATTGGGAATAGGCATGTTTTCCACTCTCGCGTTTATATCTCCAGCTATAATTAGCGAGTTATTTGGATTGCATTTTTTTACCTCTGTCTGCAGTTTGTCATAAAATTTTACGGTTTCTTCTTTCCTACCTTCCTCGGGGGCATAAACTCCTATAACTGTAAGGTGTTACCTCTACTCATTTTAAAATCTACTCTTAGCATTCTTTCATTGATGTATGTGTAACTCGTAAACAAGTCTCCCATTTCTTATCCACATACATTGCTACACCAGCTTTGCTCTTTCTCGTTGTTCCACTCCACTATAGATATTCACCCAGTCATCAATCTCTCTTGTTCCCTTAGTTTTCTTTTTAGCTTCTGTTATTACAGCAATGTTAGTTTTTCTTTCTTCTAATATCTTTAATAGTTCTATTTCTTTATTTTGTAGGTCGCGAACATTCCATGTTACTATATTTATACAGTGGCGTAGCCTGAGTTTTGGCTTAGGGTATGTAACTCGAGAAATGAGAAAATAATTTAAAACTTTAATTATAATTTAAATATTTCTCATTCACTAATGCCATTTCTGTCACTTTGATCAATTAGAGCCCACAAATAATTTGTATATTTAAAATAAAAACTGATCCAGTAAAAGTAATACTGCCTCACGTAATTCATGTAGTTTACTGGTTGAAAGTTAGAAAAAGTTGACTTATATTCACGATCTAGCAAAATATAAATGTGTGTCCTCATACTTTAATAAAAAGACCACTATTAAACCCAATGATTTTCAAAATTGTCCAATTCATATCATTTCGAACCCAATAGAATTGGCATAATTTATAAAATGGAAAACAATGATCTATAATAAAAATATAATAGGAAAGAGAAAATCAATCAATTTACAGACACGTTATGAAAAGCAGTTGACAGTTGTCCTTTTTGCTGCTTACATCAAGAGTTTCATTCAGTATGGCGGAGACAAACGAGGTTTTAGGAATTTTAGTTTTAATTTCATGGGACATTACCGCGCTTACACTTGAAATCCAATGAATCTGAATTTCTGGTGAAATTGCACGAAACACTGGAATTTTCGTATCATCTTTGACGGTTTTATCATATTTCATTATTTCACATATATATTACATGAAATTTTCTCTATATGATGATCCCCTATCTTCATTATGGCTAGAAAATACAAACCTTTGTCTTCCAAAAAAGCATACAACTCGAATGAAGTGGGACAGAATTTCCCTATTTTCCCTTATACCACCGTTGTATTGCTCAACATAGCCTGTGTTGGCTGTTTAAATAAAATTCTATCTCATAATTTGTGCATGGCACAACAATACGACTCCATAATTATGTAGGCTCTTTGGATCGCGTGGTGCTCGCTATTCCAAGGCACAGATGTGGATTGCACAGTCACATACCCTTGTGCATTCAACCAGCACAATTCCCTAACCTAAATTGGCTACAAATATATAGTTGCTAAATGCATTAAAATAAGGTAATAAAACTTGAATAAAGGGAGAATGTTCATTAATTAACCTTGTTCTCTTACAAACACCGATGAGAACAACGAAGTTTCGTAAAGTTTCGCTTTTTCGTAGGCACCACGGTAGGCACTCTGGATGTAACGGGTCACGGTGCATCTGATTCACAGCGCAGGCTAGGCGGCATTTCAGAATGATTTGTTCATCCTTGTGAAGAATCGAATTCTTATCGGCGCAATGTTTGAAATATAATGAAATATTTTGTTGTAGAAAAAGAAAATAACAAATTGACAATTTACAATCATTTTAAAATAAATAGCTGATATTGTTAGGGTATGTAACACATCACCCACATCCATGGACGCTACGCCCCTGATTTAGTACATCCGTTATTCCCATGTGCTTTATCTTTTTGTTTGCTGTGGTTGTCATCAAATCGGTCCGGCTTCTTTCCTTAGGGCTTGTCGGTAGCATAATATATCCACTGGCCGCGTTAGGGCGTTGCGCAGGTTGAGTTCGGTTGAGGGGCTGCCCCCGAACTTCCAGAATTTATTTAGTTTTTTTCCTTAGACGGGTTGGTTTCACTTCACCTGAAGAGTCTGGTCTACCCTGGTGTGAAGGGAATGGGAAGGAGATCCTAAGGATCGGGAGCCTCCGAGTTACTCGATCCACCCGTTGGACCCGAGTGTAGGGAAGGAATGGGCGCTGAAAGATGGATATATCAAAAGGAAAGGACAGCGATCAACTGCTCCCTTATAGGTTGGAGAAACCGGGCTGACTGCTGCATTCCCCACCCTATGGTAATGGCGTGCAGGGCGATGAGGTCGCTACGTCCCGACGCCTGTGTACATACGTTTACAGGCGAAACATCTGAGAATGACATTTGAAAAACGAATTAGATGATTTAATAAATGGTCACTAAATGGCTTTAATTCAAATACTTTAATAAATGGCTATAAATTCAAATTGCCATTTATGAATTGTGCTACACTGTAGACCTCTTCTAACCTTTCTCTCTTCGAAGCAGAAATCCATTTTTGTGTTCCGAATGTGCTACAATTTTACATTCCTCATTTCTGACAATAGTTGGGGATCTAAAAGCGCTTACTCTGACTTTCCTGCCCTCCTTTGTCTCCAATCTATTACCGCCCACAACTTGGTTACGGAGAAAAAGCAAATTTATTTTAGAGAAAAAATCTCACTTCGAGAATGTGTACCTACAGAAAACAAAAAACATAATTAAATCATTAAAGCAGCGAAGAATAATTTCAACATGCTAAAAACTAGTGGTGCTACAGAACGGCACAGACTTTCTCGTACCAGTTAGCTTTTTAATTTCTTTGGTCTGGATTAACTTCTCGGTCTTGTCACATACACTTACCAGTTGCCAGCATTCGCCGTCCAAAACTTTTTTTTAAATTTTCTCACTTTTTCGGTTTTCTAATGGAATTAGAACCGAAATATTACTTCAAAAATATTAATGAAGAGTAAAACCTCTCACTATAGGAAAATTTTCGTTGAAAAAATTTTTAACCGTTTTCAAGAAAATGATGTTTAAGCGTTACTACGAGTATAAATGCGAAATTTGAAGTTCAATATCACAGAAAACTTGAGTTTTCGAAAAATTCACTGGACAGTGGCGTATTCTGTGGGCTACCGCCGGTAGCCCAGAACAGAAATCTGTTAAGATAAATAATATTAATAATTGTAGGCCACATTCGTTTTTAATGACGTACATTTTTTAAAATTCTCTGTAATCTGTTTTGTGGAGCTCTGTATTCAATCGCTCTCTTGTCGGCGTATCCGTCCTCTGCTGAGGTGGCAACGTCCAAGAAACCGCTGGGTCCCAGCGGCATCCACACTGCGTGCGATCGTTGCATGAATCAAGGCTGATTCACACGTTGCCAGTAAACGTGCCAGCTGTGCCAAAGTGAAGACTGGCAACGTGTAAACGCCTTGTTGCAAGTGACTGGCAAGACCTTCGCACCAGACACTCGCGATTCCAGCAGAACAAGAACGTTTGGTTTACTGACATGCTCACGTTCTCCCCCACGGTGTTTCAAAATATGGTTTTAGAACAAGTGACACTACTACCTAGGCTGCGAAATTTCATATGGAAGAGATAGGGATATCACCAGCAAGATCCATCAGTTTCAAGCAGTATGTGAACCATAAATAGAACATTTAAAAAGAAAGCACGAAAAGAAACCCTGTTAAAATTTTATGATATAATGGCCCTCCCAGTTTTACTGTATGGATGTGAAACTTGGGTTCAAAAACAAGAAGACTGTAGGAGGATTGAATCAGCATAAATGAGATTCCTGAGAGGAGTAAAGGGCTGTACATTACGAGACCAAATAAAAAGTGACAAAATAACAGAGGAATTAGGGCGGAAAGAAACAGTACATGACAAAATTAAGAAGTATAGACAGCAATAGGTGATGCATATTGCCAATATGTAAGCCCTGAATCATAAGCTGGGAGGAAAAAGAAACATTGGAATGCCAAGAATGAGATGGAAGAAGCTAGGACAGGTAATATGCCTAACCCGTAAAGGAAGAAGATGATGATGATGACGAATGTACATTTTCCACAGTTTTTGCAATAATAAAAACAACCCACTAAAAATGTCATTTCACTCACAATAATTGAGTTGTCATTTACGTGCATTGTGCGATTTTGTTATCTTCAGGACTTTATTTGTGTAAAAGTCAAGCTCAAATATTATGTAACTCGCCAAATCAACTGATTACTTCTGCCATCAGGGTTATCAGGTCGTGTACTCATTGTACTGCGATAAAAGGACCCTAATGTTCATTAAAACTTGGCAAACAAACGATATTAAAAAATATAACGTTTGAAAAAATTTTAAGATTTTTATTCAGAGTCTGAACTGATGGTAATTTATGAATTAAAATACTGCATTTTTTACGCCAAAAATTATTAGGAATAATCCAAGTAATGTTTTAAACATGTCTTGAATATTAAAATTCAACCATCAAAATTTGAACGTAGCACAGGAAAAATTGTTTTAAAAAATGTTTATTAGTGTAATTTTTTGTATTTTTAAAAACGTATGTTTATTTTAATAAATTAATTGAAAGATTAATACGTCAAATTATATCAACATTTGGTTAAGATAGTGTTTCTAGGTAAGGTTCCTTCGCTCCCAGAAACAGTGCGAACATTTTTGGGACTGTACATATTAATTTCTGGATTTTTTAATTAAAGTGTAATGTACGTAATTTTCTCTCAATAAATAATACAATTTTCATTAATAATTTTTTTTATCCTACTGTCTATAGAATACACGGAGGGGGTCATTTGTAATCGCATAACAAGGAGCCGAAAAGGTATGTGGATTCAAATCTTTCATACATTTAATTTTATTATAATGACCTTCCCATCATAGCTAAGGTCATTGTCATTGTTTACTTCGAACCATCATATGAAAATATAGCTAATTGATTCAAGTCTGATAGAATAGTGCGACTTTAAATTAAATTTGTGTACGCAATTGGCAGCCAAAACCTAAAAAACGGAAGGGAAGCAAGATAGCAAATCGAACGTGACAAACGTGATAAACCTGGGCAACCGCATAATACAACCAAAAGCTTGCTAATGCTCTAACCCTTACGCGCTCACCAGATATTGCCAACAAACACTTTTTTCGCCAAAAGATGTGACGACACTGGTTCTGGACCAACGAACTAGGGATATCTCTAACGCCATATGAATGTGTTATTTCCGCCATGGTTCTGAACATCGCCATTGATTGCCCCCTGTGGAGATACAGAGGCACTGACGGATCCAGGGGGACCATGGAGGCCATGTCCCCCCCCCCCAAAAAAGGTCTCGAGTTTTCGTTTACCTTCCTTTATTTGGCAAAATTGATTTTAATATTAATTTATACTCGAATTATGCAATTATTTAAACAATATTGTATAGTATCATATCTGCAGTACATAAATAATAATCAATAAAATAATTCATTTTTATTATTTAACAAAAATCTACAATGGCTCCCCCCTCAAAATGATCGGCTGGATCCGCCACTATAAGGAGGGCGCTGCTTGTAGGCATGACAAGACCATGGCCAAAGAGTACTATACTCCTTGTATAGGTCTCTTTAATTATGGCCATCCTTTAGTTTGCACCACAATATTAGCAGGAATTTCAAATGCAGCCAGATACCAAAATTGAACAACTGTAAGTGAAACTTTATAAATTCGGAAAAAAACTTTTTGTTTAATTAATATCCCTGTAAGGCCGTATTGTTATGTTTCATCATTAAAATTGCAGCATTTCAGTTGTTCATTAACAACCCCAAATTACATTGGCACTGAATACAGCCTACTGTAAACACGTTTTTTTCAGAATTTATAAAATGTTACTTGTACCGTTCTGGTTTTGACCCATTCAATTGTCACCTTGTTACAAGTTGTTACATTGAAACACATACGAGTGTATTGTAACGTAACTACGGAGCCGGCTAGCTCTGTACCCGGAAGATACCGTCACTTACTTCAATGGCGTGGCTAACTTACTTCACTTACCGTCACTTACTTCAATGGACGTGGCAAACCAGCACCCTGTGGAGAGGGTGCTGGGCAAACATGCATTATAAAAAAAAACAAAAAACAAATCGGTACTATTTAAAATACAAATTTTAATACTGAATTTAAAAAAAGAGGAAGAAAATGTGTTAGTGAGAGAAGAATTTACTTGAGCTCATTGACATAAAAGGAAATTTTACATACACTTAAAAACTAACAGTAAAATAAGCCAGAGCGCGGCTTCGCATTTAACAGAATTTGTGAATTCCCAAAAGTTCTAATTGAATTTTGGTAGCTTTAGGAGCCTGAGCACGAGCGGCAGCTCATGATAATACACGTCGCCCCTTCTGAGCGCGTCTTTTTCCAAAGGGTGGTGTCCGGAGGGCGCCTTTTCGCGTCCCCCAGCTGGTCCGTCGGTTGGCCCCGGCGGGGGCCAGCCAGACTTCTCCAGACGGGTGGGGGCGGATGCCCGGGCGAAGGGACACGGGGTGATGACTAGAGACCGGATTTTTATGTAATTACATATTTTTTGTCTTTGTACCTACCGTTCACAAAATTGTAATCTTGGCGAATCATAGCTCTCCTATCGCAAATCGAATTTTTTCGTTACAAATTTTTACATATTTAGTACTATATTACATATTTTACATATTTTGCTGTTTTCACAATATATTTTCTTAATTATCAATTTTCTTCTATTTAATTCCATATTTTTTTAATGAAAAGATGTATTTTTACAAAATCAGCATTTTCCTACATTATTGCGGAAATCCAGGTGTCCAAACCATCATTGACACCGCGTTTTGTGATCCGTAACCTTAATTTCTGAGAAAAATTTGCGATCACTGACGTGTAACACTTGGATGAAGATGCTACAGTGTATGTTTGCTGGTCGAAGATCTCGCCAGTTTGTGCGATGACTTCTATTGCGATTAGTCTGCTAAACTACGTTCCTGGATTACAATAGATTAAGCTTTTACTACTGACGAGAAAGTTGTACGATGTAAAGTGAGCAGTTTTTCTAAATGTAATTTCTTACTATGTAAATAGTTTTTAATTAGAGAATTTTAATATTACATATTATATCCGATTTTACATATTTATTACATATTCCTACTATTTTTGTTACACATTTATGTATATATTTTGACGTTTTATACTACATATTTTTCCGGTCTCTAGTGATGACCCACGCTTCCGTCTCCAGCGGTGCGTCCGTTTGTTGAGCCCTCAAACTCGTAATACCACGATCTTTACGTACGTGCCTAGTATCGAGTGTGGCAGGTTAGCGTCAGCAGTCGTTTTCAATAATTATTTTCCCACAGCGGGTCCTGGCAAACTCAAAAGTATTTCGGACTCACCCGGACGTGACTGCTACGCCCGGCGGTCCGCCTCTCTGTCTTCTGAAATGTTTCTCAATCTCTCTTCCTGCCCGCGTTCGAAAATCCCTTCTGTTTTTGGAAACACGTAAAGTGATTTACCGAAACCTATGTAGTGCGCCTAATTTTAATGTAGCCCAATAGCAGCCTCTTATTCCGAGCGGAAATTCCCCGAACGATCGCACCCCCTCATAATGCACTTTGAGAAACTACGTAATTGAAACACAGCCGGTGTCCTGGAATGTTTGCGGTAGACATATTAAATGGCGTCGAAAAGGAGGTGGATGTTTCAGCAACCAGTCTTTGTATTCTAAAGGGGGTGAGGTGGGTAGCACGAGGTCTGGCCGCGTCGCGGACGGGAAAGAGGGTCGTTGAAAAAAAGATTTATTGATACCCCGGCTCGCGCCTGGCTATCAGGGGTGGTCTGACATGCTTCGAAAAAAATAATCACTTTCTTGTCCTGGAGGTTAATCGAGGGGCTGTGAAAGAGAAAAAAAGCACGCACAAGGGTCGTACACAGATTCTTGATGCTTCTTGGCAGATGAAATAATATTTTATTTAAATTACGGATTCCGCAATGGTGGTTACTATGTGCCACTACAATATGAAGCATTTAAAAAATACTGCATGTTCATTTCAACTACACTTTCATCGTGTTATTTTTGGTTAAAAAGTGACACTCTGTCTCTTTTAAAATGTTCTTTTAAGACTTCTCACTTGCCATGCATCATGGCGGCAGTCAAAAACAGCATGGGATTTTCAAACGAAGTGTCCGTGCTGTAGTTACATGGTTCATTACGTATCTGGTGCCTTTCCACCATGTCGGGTGATGCGCCCGAACAAGTAAAACCGGCCCTGATTGGTTAGATGCGCGGTGATAAGAGATTTGGGAAACATTTTGAAAGTACGGTGACAATTTTTAAACGGTGATCAACCAAAAATAACATGAAGGTGTACAAGATGCAATATTTAAAGAAACGCTTCATGTATCTGTTTCAGTGTCTTGAAACGTGATTTTGGGATCTGACTGCATTTTAAATTCCCGCTAATATGGTGACGCAAACAGGTGCCTGAATCTCATTGGCGGAAGTCGGATACGATGCGCAAGGGCTTACCTATAATGCGCTTTTTATAACTTTGGCCTCTGATGCCATCTTCGAGATGGAATATGTCACGGTATTTCTCGACTTTCTCAGTCGTGTCACTAATTATCTCATCAGATATTGCGACCGCATCAAGCAGTGCTCGCGATCATGCGACATCTAGCGGCAAGACCGAAAAAGACGCAAAATACCATGGTACACTGCGATTTTCGCAACTCTGCTCCTGACAGGAATAAGCTGTTGACGGTTTCATCTAATCGGGAGCTTAAACGTCCACCGTCGCGACATTGCTACAGCGACATATAAGCCCGATTGGATGGCAGCGAAATAGCTTTCTGTCCGGGCCAAAGTTGCGAAAATCTCAGTATAATATTCCTTAGGGACTTGAGAAGCAAAGTTTTTATAGTACAATTTTTCTATAGTGCGGTTTTTCTAACTCTGCCTCATATTTTCATCCACGATCGCATTATTTTGCTATTTTCCTTATTCTGTATGACCCAAATCAAATGTTGACAGTTTCATCCAATCGGGAACTTCCACGTGCCTTAGTGACGTCACTATCTACATTTAAGCTCCCGATTTGGTTCCGCAGTATATACTTCGGTTTCTCTTTCTTGGCGTGTGGGGGGGGGGTCATCAAAATGGATTATCTCAGGGTATTTCGTGTTGTTCTCAGTTGTGCTGCTAGGAGTCGCATGATCGTCGGCACTGCTCGATAGTCGCGATAATGCGACTCCTAGTGACACAACCGAGAACGATGCAAAATACCGTGAGATATTCCTTTTGATACACACCCCACGCGCCAAGAAAGAAAGCCGAAGTATATATTTTTCCATCATGGTCAACGATGCAACGAGCATTCCTTTCACTGATGACCAACAGACCTGCAGCAGACGACGCCCGATGCCGCCATTGAAGAATAGTGGGTGATCCTACTTACCAAGATTTTCTTGGTGCTTCGTGAACGAGAATTATTGTTAATTCGTAGTGTTCATGGCCATTCGTGGCTGACGAAGTCTGCAGGCAGAGAAACTGCGGTCTTTTCTTTAGTGTCGGCAGGGCGCTTGATTAAATGAAGAAAGTAGCGCTGTATACATGTGGGAGGCGGTTTGCTACATACGTTTCGGTGTAATATACTCGAACACATCGGTCGTATGTATGCAGCTAACGTAACCTGAGAATTTGGGTGCTGAGTATCTGCTCTACACATCTTGTTCCCAGCATGTCTTCAAACAAGACAATGAAAGTGAGTGGTCACGTTCGTAGGAGTATGGTAATGAACAGCAGGTAATAGTCAGCATGCTATTCTCATTGGGAATAACTACCATTTCTCTAATATTTTGCCTCTTCACTCCCTGAAACGAGGAACTTGCTTAAAATGAACCATAAACCCAGGATCAACCAATAAAAATGTAAACTTTGTTAGTGGAATAACTTGGGTAACCTTGGCCTTCTCTATTTTGGTCACTCATTATCAAATAGGTTTTGTGAGATTTAATTAACTGAGGGCAAATTGTTTAGTGTGATAATGCCATAAAAATGTATTGCTTATGGAAGCATTGTTGTAATTGGAATAAAATAAAAAAAAAAAATCCTGTTTTGTGTAGTAGAAATATTATATTATGTTGAATTATATTTTCAATGTGCAATGTTTTGTTTTTAGGGTTGCAGAAATGAAAATTTAAGGAGCCTTGCACTGCAATACATCGTCCATGTGATACCTGGATATGAAATTCAGCTAGAGCAGAAAATGGCAAACATCATGAGTTAGTGAGTGAAGAATAGTAGAATTAACGATTAGTTCTTTAGTTTCTCCTGGTCGCCTTTAATGTTGAGAAAAAAGCTGTAAGTACAGCTCACATGTGGATCAGGAAGTTAATAATTGAAAATGTGACTTGGATTATGTGCTCTTGTTTTGTCCAGTAAAAGCTGGTTTCCAATACATCTTCCAAGCCCCATTCATTAAAGTGAATGTGATAGTAAGTTCTGTGACAGAAATGTTTTGTCCATGTTTTGATTAGTTACATTCGATTTTTTTCCTTCAGGTTGTTAACTTTCTTTTAATAATAAAGTAGGAAATATTCTTAGGGTTAGTACAATATTTTAAAACTTTCTTTGATATTTACTCATGGAGGGAATTGCATTTATTCTGTGTTTGATTCATTCTTCTGTTCAAGTTGTGGTCTTTTAAAAGAATTTATGAAGAGTCATTAGTTTATTAAAGTAACTAAATTTTAATTTTTTCGGTTTCTTAATTTTTTATGTATGTCTTAAAAGATTTATGATGCTTAATGGGCAAAATTAGTTTTTGATGCTTTCGAAATACAGACATCCTTAAGCACAAAATTATTGCTTGAAATGAAGAGTTGTGTATATAGATTTCCAGTTTTCTTAAATGTTCCTTATGAATGCAGAACTACTTCTTTAAGTGACTGGAGACGAGTGTTTTTTTTACCTACTGTTTCATATTTGTGAAACCCCAGTGCAATAAATTTTATGTTTGTAGGAAGAGGATTCCATTTGACATGTATGATTTTGAAATTGTTTATTGAACTCTGGCAGTGGATTATCTATATCATATGTTGGTCCATCATTGATAAGACTGAAAACTTTTAAAAAACAGCTTTATATACAAATTTTCCACAACGTTTGGAAACATTTGGTTTTCATCATCAGGTGACAAATAATTACAATATATAAAGACAATGGAAATGTGCCAAACAGAAGAATTACAAAAAAAAATAATATATACACGAGTCAACAGAATGCACCTTGTTAAAATCTTTAAAAAAATTTTAAAGACATATTACAAATAGTATTTTTTTTTAGTACAATACTGGTTTAGGTAATAACAACTTACAGTTCAGAAACAGTAGGTAATTGGGATTTAAGACATGTTGTTAGAAAAGTTTCAATATTGCTATGTTTACACTTAAATTTTAAAGTTATGAGATGGAATATAACCTTTTCCGTCCACAAATTGCTAATAACTCTTCCTTTTTAATACAAATGGAATATTCAAAAACATTTACTATATGATAAAACTATTTTTGTAACATATTGTAACATATCATACTTTTTACTACATCATCATCATCATCAACTACACCCTTGGTTTAGGAGCGTTGCTCGTGTCCTGTTAGTGGATAGTAAAGCAGTATGCCTTCATGTGGTGAAGTGTTCCTGCAGGTGCCATCTTTGTGTTGGTCTGCCTCAATCCCTCGTGCCATTTTTAATGCCATCTGTGGTAGACGTTGTTTGTCCATTTTTTTCACATTTTCTCCATTTCCTTTGGTAATTTTGGATTTCTTTTGCCAAATTTCGTGTTTTCAGCTCTTTCCTAATAGTTTCATTTCAAATTTTCTCTCTCCTTCCTCCTAACACTGTCCCCCTAAAAACTTCATCTGAGCTACTTCTATGTTTCTGGTTTCCTTTATGCCCAATATCCACATTTGTGAACCATACTGTAGCTTTGGTTTTGATGTAATATTATGGATTCTCATCATTGTTTCTTTTCTCATATGTTCAAAACATGTCTGTTTTATTCCATTGTTTCAATTACATTTTTGTATTTATTCTATATCCTTTGGGTTCAATCCAGTTGACTTTGAGATGTTTAAAAGCGGTAACTTTTTTTACTGATCTATGTGGATGATATGAAATTTGTATCTGTATTAAATCATTCAGTTATTATAATTGTACAGAATAATTTAAACAAATTACATAAAATTTGTTTGGATCAAACTTGC
Organism: Acheta domesticus; assembly: GCA_031308135.1. Classification (NCBI taxonomy): domain Eukaryota; kingdom Metazoa; phylum Arthropoda; class Insecta; order Orthoptera; family Gryllidae; genus Acheta; species Acheta domesticus. Next base: position 47,884,088 of record JAHLJT010002630.1, read on the forward strand.
ATCAAATTTCAGTAAATATGTAGACCTGACGTGTTGTAGGTCCTAAATTTGCTGTCAACCTTATCACCAGGGGAAGCCTCAGAGTGCACTGATGATTGATTGTTTTTTAGAGGTTTGAATTTTGTTAGGGAGCTGAAAATAATTAATCTTGTTTCTGATATTTTATTCAAAATGTTGCAATTTATCACATGTATTTGTTGTAATTATTATTGCAGTGTCTTTTAGCTGTGGGTAAAACAAATTCCAGACTGTCGACTCCAAAACTGATTGTGAAACATTTAGAATTTTAAGGGTTATTGCCAGTATATATCTTTATTATATTATGAAGATAAGTTAGCCCTTTTTTGTCATAAAAAGTAAGGTAATAGATTTTAATTCAGTACAAATATTGATGTAACAATGCCAGTTATTTTCTCTTTTGTTGAGCCAGAAATTTAAAAATAATTTTTGTTTTAATGAATGCACAAGTATATTATTGTGGGAGGAAATTGAAACAATAATAATAGTCTTCAATTGATATAAATAAAAAGCTATATTCTTTTAAAAAATAAATTGAAAACTTTCCAAAATCTATATTGGCAAATTATTTGTACATCTTAACTGCAGCACTACTGCATCATTATCTGTCTTTTCCGTCTGCTTCAACATTGTTTTTGACGCAAAGCCAGCAATTTTTTTCTTTTAAAATTCCCAATGAGTTCTCCACCAACCTTCTAGTTCTTCTGTGAGCGGAGTTGAATTGTGCTACCGCTCTGTCATTTGCATGACGCGTTTGAGGGGGAATCAGCCAAGGCTTTAGGGCATATGCCGAATCCCCTAGTATTACTGCATTGGGGAAAGGACGCCACCCCTCATCCATCCTATGGCACAGGCTACTATTTCGCAGCACACGTGCATCATGTGTGCTGCCTGGCCAGTTCGCTGAAACATTAAAAAAATTGTAGTTGTGGCCCACATACCACCATTGCATTTATTGAATGCCGTCCATATCTATCTACAAATTGTTCATGTGTGTGTGGGACATCAATGTTTGAGTGATCCATCAACTACCCCACTATCATGGCAGAACAGAAGGAGCAGGGATGCATCAACTTAAACGTTCTGCCCTTGTGGATGGGTGCGACTCAGCCTTTCTCTTTTATCCTTCAATTTTCTCCTCTCCATTTATCTTGGAGAGGTAGGAATTTATTCATAGATTGGGGTTACATATCTGCTCCAGCTGATTAAGCTTATGGAGTTGAGGGAGGACTTTTTAACTTACTAATTACGCCCGCAGGGAGCGGTTAACATACTAATTATTCTAAACTTAAAAACTAATATACTATGCCCCTTTGGGCTCTTGTTAGTTTAAACACATTGATTTTGGAAATGGAAAATGCAAGTTCTTATTAACGTTCATATTTCTTCTTTATATTTGCATTCATTCTCGCATTCACTCTTAAACTATATTTACAAACACATTCATCCACCCACGCACACCACTTCACTATACTCATTTACACTTTATACACTTGTTTTTCGCCACGGCGTCGACTTGTCTCGAGCGTCCGTGGCGTCGCGACGTCTTCTTCCCCGGGAGGCCCAGGCCCGCGCGGTTTCCGCCTCCCACGCACTGACAGCTCAGCGTGCTCGTGCGAGGGAAGTGCGCGGACGGTGAAGGCGACGTGCTGCGGGCCCTTTCTTCTGCGGAAGGCCCTGCGCACGCCGCTTTGCCGGTCTCGCGCAGGATGCCCGTCTCTGCCCGCCGCTGCAGCTCCGCCAGGAACTGAATTCCGCCTAGAACTCCCAACTCGTCGGCGTTTGTGGGAGAGCGGTCAGGTCCCGTAAAAGCAAGATGCGGGCGCTCCGCGAGGCGCGCCGCTCTGTTCTCTGCGACCCGGGTGGGCCGCGTGAACCTCGCACGGGTACGCCCACAAGGGGCGCACGCATGCACGCGGTGAATAGGCGGCGCTTTAAGAAAATGTCAAGAGCACTCCTTCCGCTAAAAGCAAAAGGAGTGCGCAACAAAACGTGCGCATAGTGAAGCTACATTTACGTCCAGAAGCAAAACAAGGGGCTATTTTAGCATTTGCTCAATGGATCAGGGAAACTGGACAAAAACCTGATCGAGATGGGGATCACCCGGACACTGAAGTACATTACTTGTTACAGGCGTATTAAGTCTTTTTTAAAAATGATACAATACAAATGGTAACTAATTAATTATATATTATTGTTTTGTTAAAATAAACATTTTTCTTTTTGATGGATTTTTAATTGGCATGTGACGTTCACTGTGTTCATCAGCACTACACCTTATAATAAAGATTTTAGTTCTGGACTCCTAATACAATTATTAAACCATTTATATAACCTACATGCATCACTAATCTCTCTTTGATTCCAGTGTGCTGAATTTAGTTAGTGTTGCGATATCATTGTAATTATGAGACATAGCTGAATTAGATAATTTGGCTTTATATGCAGCATATTTTAAGAATTTCTGTTGAACATTGTCTATTCTGTATGTGGTTAGAGAAATAGGGTGACCAAATTTGGGATGCATACATCAAATGGATTTAACTATAGAAATATAAAGCATCACATAACTTGATTGCTCTGGGAATGGCTTGCTAAGGTTAATAGGAACATTGGGTGCTCTGATTAGGGTGACGCATTGCTCACATTGGGTGGTGTGAATAAATGTAAGCAAATGCTTTGTTTTATGTGAATAAAAAATAAGCAAAAGCATTTCCTAGTAGCTAAAGCTAAATTTTCCAGCTAATGCTTGAAAAGACTTGACTAAAGACCACCTAAATCTTTCTTTTTGAAGCAAAGCTTTGTCTAATGTGCCAGTACAGTGTATTTTTATTTTAAAAAATGGCTGCTTTTATGCATATTAGATCTTGCAAACATTACTCCAAGCAAAGTAAGTTTGTGCTGAAAGTGATTGTTTTTTCTGATATTGGTTTAATCAAGAAATAGAGTAGCTACTTATTTCCTGGGCGAGTCACACGAAAGGAGAGGTGGAGCATTATTGCCCATTTAGAAGATGCAGATATTTCTTTGCTTTGTTTGTGATATTGCAGGTGCAGCAAGAGAAGGCATATGCCGAAGAACTGTCTGTAAAAATATGAAATTTGTAATGAATAAAATTCTAGAGAAAGTTCATAAACGAATTAAGTTTCCAATGCACATAAACCTCGCTCAGTTATAGTGGGCAGAAGGATATTGCTTCCCACACATAATTGGTGTTTTAATTGCACTCATGTCCTGCTAAAGAAACCTGCTTATCACTGCAATGAATACACAAATTGCAAGAATTTTGCAAGCATAATTGATCAAGGTACATGTAACATGAAATAAGAGTTAACTAGTGTACATGCTCAGTGGCCTGTATCAGTACAAGAGTTGAATACTCAAACAATCTGACCTTTATGAATTTATGAACAAACAGAAAAGAGACCTAGTTTAACTTGGAGACAACGGATATAATGCCTTGGTTATTACACCATATAGAAATCCTTCAAAGTGGCATACTGTGATGGTACTTCGCCAACATAATCCTTATTATTTTGATGGGACCTGTAAAGGTGCAGGGGTCTTGGCAGGGAGGAGCCGTGATTCGGGATCACATGTGATATGAATTTCAGCGACACCTTTCTGATAACAAATTTGGATTTATTCCAATCAACAAAATTCCCAAATCCAGCAAATACAAATGCACAAGAAATCAAAACATTTATCGTCTCAGGTATCATTAATAAATTACTCAACTGAAATTTATTAGGCCTTTGCGAATGGGATCCCTCGCTTACTAAATGCAAAACCATTTACTGCTCAATAAACACACACAACTTTACCATTTTCCCCATCCAAAATGCTTAAATTTATTTTACAAAATCAGTTTTTCCACACTTTTTCCACAAAATCATCCACTTATCACAATACAATAACCTCTTCACTAAGGAACAATGTTATTTCCTTCGAGTTATTCCATGAATTTTCCCCCCTCTATGAAATTAAGACTTTCTTTGGCTAATTTAATTCTCGACACCTGCAATTTGTATTTTGTACTTTTTTTATAGAGTTAAAAACAGCCCTGATCAACTCTCATTTTTGATATCTTGATCAGAAGACGTATTGAAATTATGCATGTTTTGGATATTTAATACCTCCAAAGCTGTAAAACATGAACGTAAACATACAATTATAAAAAAGAATATGGCCTTTTGTATTTACCTAGCAAATGCGACAATTTTCTAGATTTAGTTCCCTAGAATTAACAAATGCTTATTCACTCCTTAGCTAGCAAATGCTAGTGCTAGGAGCTGAAACTGGTTAGAAAATGGTAATGCTAACACTCAATGCTGTAAGCTTTTATTCACATCACTAATTACTTACATAAAGGAAAGCATTTCCTGTTGATACCATTGACTCAAAAGAGCCTCTGTTCTTAGTTTGGTTCTGCAGCTGAGGCTGCCCTGCTTCTGGAATTCATTTAAAGAAATTTGTGATTACAATAAACCACTAAATATATTTTTGTAAAAAATTATTTATTATTTTCTTTTAATACATTTTCCTGCAAAATCATAATTCTTTTTATAATTTCATGCTGCTCATCAAGACACCTTTTCCTTTTCTCACTTTCCTCGTGAATGCACTTGAGCCTTAATCTCTGCTCCTCTACTTTGTTTTCTTTCTACTATGTCCCATTTCTGGCCTCCATTTCTAATTTATGTTCCTCTTCTCTCCTCTGGTCTTCTCTCTCCCTGAACCTTTCCATGGAGAGAAAGGTTTTAGTCTTGAATTCAAAATCCTGTAATGAAATTGATCGTATAAATGTTGACACATTATTTTTTCCTTATTCTATTATTAAAGACTGAAGGAACTGACCCTGGCCATCTAGCAACTACATCACATATTTTTAATTCTGCATCACAATCTAACTGAACATTTACAGAATAGTAACCTTTCCTACATCGGAATGACTCTGCATTATCACCACCTGGTGACAGAATACGTACATAAGTTCCATCAATGCAACTAACATCATCTGGAAAACCAGCTATTTTCCTAAAATCTTATTACATTTTTCTCAGTTCTACATCACATATTTTTAATTCTGCATCACAATCTAACTGAACATTTACAGAATAGTAACCTTTCCTACATCGGAATGACTCTGCATTATCACCACTTGGTGACAATACGTACATAAGTTCCATCAATGCAACTAACACCATTTGGAAAACCAGCTATTTTCCTAAATCTTGTTTTGTTTTTCTCAGTTCTAATTTATTATTTCCAATTTTCAGGGACTGTGGTCGTTGACATTCCTAAAATCATCAGGCTCTTCTAACCTTAATTCCTTAACAAGAGCACTGTCCTTGTTTCTGTCTTGCATTCAATTTTTCGCCCATCGTTTCTTCTTTTCATCGAATAAAACTTTGCTTGCCAATGCTACCACAGCGATTTGTTTGTGTCGAAATGTCTTCTCTTCCCTAAGTTTCTTCTTCTAGAGGAATCGTATCTTTGTAAAATTTGGAAATGACGAGGTGAGGGTGAATTCCCTAGTGCATGATGGGAAATAGGCCTCATTTACGAAATCACATAATTGTTCTTTAAAAGCAATGGTGTATTCGATTTTCAATCGCGATGTCGTTGATGTTGCAATGTTTTTTCAAGTCCTTGTATTTAGATTCGAAACTCGTTACAGATAAATGGGCCAAAGGCCCTGACATTTGTAATGACCTCACGATAATGTTTCATATTATGATATTTAGCCTTCAATGTATCTTTAAACAGCTCAATACACAATTTATGATGTGATGTTATTAATGAATTTAAAACATCAGTCATTTCAACTTGGATGGTTTTACCAAAACATATCCTACAATTTATCTTTCAGTAACAAAGTTATACAGAACATGAGCCATATCATATCTACAAACACCCAACAAATCATGCATTAGATCAACAAAATAATTTTGAGTAACATGGAAATACATCAATCATTCCAAATTGAGGCTTTGACACCATGCTTTTTGTGTCTGAGAAACCATTCTTTTCATATTGCTCTCGAGTTCTCTTCATTTCTGGAAGCAAAGGGAAGTTTCTCTGCGCATCAGGCTTTCACATTAAACATATTCTGCACTAGTAATTATAATTTAAACACTCTGGATTTCCCAGTTCAGACCTACATTGTCACCTGCCAGCAAACACATTTACATTAATTTCTGTGCCTTCTGTGATAAACCAGTTTATTTCCGCCTATATTCCAAATATTGCTTCATTTCCGTTCAATAAGGTTTTTCTATCGGAATTAAACAAAGCAGTCAAAAATGTTGCCTAGAGTTGACCTGAACAGTGATGGCAATCACGGAAGTGAAAAATAAACACCGCCTAGTTTAACACTAGCGTGTGATCTGAGTGCATTATTCTCTTCAAAATCATCATAATAAAGAATAAGTGGTAATACTAATTAATTATTGAAGTGCTTCTTTTTCCTCCCATAATTCAGCTTGCAAAAAGTTGGACATTAATCTACTACTTTTCTGCATTTTTAAAAATTCCATATAATTTATAGTTTTACTCAAGATTTCATTGAAAGAAAAAAAGTGCTTTAAAGTTTCACTCATTGGAATGAATTGACCCTTCCCTACAGTCCTGACTTGAATGATTCGCCTTTCAGTAAGAACATTGTCAAGCCTATCTCCTATAACATAGTGTTTCTTACAAAACACCTCGTTTCCTCCAGTGCTTTGAAACGTCTATGTTCAGTAGATAGTGGATTTTGGAATGGTTTCATTGAAACCTTGAAAACGTCTTTTAAGTCTAAATTGTTACCCCCAATTAGATTGTTCAGTTACATGCTTTATAATTCCAAATATGCTTGCAAATAACTCTGTAACATTTTCTAGGATTTCCTGGACTTGGGGTTTTGAGGCTTTGTTCTATTTGCATACAATTTTTCAATAAATGACTATGTATATTGGAATTTTTTTACAATCTTCAATATTTGAAGACTAACTGCTTTCAGGTTTATTGACAAAAAGCGGTTCTTCCAATAGTTCAGTAAAACTGGGAATATTGTGAACAGATGTCTGCTATAACATGACCAGCCGTGAATGTTTGAAAACAAAGATTCTTTTTACACTGAAAATGGCTATTAAAATTACTATGACAACCTTTCAAATGCATTTTCATACTTAAGGGGAGACCATATGCACCATATTTCCCTGCTGCCAATGCTAATGTTGAACATTTTAAAAAACATTTTTTGGAAAAAACTAGAAAGGATACAACTCTCAAATTTTTACTATGTTAATCAACAATTACAAGTATATATGACTATTTACAAAGAATGGAATCAGAGAATTAATTTTTTTAAATTTTCAATATTACAATGTATTTTTTTAACTAATGTAATTAATTAATGCACAGTCCAAGTTTCAATTTTCTTTGACTTCTAGTTTCTACAATATAGGTTCCTGAAAGCAAAAAAATTAAGTTTAGAGAAAATCAGGTTTAAAGTTAATAATTATATTTTACTGAAGAAAATCTTTAAAAACACTTAGTTAATATTTTCTGCACCGTACTGTGCATCATCCGAGTCATACTGGTCTTCTTTCCTTATGTTCATTGTTTTCTTCTTTTGTTCAACTTAGTGCAGCAATTTCTGCTTTTCATATTTTGTCTCTATACCCAGAACTTTGAAAACCACTTCTTTTTTTAATTTTTTTTTAAACCCATCATTGAAACACAAAATGGCATCATATACACCATATCTTAAAGTAATGATTGCACAAATAGTTTTGGGTAATTGTGTCCAAATTACTGAATTCAGATTCATTGAAATTCTGGGTCTTGTCATGTAGACCCCTTTTTTAGCAAATCAGGTCTTGCCAGATCTCTAAATACAGGTTTAATCTGGTTCATCACAGCAGCAGGTAAAGAATTCTTGTGGTCATAATTTTCTGTTGAATTCTTTTTGTACTTGTCCCAACTGTCTTTACCACTGGAGCATAAAAAGTGTTGCAGAGATTCATTACTGGATATTTTGTGAAAGAAGATGGCCCACGCTGCTTTCTTCATATCTCATCATATCTTTCATAAGATTCCTACATTTCTTCTTATAGCAAGTCATAATTTTGAAGTTTGTAAACTTCGTTTTGAGTGAGGCGTCCTTTCCCACTTAGTTTTTTTCCATCATCTAAAATTAATTTTGATTTTTCTTTCAATAATATCCTCAGTCTAGATCCCATTCGTTTCTGAACATGCCCAATGCATTCTAATTTGGACACTTGAATATCAGAACCATATGGTTTCTCGGTGCATATTTTGAGAAAGGTCTTGCTGTCTCCATCCCCAAGGTATTTACTGTATCTGACACTACGAGTCTCCAAAGAATCTACGAGACTCCATCACCGATGACATCAACGAAAGAAATTTCGATTTCAAGCAGGTTAGCCCGGTTAAAAATCCGATATATTTCATTTCATGGTTCTTCTAATGAATTGCTTGATTCTTACATTTTACAGTTTTATTGCTAAAATCTCCACCAGTTGACAGTAACGAGTTTCTTATTATTTTATAATGTTTTGAAAAAGATTTAAAAGAGGGTCGAAACATCAAAAGAAATAAATTGCTAAAAAAATATCTCAATGTCTGGTTATTAAGGTCAGAAAACCATTACAATAATGTAACTAAGATAACCAAAGTAAATATATTTATTTATTTGGTCAAAAAAACTGTAAAAACTGTATGTAACTTATGGGGGAAGCTATTATCTGTGCACATTTTCTTGAGCACCAGAATGGAAAAAAATATTTGTTTTCTTTAAAAATGAAGGGGGATAAATATCGGAAGTTATTATCACATCCAAGACAATGATTTAAAGAGTGCAATTTTTTCATGCAGGTCCAGCTAATTATGACTAAATGAACACAGCATTATAATGTTATGTTATTTTTAAATTAATACCTGACTTGCAAAGTAACACAATTATGAACAGATTATTATTAACAGTATTTATATTATTATTCTTATAATAGAGAATCATTGGAATAGTTTTCATAGACTTCCTTCACACAGGTTATCTTGTAATATAATGAATTTAGGAATTTGTTAATCCAAACAATTTGTAAATGACATTGATCTAAAATTGCCTCCATGTCTACAAGCAAAACACTGTATTGAATTAGAAATTATCCATTATAGAGACAATTATCAGAGATTGAGAAGTAACCATTGTTGTATGTGTATTTAACAAAAGAATAAAGTATTGAGTCTAGTTCAATAATTTGAAACTCTTAATAACACAATGTCTCAAAACCATAATTGGGTGACTTAGTCAAAACATATTAACACTGAAACAGGAAAAGAATATGTGGACATTTCAAAATAAGTTTGGTTATTTAGAACACAAAACATCCGCTACATAATCACCTTTGAAATTAAATACACCAGAGATGAAATGTTCACAAAGAAAGATTCTCACAAAATCTGTTCAAAGGTGTTCTGTTCCTCAATAATCATAATTATTTGAGATTTCAATTGAATTAAGCACTACTAACTAAAGCATTCAAGAAAATTTGAAGAGTATTCCAGTAATTAATTTACACCCTCATAAATAGGACAACTACTACTTGTCTTTAGTGTAACAATTTGAACAATTTCCTCTTACTAAACACACAAAAAACTCCATTCATTCAAGTCTTCCCCAAAATCCCCAATGTCTGAAAACAAAATTAACTTCAACCACAACTTCTCATATTCAGTAACTGCCATGAGAATAAACAATCAACTTACTGTGAAATTGTACGCTTCCTCTTCTTCAAGATCATCATCAGGTTCCTGTTTAACCTACAAGAGAGGCAAACATTTTAGTACACACACATTGTTTTGTACACACACATAGTTCATCCTCCAGTGAGTCAATTACCAAAAATATGTAATTCATGACTCACAAAATAGTATTTTATAGTAAAGTTTAAGGTTATTTGTTCACTCACTGCGACATGTAAAATAGTGTTCAATTATTTCTGCTTTATTGGCCACCCAAGTTTTCGTCACACATTTGGATGGATTAACTTCAGTTATTCTATTACAGAAGTCTAGCAGGATGCTCATAGAACTACGATCTGAAACAGTTGCAGAGTGTAGAAAAATAATGAAAAAATATATAATAAATCCTGTTAACAATATAAGCTACCAGATTCATTGTTAATTAACACGTTCAGTGCCAAGCACATTCTCCGTATACTACACGTGGGTAAAGAGAGATTCATGTAAGAACAAGCAATTTTGACAGCTAGTGCTGGCAACATAACCGAGGGATCTGTGGTCGTCGAGTCCTTAATCCCATTGAACTCTCCTTCCTCGATTCGTTCGTTTGCAGTTGGCTAACTTGTAAATGGTTTCGACGCTTCCTTTTGTGACGTCCTCGTTCGACGAAAATGTAGTGCGCCGCGAGAAATAATTGAAATTAGGAAGTGCAGTGCTATGTGCTCTTCTGTAAAAATTTATTTATTTTATACACATTATATGGAATTTACTCTTTGCGTGATAAGTATTATGTTTATTTTAAAACCGAGTCTTGAATGTAAGGTGCGTACTGGTGCACGTGTTTCTGAACAGCTGCCGCGGCGGAGGGATACTTCTCTGAATAACATGTGATGTTCACTTGTTTAGCGAACTGTCACTTTTGCTTGCTTTTACGTGAATTCTTCTATACCACAGTGCTTTTTCCCGTACTACGCGTCAGTGCCAACGATATTTGACGCACAACTACTTATGCTATAAAATTGAAACTTGTACCAATATTATTCTAATATTATACACAATTTAATTTAGTTATAAAAATGTACGAGTTCATATGGTCGCAAGGGAAATTTTTGCATCTGTTAAAACTATCACGAGACCATATGGTCTCGTGAATAATTCTGAATATTTCGCCGATGTCTTGTGTGAATTGAAGCGATGTGTGGTTTATAGCGGTGGAGTCTACAGCCCACGCGACACATTTGAATCTTCTGCATGGAGGGGGCGACAGTGGGAAGTGACAGATGATAAGAGGTGCCTCTAGAGGCATCGATGCGTCGACGCCTCTGTGGTGATTGTCGAGACCCAATTCTGAGAACTGATTAGACAGCTGTGAAATGCAGATCGTGACACCGGAAAACAAGATTACTTGTGTTGCAACAAAGCAAGTCAGCTGCTCTGGCCTGGAAGGAAATACGTAAAAAAAATACTCATCACACCTAATCAATGTGTGACATTTTCAACGGAGAGGCATTGTTGGACCAGGAATCGGTTCAGAGGAGCACAGTGAGATTTACCAATTACAGGAAATATGGGCGTGGTACGAAATTGAAAAGACTGTGTGATGCAAAATGTAAATTATTTATTTCTTATGATATGCCTCAAAACAATTTATACACAAAAATGGCCTGTCAGGACAACTCTTGCAGTAGGTAGACACTTGTTTACAAAATTTTGATGCCTGCTTGCTGTCATAGCTTTGCCTTAATTTCTCATAGCATGATTTGCAGCGACGTCTTAATTTTCTTGGTTCTTTCCTGAAAGTGTTTTATCTTCTTCTAGATAATGTGTTGTCTTGGAAGGAGTTCGTGATGCAGTGGCGATTTGGGGCAACAATGTATTTACAATATTCATTCGAAACATTTCTAAAGACATTTTCCGAACTCCTGCAGGTCGTAAGTTGTTAAACAAAAGTTGTGCATTTACCATTGCACATCCAAATATCATGTCATCAGCTACTTTATGATACCAGCGAATTGTTTTTCTGTGCGCCGAGTGATAGGATGCAAGGGTATCAGCAATATCAATACCGCCTTTTCTTTTGTTGTACTCGATAACCATTTGAGGTTTTGAAATTTCTTCACCTCTCCTATTCTTCTTTCCCGTTGGAATAATGTGATGTTCATACAACGTGGACATCATAATTACATCACGTTGATCCCTCCATTTCATTACACATATGCCATTGTCATTTTGTCTTGCAATTATTTCACCTTTTTTCTTGAGTTTTGCATCAACCACATCTTTTGGAAATCCTTTTCTATTCTTTCTCACCGTACCAACAAAATGAGTGCCACTATCTAATAATAAATTTGCAAGCTCCAAGGAAGAATAATAACTATCAGTGCACAAAACTCTCCCACAATTCAAGTAAGGAGTCATCATACTCATTACTATTTGAGTTGGCCCACTTTCAGAAAGTTTTGGATCAGTCGTACCTTTTCCGGAATAAATTTTTATGGAATAAGTGTAACCTTCTTCATCACAAAGTTTGAACACTTTTACCCCGTATTTATTAGCTTTACCTGGTAGATACTGTCTAAATGCTAATCTTCCTCTCCAGGGAACCATCGATTCGTCTAGCACCAGACTATCTCCCGGCGTTTTCATTGCCATATTTTGCTGCTGCAACAGATCTAATAACGGCTGAATTTTGTGAAGCCTACCTGTAAAAGAAATATATAACGTAAGAGAAATAAAATATGTGCCATGGAATATTTCAAGGTAGACCTGCAATGTTGCCATTTACTTCAACTTACCGACGTTGAAATCTTCATTGTTAGAAAAGTGCCAAAACCTCAAAATGTTTTGGAAACGATTTCTTGACATCACGCTTTTGGCAACATTATTTTGGTACATCGGAGCCCTTACTCCAATAGTTGGACAAAGAAGGCATTTTGACTAAGCCCATCCAAATTCTCAAGCCCAGGAAAAGCAGCATTTCTTTGTGGTTTGTCGGGTTCCACGTATTATAGCGACTTCCTGGTTTAAGTCCTGCCTTTTGAAGCACTTGCGCAGCATTTCTATTAGTTTCTGAGACCATCATATCAATAACTTCATCTGTTATGAATTTATGATAAAAGTCCCACGGGGTCATGTTTTCACTATTTAAGTTTATTTCTTTTTGTGCTCGCATTGTAATATTCTTCTGACATCCTCTAACGGAACCCCAGCTGTTGAATTCTGTATTTCCGCTCTTAGGTGAAACGTCGGGATCATCAGCATTATCTTCACTAGCAGAGGAAATACCTGTTAGTTCATCTGAAGAATCAGTATCGTCTTCTGTGCTTGGTTCAAATTCACTCGCTGAGACACTAATATCTGAATCATCAAATTCATCTAACAATGTTTCTATCTCTGTATCATCTAATCTCTTCAATCAATTTTCGTTTCACCACCTTTCTCTTGCTGACACTCTCTGACATTTTGAGAAAGAAAACGGAGCACACAAAAACATACAAATAACGCAGATATTCCACACTCACTCTTAAGAGCAGAAGACTAAAACGCCGTGACGTCTCTGCCAGAGTAGATCGAGAGAACTGTCGGTACCCGTTATCAAGAATTATTTTCCATTCCAAGAAATCAAATATACGCGGGAGACGTATTTCTCTGCGCAAGAGCGAACGACTCTAGGGGTAGAAAAACCAGGAGCCATCTACCGGGGAAAAAAGAAACCTAAATATTGTTCATCCGGATATGTAGTAATCTGTAAGCGTTGTAGACTATAATGAAGTTGATAAATCGCGGATAGGTGGAAGCATATCGAGTAATATCACATAAAAGACAAGCCAGCCCATGAGACCATATGGTCTCGTACTTAAAAAAAACTATACATCCTTACGAGACCACATGGTCTCGTATTAAAAGAAAATTAAATCACCCTACGAGACCAAATGGTCTCGCATGGCACTCAACGTGTTAAAAATTGTATTTTTTCAACAAATGACAAATTTTCAGAGAGCACCTCGGTGTCTTCTCAGGGTATAATGTCGTGAAGTCGGGTTCTAGCAATAAATTGACACATTAAAAAAAGTTTGAGGATGTTCGTGTGAAAATCTTTTTAATAGAGAAAATAATAGCAAATTATGTCATTTCATATCCTTAGCTGTCTTAAAAATGGAACTTGTAATGTATGAATTTTCATGACAACTGCCATGTCGACGTACGAGAAGTTTGCAATTTCGCTTGTCATTTAAAAGTGACGTGAATCTTATCTTCAGCTGTCTGATGCCAATTACAGTGATGGTGCGGTTACAACATCCGTTTCTCTCTTGCCCTCTAGCCACAACAGCGTTGCTTTTTGTAGGTGGGATGTGATCTGTAAACAGCAAACATTACTCAATACTCAATTTTTTCATGAATGGTCGCCTTTCATTTTTGCGGTTGTATTGGCCAGAAATGTAATAAAGGCATTGATTGCAGCAACATTAAACGTGCTGTAGAAAATAATGATCGGCCACGATGTGCATTTTGGCACAGCTGTAAGAAGCGCACATTTTATCGACATCTACTCCTTTCTTTGAGATTGTAAAATGTAATGATTTTCTGGTTTCCATGGGTCACCAGTAGCTTGATCTTTTTTTAATTGTGCATTCTCGACAGCGGAACATTTTTTTCCCCTTTTTTGGGGGGGGGATGTATGACATCAGGTGCTTGTTTCTTGGAAAACCAAACAAACTTTGTTTCTTTCCTTTTGGTGTTCACGAATTCTTGAGGAAACTCGCGCTTGTTTTTTTCTCATTGTTCCAACCATTGTCAACTTGCGAGACTTAAACAGTTACTGTGAAAGAAGGTAGCTAGTGAACCAGTTATCCATAGTAACGTTATGTCCTGTACCTGTGTTTGGTTCACAGAGCCTTACCACAACACCTTCCGGTTTGTTAATTTTGTAAGGCCCGTCTGACTGCGTCCCGACGTATACCTCCATATGGTTGGTATATAATGTTCGTGCGTCTAGCATGGGCAGAGATTTTTATCCCGTATTTACCGGTTTTACTGGGAATATACTGCCTGAAATCGCAACGCCCTCTAAACGGTTCGAGTTTTTTTATCGACGGTGTCATACTCGAATATAGTGCGAGAATTCTTGCAGTTTTTCAAAAAACTCAACCGCTTACCTTTTTGGAGCAAGTTCATCTTGTAGTTTTCTGCCCTGTCTTGTTTTTTTGTCGTCAAATCGCGGGCACCGTAAAATGAATTTGAATCTGAAGCGGGACATCACTGTTCTGAACATTTCCACTCCAGTTCCACCAGTTGCCTCCGCCAGAGGAGGGGAGGTGGGTGTTCAAAAAGCCCGGTCGGCCGGGGCGCGAACCAGCGGGTGGCGCGCCCTGTGTGCGGTCTGGGGCATGCGACCGTGCGACGGTGGCGCACGCTGGAAGCGAGCCGAGGAACGAGGGTGGATCGAGAAGTGCGATGGTGGCGCGTCCTGTGCGCGGACAGGGGAAGGTGGCCGCGGGAGCGGGGGGCCGGTAGCGCTCACGTGAAAACATGTCAAAGAACACGATGTTGACGAATAATAATATAATAATAATAATAATAATGAGAAAAGGAAGACATGCAGTGGAGGCGGAGGAGCCGAGGGATGTCTTCGCAAAGGGATGTAACACCAGAGACAAGTAAAAATCACAATGAAATGAATATGATCATGAATATATTTGACATATATACAAATCATATACAGATAATATACAAATATCTGTTTTTTATTAGCAGAGCACACACACACACGCAATGTTTCATGTCCAGCAAACACACACCCAGCGTGTTGCGCAAGGTGGATGATGTCTCTCTCATGCGAACATGACGTCACGTGGTAGGGTCGGGAGAACACACTACAAAACACCATGTTGCACAACATCACACGGAGCGGCACTGGTGGTGGCGGTGACGGTGGTGGTGGCACTGTTGGCAGCGGCGTGTGTTTCAACATGGCGTTGAACTGGAAGAGGTGGTGCAGATCGAAAGGCATGATACCACGTCGACGACCGACTAGTGCGGTCTCTCCTCCTCTCCCCCCCTCACTCGCATGCGCACTCGCTTCGCTAGTGTCTTCGTCCGAGGATAGCGTCGCCGTCAATCCGGGCGAGCGACGGTCACTCTGTGAAAGATTCAACGCTCTGTCCACCCGTTCGTACACACGATGGCGATACCGTTCTGGAAACGGCACCAGGCGTTTGTGCATCAACGTTAGGTACACGCTATCACCACACGTGGAAAACACACACGCAAGCAGAAGCGAGCGCTTGCCGTAAAACGGGTTTGACGGGTGCAGGTGGTCTAACACTTTGCTGACGACATGCGAGAGGACGGCCACGTCTGTCTCCAAGCAGGACTGTCCGTACACCCACGGAAACACAGTGTCATCCCGCGGAAAGATATGCCTGATGCGGTGTCGTCTCTCCGTCAGGACAAAGGAAAGTTCTTTTAGGACTGCAACTGGATCCTCGCATGCACGCATACGTTGCGCAAAATACGCCTCCAGTGTCGTCTTGACGATCGCAGCACGGGTAGACGTCGATACGTGATGACGTTTGCCGGTGCGTCAGAAAGTCCACAACGTTCCACTTTTGAGGCCGGCGCGGCACGCACTGTCCTGCCCCCCACCTCGATGACGCGTAACGTGTAAGCAGGATCGGCCATGCAAATTCTAGGTGGCGTATCGCAACGTACTTCTGTATCACAACGGTCTCCTCCTCGTCCCCCTCCATCTACACACACACATACACCTACACCCCCTCGTCACTGACACTGTCTTCACCCAAACTCACGAAATCGTTTTCATCGCCGCTCACTTCACCCTCTCCCACTGCTTCTACAATGCTTTCCCCCACACGCGCTCGTACGCAGCACACGTGACGTATCTTCTTCACGCACCTCCAAGGTCCTCTCGTTTCGGGACTCGGTAGACAAGGACGACGATGAAGAGGATGCGCCGAGTACCTCGTGTGCGAAAAGCGAATCCTCTGAAGACACTGAGGTGGGAGACGAGGAGCCGGACGAGGAACTGGAGACGGGGGGGTTACTCGGCACAGCAATGCGGAAGATACGTGCCAGCACGTGCGCTACACATGCATTACGAGAGGTCGGTAATGTCCGCCGCACAGACGCGAAACGTAAGTGAGTACAGAGTAAACACGAATTATAGCACAGACGCGAAACGTAAGAACAGCTCGGTCAGCAGTTCCATTCGCGTGTATCGACTATAGGTCGGAAGGATCTGACGCGCGAGATCGATACACGTTCTCATGAAAGGGAGATCGTCCGTCACGGCGGCCCCGCCGAACAACCACGGGAACACCGTTTCGTCTCGCTGTTGGAGATGCCTCACGCGCGCTCGCCTGTCCATGAGGATCACTAATAGTTCACGTAAGGGGGTGAGGTCCTCGTCCGCGTGGAGTCCCACACGCACGTAACAGAGTAAATATCGACGAACGACGTGCGTGGCGAAAGCATACCAATTGATGCGCGCGTGGGTGTCCCGTTGTGCCAGGACGTGCACGATGCTAAAAACGTTGACGTTGCCGCCGGAGGTCCATCGCCTGTCGCGCACCCCATCCTGTGTGGTCTTGTGCGGGCGGGAGCAGCGGCCACGCCACCTCCACGTCACGCAGTGCAAGGAACCGTTGCACGAACTCCTCTTCCCCTTCCATGCAACGCACACACACACCGGTAGCGCTAGGGGTTCGTTTCGACCACTATCAACTTCCGCCGGCCGCTTCGCGACCGGGTGGCGCGTCCCAGGGTGCGGCGTAGGCTACGTGCCATTGTCCACGGCGCGCGAAGCGCCGAAGGGCCTGGTGCGTCATGCGGCGCACCTTCCGGTGGGCGCCGCTGGGCTGGCCGAGTGCTTGTGTAGCAGGGGGGTGCGGCACCTGACTCGGCGTGGGCTAGGTGACCCGGCCCAGGGACGCGAGAAGCGCTTTACAACATCACCCCTCCCGAAGATAGCTTCGGGGGGAGGGTGTTTTTGTACAGATACTGGCTCACACTTAGGCCATTGGGCTAAGGGACGGTTCAGACATTATTACATTACATAAAATTTACACGTACATTACATAAAATGGGTTGAGTAAACAAAAAATGAGTACAGAGTAAACACGAATTATAGCTAAGAACAGTAAAACTGACATGACAAAAAATACATACATATAAATAATACACACGTCGATGTGAGGAACAAACGTTTTTATACGTAGAAAGTCGCAGACAAGTTACAATTGTTCGATTCACAGTGCTGGGATTCACATACTGGATATCCGAAAATATTATTTTCTATTATATTATTATTCTTTTTGACCCTGCGTCCCACGGCACTGCACTTCACTGAGTGTCGCTTAGGGGCGGGTGGTGGGGTCGCACTTCACTAAACTTGCTTGGCTCTGGAGAGCGGTGCGCTTCCGAAGGCGGTTGTGCTCCTTCCTGCCGGTTTCTCCCGCGTCGTCGGATGCCAAATTCTGGCATGGAAAGCACCCACACGTTTTTTTCTCGGCAGTTCCTGGCAAAATGTCCCGGATGGCCACCTTGATAACATACCCTGGCCGCGGCCGGCCGCTGCATGTACGGAACCGCTTGCGGAGGCGCGGTAGCGCTTGCTACGGGCAGTGCTAAATGCTGGCGCTAGATTCTGAAAGCTGAGTACGGTGGACCGGAGTTTGGTGCTTGGCTGGGAGCCGGTTCGCTATGACAGCCCCAATGTGAGGGAGCTGTCCCATTCATGTCCCATTGCGGATTCCATTGTGATTTCGGGAACCCGCTAGTAGGTACTGAAGGAAGAGTAACTTGTGAGGTATTTCCGGCTGCGGGGATGAGACTATGCGGGCACAATGTGCTCACGAGTCGAGGCGCGGTCGCGTAACTCTTGGATGCCGCTTCCTCCAGCCGAACATATTCTTCGGCTTCTAGCATGGTACGTGGATTTCGGACAACGAATCTGCCAATTGCTTGTCGAAGCCCAGCCAGGAATTGCGCTAGCAATCTTTCCGAAAACGTCTTGGTCTGAGAGGACTCGGGGTTGCTGTAGCTGTTTCTAAGTTGACGTTCGATAGACCGGAGTCTACCGGAAAAATCAGAAACCGACTCCGATGGTGACCCGTCCTGAGGAAGACATGCAGTGGAGCCGAGGGAATGGTCTTTGGCAAAGAGATGGAACACCAGAGACAAGTTAAAAAAATCACAATGCAATGATTATGAACATGAATATTTGACATATATATACACAAATAGACTGTAGTTGGTTTTGTTTTGTTTGTTTTGGGTTTTTCTTGAATATGAAAAAATGGTATAGGAAGGAAGAAAAGAAATATGTCCTGGAAACACGCTTCAGGGGAGTATTGTGACAGACTCGTCGTCCAACAGCCACCTCAGATCCCGTAGTGTTGTGAAACACGTACGGTTCTGAGGAGGTGCGGCAATGCCCCTAACAACGCCTCCGTGAAGGCGTGTACTTGCTCCCTGACATACTGCTCTTCGTCAGGGTAGGAGGCGTCGTGACCTGCAAATACAGCGGAGGGGGTCAATGCGGGTAGTGTGGGGGTGGTGGACGGTGGAGGGTCCCAATTGGAACAGGGAGAAAAGGCGAAGGTGGGGGGAAAACAAAGTTGGGGCATGGTCCGTGGGCGGGGAGGGTGTAGGCGGAGGAGATGGAGTGGGCCGGGGAGGTGGAGCGGAGGTGGGTGCAGAGCGGAGATGTCCCCGCGGTGGTGGTGATGTCAACGAGGGAAGGAGGAGGAGCAGGAGCAGTACCAGGTAGAGGAGCAGGAGGAGGGGGTGAACGTGCAGGTGGGGGAGCAGGAGCAGCAGGTAGAGGAGCATCAGAAAAGCTAGGTGGGAGGGGAAAACAAAGTTGGGGCATGTCGTGGCGGGGAGGGTGGAGGCGGAGGAGATGGAGTGGGCCGCGGTGGTGGTGATGTCAACGAGGTGAGGAGGAGGAGCAGGAGCAGGCAGGTAGAGGAGGCATCATGAGGGGGTGAACGTGCAGGTGGGGGAGCAGGAGCAGCAGGTAGAGGAGCATCATGAGGGGTGAACGTGCAGGTGGGGGGAGCAGGAGCAGCAGGTAGAGGAGCATCATGAGGGGTGAACGTGCAGGTGGGGGAGCAGGAGCAGCAGGTAGAGGAGCATCATGAGGGGGTGAACGTTGCAGGTGGGGGGAGCAGGGAGCAGCAGGTGAAGGAGCATGTGTAGTTGCAGCATCAGCAGGAGCCGCCGACGCGTAGGGCGACGGAGCATGAGCGGTGCAAGCGTACGACCGGGGTCGTGGTGGAGGCGGAAGTCGAGGCGCCGACCCGTCCGCGCTGGCGCATGAGTCGGTCGACCCTACTGGGGGGGGGCGGTGTTGCCGTGTCGCTTTCGGATCCCCAATACGATCCTGCAAGCACAAAAAAGCATAAGCATGTGTGCCACACAAGCGACATGCTCAAAAACAGGGAAAAGTGGGAAAAAAGAGAAACATGACATGGGGTGTGTTGGAAAGAAGTGAGAGCCGCGAGGGTGGTATGCTCGAAGCCTACGGCCCCCGTCACACACACACACAACTCCCACACACACAGACACACACTGTGAGCATGCATTGACACAGAAAGGACATCAATAGTGGACCTACCGCGGTGTTGGAAAAGCGGAGTTTATGTATATAAATTTTCCCTCTCTGCTCTTTGCCAAAGTACGTCAAATATTTATCTTTGAACATGGCCGGGTCCATGGTGCTGAAGCGAGCTGGGAGAAAGACAGCGATAGTGTTGTTTAAAGTGAGAACAATGCGTTGTCCTTCTTTGACGTCAACTGTCTTTGCATTGGTGATTGGCGTACGGTTCCCCCTGTTTCAATCTCTTAAGAAGACCGTCTCTGCGTGATCAGCATGCCTTCAGCCAGTGTTCAAGCAGTCGAGGACGGAAGTGGGTCACCACTGCTAGACATAGGAAGAAAGCAAATGAAGAAATCAACCACATCAAAATCGGATGGTTAGTCACGAATTCCGCCGCGAGCCCGGTGAGCCGCAAACGTCCTACGCTTAGTATTGTCGTGACGGGACATAAAGGGATCAAGTAGACGCGTAGTTCCGATTAACATGCATGTTTATTTTTCATCTTACATGTTGGTCCCTGCTCCTCGTGTCACACGTGCCCCTGCGTCCCGGCGTCTTCGTCACACTAAGGCAGGGTTGTTCCGTTCTCGAAGCGCAGACAGCGGCCCAATGACCGAGAAGGCCGCGGTCAGGAGTGCTACACAGTGGATCCGGCACTAGCGGTCCGCCTGGCCAAACGGCCCGTAAGCCGCGGTCACTAGTCCTGTGCAGTGCCTTCGCCGCTGGCGGCCCACCCTTCCAACTGGTCTCCCCGACACTAGGCGCTGCCGGCGAAGAGCTCTCTCGACGTCTGCTCCCACACACTGCTGTATACCACACTCTGTCTAGCTAGCTCCGACGGCGCTGATTATATACCCGCCCTCGGAGCAAGGGGTGTCCTGACTCAACCTTAGTGTGACGTAGACTTCGCGGTTTACTCTTGGGGTTGCTGCCATCCCCGGCGTGAGTTTGGCCATCCCTTACAGTACAGAGTTCACGCCGGGGAGGCGGTCAAAGTGCGCCCGTATGCCCTGTGCGTCACGGCGCCCTGTGTGTCACGACGCCCTTCTATGGGGATGACACACCGCGCTGACCTCACCGGCCGCTGTGCCGCCCCGGCGCCCGGACCTGATAAGGCCCGCTCTGTAGCAATCAGTTTTGCGGCAATGTCGCCTGGCGACAGTGTCTGGACCTCGTTCCAACCACTGAAGTGACTTACAATCCGTAAGTGCTCCAAGAATGTCTCTACCTTCCCGCCATCTTCTCCGCTGAAGGCAGGGATCTTGAAAATTTGGGTGCCCGACACTTGAGGCGGCGCACGAGTGTGGGCAGAGCTGGTGGGGGTAGCAAGATCAGAAGCCTAGGCCTTGCCCGTGTTGTTTGTATCTGCCTCGAGGGTACAGAGTCCGCGAAATCCATGAAATTAGTAGTACCCCCCACGTAGGGGAAGTGAGTGCTCCTCGTACGATGCCATGACAGTACCCGCCAATTGTTCTATCCTTACGCAGTTTAATATCTTCAGAGGATTCTACTTAATTTGTCCCACCGTCGTGGCCTCGTGATAACGGAGGAGAGGGGGGCGACGATAATAACACTAGGCGTATGACAACCCGCAATTCAACATCTACACTTATTCCCACCCTTGGTCTGTTCTTAAGCGCGCCCGCTGCTGGGGCTCAAACCCGTACTTCGATTTGAAGACGGAGTTATCGCCCTGCACTCCTTCCGGTTACTGAATTGTTCCACTACCTCACATCTGACACCAATATGTCGTGACGGCGATATAGGGCAGGAGTTGCGGGTTTAAGAACAAGACCTTTAATACGGGGTAAAACTAATTTATTGTAACTAAATACTTGCGATACACATCGCCGTTACAAGCCGTGCAGCCAATAACTTACATACGAACAGCAGGCGGTAGTCCCCACAGGTCAGGAAGCGGGTCAGCCTCGAACGGACGACCCACGCTCCACGCGACCATGGACTTAGTTCGCAGGCCGCTGTCGAGGTCAGGACGCAGGTCACCCGAATGACGACCCACACTTCCAGTAGACCCGTCGCGGCACAAGGCCAAGAGAACTCTGCCCTTGCTAGCGCCGCGCCCGCCCCTTTTAAAGGCCGAAAGCCTGGTCACGTGTCGTGGCATGTCAGGGCGCGTCAGGACACGTCACAATGCGCTTCCGACGCTGCCTGCCCGGCCATCGGAAGGGGGCGGAGGTCGGCAGGCCGAAGAGCGCGGTGGGTCCTACGGCGCACACAGCGGCGCTGGGCCGCCCGGCCGCTTCGCGACCGGGTGGCGCGTCCGAGGGTGCGGCGTAGGCTACGTGCCATTGTCCACGGCGCGCGAAGCGCCGAAGGGCCTGGTGCGTCATGCGGCCGCACCTTCCGGTGGGCGCCGCTGGGCCGGCCGAGTGCTTTGTAGCAGGGGGGTGCGGCACCTGACTCGGCGTGGGCTAGGTGACCCGGCCCCAGGGACGCGAGAAGCGCTTTACAACATCACCCCTCCCGAAGATAGCTTCGGGGGGAGGGTGTTTTGTACAGATACTGGCTCACACTTAGGCCATTGGGCTAAGGGACGGTTCAGACATTACATTACATAAAATTTACACGTACATTACATAAAATGGGTAGAGTAAACAAGAAATGAGTACAGAGTAAACACGAATTATAGCTAAGAACAGTAAAACTGACATGACAAAAAATACATACATATAAATAATACACACGTCGATGTGAGGAACAAAAGTTTTTATACGTAGAAAGTCGCAGACAAGTTACAATTGTTCGATTCACAGTGCTGAGATTCACATACTGGATATCCGAAAATATTATTTTCTATTATATTATTATTCTTTTTGACCCTGCGTCCCACGGCACTGCACTTCACTGAGTGTCGCTTAGGGGCGGGTGGTGGGGTCGCACTTCACTACACTTACTTGGCTCTGGAGAGCGGTGCGCTTCCGAAGGCGGTTGTGCTCCTTCCTGCCGGTTCTCCCGCGTCGTCGGATGCCAAATTCTGGCATGGAAAGCACCCACACGTTTTTTTCTCGGCAGTTCCTGGCAAAAATGTCCCGGATGGCCACATTGATAACATACCCTGGCCGCGGCCGGCCGCTGCATGTACGGAACCGCTTGCGGAGGGCGCGGTAGCGCTTGCTACGGGCAGTGCTCAATGCTGGCGCTAGATTCTGAAAGCTGAGTACGGTGGACCGGAGTTTGGTGCTTGGCTGGGAGCCGGTTCGCTATGACAGCCCCAATGTGAGGGAGCTGTCCCATTCATGTCCCATTGCGGATTTCATTGTGATTTCGGGAACCCGCTAGTAGGTACTGAAGGAAGAGTAACTTGTGAGTATTTCCGGCTGCGGGGATGAGACTATGCGGGCACAATGTGCTCACGAGTCGAGGCGCGGTCGCGTAACTCTTGGATGCCGCTTCCTCCAGCCGAACATATTCTTCGGCTTCTAGCATGGTACGTGGATTTCGGACAACGAATCTGCCAATTGCTTGTCGAAAGCCCAGCCAGGAATTGCGCTAGCAATCTTTCCGAAAACGTCTTGGTCTGAGAGGACTCGGGGTTGCTGTAGCTGTTTCTAAGTTGACGTTTCGATAGACCGGAGTCTACCGGAAAAATCAGAAACCGACTCCGATGGTGACCCGTCCTGAGGAAGACATGCAGTGGAGCCGAGGGAATGGTCTTTGGCAAAGAGATGGAACACCAGAGACAAGTTAAAAAATCACAATGCAATGATTATGAACATGAATATTTGACATATATATACACAAATAGACTGTAGTTGGTTTTGTTTTGTTTGTTTTGGGTTTTTCTTGAATATGAAAAAATGGTATAGAAGGAAGGAAGAACAGAAATATGTCCTGGAAACACGCTTCAGGGGAGTAGTTGTGACAGCCTCTCGTCCAACAGCCACCTCAGATCCCGTAGTGTTGTGAAACACGTACGGTTTCTGAGGAGGTGCGGCAAGGCCCCTAACAACGCCTCCGTGAAGGCGTGTACTTGCTCCCTGACATACTGCTCTTCGTCAGGGTAGGAGGCGTCGTGACCTGCAAATACAGCGGAGGGGGTCAATGCGGGTAGTGTGGGGGTGGTGGACGGCGGAGGGTCCCAATTGGAACAGGGAGAAAGGCGAGGTGGGGGGGAAACAAAGTTGGGGCATGTCGTGGCGGGGAGGGTGTAGGCGGAGGAGATGGAGTGGGCCGGGGAGGTGGAGCGGGAGGTGGGTGCAGAGCGGAGAGTCCCCGCGGTGGTGGTGATGTCAACGAGGGAAGGAGGAGGAGCAGGAGGAGGGGGTGAACGTGCAGGTGGGGGAGCAGGAGCAGCAGGTAGAGGAGCATCAGAAAGGCGAGGTGGGAGGAAAACACAGTTGGGGCATGTCGTAGGCGGGGAGGGTGGAGGCGGAGGAGATGGAGTGGGCCGGGGAGGTGGAGCGGAGGTGGGTGCAGAGCGGAGATGTCCCCGCGGTGGTGGTGATGTCAACGAGGGAAGGAGGAGGAGCAGGGGCAGTATCAGGTAGAGGCGCAGGAGGAGGGGGTGAACGTGCAGGTGGGGGAGCAGAGAGCAGCAGGTAGAGGAGCATCCGAAAAGCGAGGTGGGAGGAAAACAAGTTGGGGCATGTCGTGGCGGGGAGGGTGGAGGCGGAGGAGATGGAGTGGGCCGCGGTGGTGGTGATGTCAACGAGGGAAGGAGGAGGAGCAGGAGCAGCAGGTAGAGGAGCATCATGAGGGGGTGAACGTGCAGGTGGGGGAGCAGGAGCAGCAGGTAGGGAGCATCATGAGGGGGTGAACGTGCAGGTGGGGGAGCAGGAGCAGCAGGTGAAGGAGCATCATCAGGAGCCGTCCGACGCGTAGGGCGACGGAGCCATGAGCCGGTGCAAGCGTACGACCGGGGTCGTGGTGGAGGCGGAAGGCGAGGCGCCGACCCGTCCGCGCTGGCGCATGAGTCGGTCGACCCTAACTGGAGGGGGCGGTGTTGCGTGTCGCTTTCGGATCCCCAATACGATCCTGCAAGCACAAAAAGCATAAGCATGTGTGCCACAAAGCGACATGCTCAAAAACAGGGGAAAAGTGGAAAAAAAGAGAAACATGGCATGGGGGTGTTGGAAAGAAGTGAGAGCCGCGAGGGTGGTATGCTCGAAGCCGTACGGCCCCCGTCACACACACACACAACTCCACACACACACTGTGAGCATTGCATTGAAACAGAAAGGACATCAATAGTGGACCTACCGCGGTGTTGGAAAAGCGGAGTTTATGTAATAGATTTAAGTTTCATCACACCGGTCACACCGAGCGCCGCTGCTCTTTCGCCGAGACTCGCGTCAGCCGACACGACCCTCTCCCACGCCCGCTTCGCGAGTTTCCACGTCTGCTTTTTTTCGTTCTTCACCATCTTTGTGCTCGTGGTAAGCAATGTCATGTGTCCTGCACGCGCGATCTAGGGGATTGATGCCGGTATCACCTCTCGCTAAGCGTTCGCTGAGTCGCGTTCCCGGTCCACAAAACTGATAACCACCGGGAATGTGTAACTCAAAGGGTAGCGCATCGATAGCTCGATTGATGAACGTCCGATGAATCCCTTCCTCTTCGATATCTTTGTTGTCGCAGATACGCCATGTTGCGACTGAGATGAATGAAAAGAAATACTATATTATATAGAGGGCTGGACTTCGATAAAGCGATCGAAACCAGCGCGGTATTTTCCCTTGTTCACCGACCGTGTCTTGTCAATGACGCAAAAGGAAAACGGATTTTCGTTTCCACACCCGACAACACACGGCTTTAAAATCGCGGAAAGAAGGAAAGGAAAGTCGTTCCGACATGTTCGTTGTATATAAATTCCAAATTGTTGTCGTCTTGTCGGAAAAATATCACCATATCACCATATTAGCGTTGTCGCGAATGAGCTGTTTGGAATTTTGGTGTATGTCTGACAGAGGTATAGCACGTCCGTATGTTTATGTCGTCCGGTGGCGAAGTAGGCCTTTATGCAGTCTTGCTTCTCCGTTGCAATATCGTCGAATACGAAGACGCTGCTGGGCTTCGCTTCGGAGGGGGGGACGATACTGTCGTGTTGCGTGAAGGAATAAAAGGGAATAATATCTTTCAGCACTTCCTTTAAAAACACGTACATGGGCTGCCCGAACAATGTACTTTCATTTTAATTTACAAACATTCATGTCACTCCTAGTTGCTACTAGAAAATGTAAAGTTTCATTGTGTCTTAATTTTTTTCTTCCTTCATCTATTTCCCCTTCCTTTATCATGATGGGCATGGAGTGTGTGTGGTCCTGTCACCATTCAAAAGGTAGTTTTAATCAATACATTAAAATGATTCATTCTATTATCATCAGGACATGGTGTGTGGTCTTTATCAACAATCGAGTAGTATGGTATTGAAAACAGAGTCTAATAGAATATGATGTTTTTAAAGTAATTAAACTAATAATATTCTCATTAAAAATTTCTTCCATCAATACGTAAAATGATTCATTATATTATCATCAAACGAGTAGTATGGTATTGAAAACAGAGTCTAATAGAATATGATGTTTTTAAAGTAATTAAACTAATAATATTCTCATTAAAATTTCTTCTCAACATTCGTTCAATTTTCCATTCTTTATTGAAGATGAAAGAATTAAAAGCACCCATGTATAGTCATCAATCTATTCAATGAATGTATTAAATTTAATCATTATTCATTCAAAAGAGATTTTTTTCTTTTTATTCATAAGAGGAAATCTAAATTTAATTTTTATAGGACTCCTATGTAGGTGGTGATAGGGTAAAGCATTTCGACAATTTATATATACACATTATTATTTAACAATACACATTACACATTATATTTATATACACATATTTATTATGCAAATGTATCCACTGTTTATACGTGCGGTCCCCACACTATTCTTCATACACTGTAACAAAAAAAAATACTTTAAAAATTGATCCACGAAAGCAAATCAACATCGAACATGTTTAAAAGACAAATACACTCACCAGGCTGCTGCTGCTGCTGCTGCCGCCACAGCACCGTTTGTTGCCGCCGCATAATTTCTTCCAGCTCCTCCCTCGTCAATTGAGACAAGGGAAGAGCTGGAGGTGGCGGCCGGCGCTCTGTCGCAGCTCCTCCTCCTCCTCCTGCGGGCGGTGGTGGCGATAGCGGCGGAGCTGCTGCATGCGCTCTCTCCGCCGCGCGTCCACGTATGGTGTCTCCTGGCGAGGAGGAGGCGCCGGCTGCGATGGTGACGGCAGCGGTGACGGTGTACGACGACCCACCACATGCGGTGGATGTCGTATCACCGTCTCCCGTGGTGGCGGTGGGGCTGACGACGTCTGCTGAGGCTGCGGCGGAGGCTGCTGCTGCTGCTGCTGCTGCGGCGCCAACGTTGATGACGGGGACGGGGTAGAATACAAGGCCGTGACCGGCCCGCCGACAGCATAGGCAAAGCTATCCAGCAGGTGTTTCAAGTACACCCGCTGGAGAGTAGGATTGCCAGCTTCTTCTTCGACCGGCGGTCGGCCGAACAGCCAGTCTACCGCCGTTGCCCCTATATTGTCGCGCACCTTCACGCTGGCGCCGCAGTTCAGTAGGAAGGCGAATGCCTCCGCCGCACCATGCAGCACCGTCAGGTGCAAACGCCGTATAACCTCGAAGATCTTGAGCGTTTATATTTGCTTCCTCACCCACCAGGCGGGCGCATATTGCAGCGAGATTTGAACGAGCGGCCACATGTAGTGGCCGCTCTCCATTAACATCAACTACACGCACAAAGAGTGGATACAGATGTAGAAGATGTACAACGGCGTCGTAGTCGCCGTTTGCACAGGCTTCATAAATGTAAGCAACATGACTCTAATGGTTGTGACGCAATGGTAAACTAAGATGGTAGTGCGTGCGCAGCGTATATAAAGGTGCGACACGTCAAGTGAAGTGGCGGGGCACACGATCATTTCATTGGCTTGTCTTTAAAATTTTTAACAACTCCGTCTAATTAACAACGTTCAGTAAACGTCGTAATCCTATCACATCGACTTCCAACATATCGCAAACACACACGCTTCGTTAACGACGGGAAGTGCAAACGAGCTGCGCCTCGGCGCGACCGCGACCGGACGCAACTTCCGACAGCGAACGGACGCAGCTGCGTCGTTAACGACGGGAAGTGCAAACGAGCTGCGCCTCGGCGCGACCGCGACCGGACGCAGCTTCCGGCAGCGACCGGACGCAGCTTCCGGCAGCGACCGGACGCAGCTTCCGGCAAATCGCTCGCCGGTTGTGCGCATACGTTTAACCGCAAACACACGCTTCGTTAACGACGGGAAGTGCAAACGAGCTGCGCCTCGGCGCGACCGCGACCGGACGCAGCTTCCGGCAAATCGCTCGCCGGGTGTGCACGAGTCTGAATGCAACATATTTACCATTGCAAGACATATAAAATATTGAAACATTCATCAACAAAATTGAATGCTGTTCATAAACCATATCATATGAGGGATCATTCGTTAAGGATGTCCTACTTGGTGCTTTGATTGGGAAAATAAAATAAACAAAATAATATGTAATCATAAAAAATGTATTTGAGAGAAATAGATTAGATTTACATGAATAAATGTGCTAACATAACATTATAGTCTGTGTTTCAAAAAAAATATACATGCCATATTATAGAATTATTTATTGTAATACGAATAATTCATCTATGGCTTCTTCTTCTTCTTTTGTTGATGGAATGTCCTCGTGAACGACAGAAGATGCATGAACAGCACCATCAGGACCATCACCATCAGCCTTGTAAAATGTTGTTGAAGAATGGGGCTGAGAATGGGCTGAAGAAACGCCATTTGTACGGCTCGCATGAGCCAGTTTGCAGCATGTTGCATGCAATGTTGAACGTTGATCCCACAACATAAATGTGTCGTGTCGGTCGATGACGTCAATGATATTTGCGAAGGAGAAGAAGATGAATTCTTCCGCGACCTTTTAGAGATAGGCGATGTTTGCTTCCGTTGATGATTTTCACGCTTTTGTTTGTTTTTTTTGATGGTTTTCTTCTTTGTCTTACAGTGTTTCACGCAAGGATGTGAACATGTGACTGTTTTCTTCATTTGTTTCTTTCCTTTTTTCTCAACGATTGACATCTTCATCTTCTCATTTGCTTTGATCGAGTCTTCCTCTTCTTCTTCTTCGTCTTCATGCGATATGCTACATGATGGAGAAGAGTCTCGCGCAAAACTACTACTCTCTTCCGATGTGTTCATGATTGTAGTCGTCTCGACAATGAGAGTGTCTACACTCATTTCACGTTATTTTTATACTTTGCGAACGAGTTCTGTGATTGGATGATAGTCCATGTACCGTTCGTAAAAAATGAGACAAAAGGCAGACGTGTTAGCGGGCACGTTCGAATTGCATTCGAAAAGATTTGATGTCTGATGCTGAAGCGATTGTCGGCTCCTCGCGGCGTGATAAATCAAAGATGACAAACGGACATATGTTTTTCACTCCGTGATGTGTAATACACGAAATAGGATGACGATCCAAATACGATTTTTCGAAATTTTGAACATTTCGAAGAATTCCGGTATATGCACACCACCCTTGTTCCATCCTATGCGCATCTCGTGATAAGGAAAAAACTCGTCGTTGATGTAGAGTTTAATCGTTCTTAATCGCATAGATCGAACTCGCTAGGATTCTTTTTCATATCGTTTCGACGATTGGTTTGCAAAGCGAAGATGATGTACTGCGGATGCTCCACTCCGCTGCTTGTTTTCACCGTCCACTCGTGTCGCGTTGTCAGCGGCAAATTTGCCGATTCGTGGAGTTCGTGCCTCGTGAATTTAAGAGGTATGCTTGACCTACCGTTGAGAACGTTGTACATATGCATTTTACCGGCATCGCTGAGGTTGGCGTGCGGCATTCTCCAAACGATGCGCTGAATTTCTATTTTCGACGGCGTTGCAGCTCCCTCTTCCTTTGATAGAAGACAGTCGGCGTCTGTTCGCGTGCGAGTCAGAATGAGCTCGTGCTTCACGCCGGCCACGATGCGTCTGTGGTCCTCGGCGAACGGAAGGAAGAGTCTGAGCGGAATCCAGGCCACGAACGAACCGTCATCATCGATCAATTCGACATTTGGCGAATGCTCGAGGTAGTCCATGGTCTCAAACGGTGTCCACGCGGCGTAATGGAGGAGTAGGCGTTCTTCACTGCTGAGAAGAGGATAGTTCTTCATGGTAGTAGCGATGCCGGGATGACGCACACTGTCGACGAGGACTTCGTTGATCTCGTATCGAATTTCCGAAAATAAAAATGCGTAAGCGTTGTTGATGAAGTTGGCGGGTGTGCGTCCGCCTCCGCTTGCTTTGATTGCCTTTCCTTCGATAATGATAGTCCGATTCGCACGGTACGGCGAAGGTGTCTTTGTTTTGTATCATAATGCGAATCTCATCGTTTGGATCGTAGCCGTTCGTATACGGTGTGTAATGATGATAATTAAAGCCTTGAACGTTACATTTTTCGTCCATGGGAATTTGATGGAGGAGAACGTCTAAAAGATAGTCTTTGCTACCGGCGGTAGCGGGATGCGATTTTTTTTTGCCTTTTCATCTTCTTCTTCTCTGAGAACGTAGCCTAGCGCTTGCAGCAGGAGACGATTGGCGTGTGTTAATCTATTGGTAGGACAGAGTACAGTGTGTCGCGGTCGAGGCACGATCCTCATTTTATATGTCATCGTGCGCGGTGCGAAGCAGCAACGTCACGATCAGATCGGTATCGCTTCTCAGCGGAATGAGTTCTCCTCGGTCGTTCTCGAGCCTTATCGTGATGTCATCAATCCAGTTGCGCGTGACGCGATGAAAGACTTTTCCGATGGTCTCAACTCAAAAATGGAAGACGGTCGCTTGTCAATGTGGAAATGATGGAGAATGTGAGCTCTTCGATTATTAATATATCCGCTCTCCACAACGTTGCACGTGACGAGAACATTAAAGTCGTTGACGAGTGTGACATTTTTATCCGAGAAGACATATTCACCGAAAGGCGTGGGGTCGACGGTGCGTGTGAATCCCAATAACGGCCCCACGGAGTCCGCGGCAACGAAGTTCAGACGGAAGGACGTACTGATGCGACACTTTTGAGTATTCTCTTCACCGTCTAATACGAAAAAATATTTTTTAGTTGCAAATTCCTCCTTGAACTGTTCACGTAGAAACGAGTAGATTTGGACGTTCACGTCGTCGATCGTATACGTGCCCGTCGGTAATGTCATGGTGTATGTGTCGTATTTTAGTCCGCCCTTTCCGTCGTCAACAGGAACTTCGTAGTGTAAAACATTACATCCTTCTTTAATATTTGTCACCGTGTGCGCCGTTTGCAAAGACACCAGAGCGATTTCATGTGGGGATTTACCCAGATCGATCGCTGGGGAGAAACGGACACTCACTTCCGCTCCTTTCCCGCTGAGCGTGTAGGTGCGCATCTTGATGAGTACTCTGAGAAAGTGACTCCGCTCTCTCACACGCAAACACTCAAATACTTATTTTTTGTCTCCACTCATAGAACAGAAATTGCAAACATAGTCTTCCGCAGTTCTCCGCATCAAATTGTTGAACTTGTGACGTATTGTA
>JAHLJT010002630.1:47916201-47949466 GCA_031308135.1 Acheta domesticus
ACCGCCATTAGCCTAGGGAAAAGTAAACAAAACAGATGTAATGGAGTAATAAAGATAATTAGGCGAGGTGAGGTTTACGAACCACAACAATACCGAGCATCAAAAAAGGAAAGTAACATTAATTTTATCGATGATAGGTAATGTAATTATTGACCATTTGGACTGTATAATTCTAAAGAACCTGTAACAAGTATTGTACCACAGTTTCTGGGTCGATTGCCCCCATCTCGGTAAGGTTTTTCGCCCAGTTTCCCTGATCCTTTGAGCAAATGCTGAGATGGCCCGTTGTTTTGCGTCTGGACATAAATGTAACTTCATTATTTGTGCACGTCTTCTGAATTTCAGTGGAAATATAGTTATTCAAATTATCGTTCTCCATATTGTCGCGGCAAAAATTATTATTCTTTCATGAAGAACGTGATGAGGGTTAAAGACACAAAATTATAGCTAATTTACCTTCGAAAATAGATTTTATTTCATAAGAGCCATTATTTTGCCAACAAAACTTGACAAAAAAACGCTCTTTTTTCTGTTTTCAAAATTCGACTAGAATATGGCTTAGTTTAGAGATCACAGAATTATGAAAACGTGCACAGAATTAGCTTTTCCCCATAGCTCGTCACACACAGTTTTGAACTGTTTTTGACGTAAATAAATTAAGCATTGTTCAATTTAAGTTTCGGCTACAAACGAGGACTCCCAAACTCCAAGTTCTTTCAGAGAAAGCAGATCGCCACAGTTTTCCACTAGCATTGTGTCCGATGATCGTCGTAAACAATGCCTTGTGTAGAGCTCAGGAGAGTCTAATTTTAAAAATTCTGCTATCTTTGTAGTATCTCCTATTGTGTGTATACCCACAACTTTAGTGCATTTTCCGTTTCTATAACCTATGAAAAAGCGTCAAATTTCTAGGTCAGATGGAAGTAGGTCAGCATATCTTTTATACAAATCATATGCATCGACTGGAAGACCTTCTTTGGGAATAACAAACATCCTTTTGGTTTATGTGCATTTCAGCGGTAACAAGTACTCCGTTGCTCGTGGTTTCTATGTCATCAATAGAGACCGGAAAAATATGTAGTATAAAACGTCAAAATATGTACATAAATATGTAATGAAAATAGAAAGAATATGTAATAAATATGTAAAATCGGATATAATATGTAATATTAAAATTCTCTAATTAGAAACCATTTTCATAGCAAGAAATTATATTTAGAAAAACTTTACGTCATACAATTTTCTCGTCAGTAGTAAAAGCTGGTGAAATCTATTGTAATTCAGGACAGTAGTTTAGTAGCCAGACTATTCGCAATAGAAGCCATCGCACAAACTGGCGAGATCTACGACCAGCAAACATACACTGTCATTGTTCGGGCCCACAGCAAAGCAGAAACAAATACGTTTATTTCACAAGCAAGGCAGAACAGTTGAATTGCGTAATCGGCAGAGCGCGGCCGTTGACCGCTGAGATCACGTATCGCCTTCACATCCGCTGTTCGGCGAATTCTCCAACAGACGGCAACGGACTGGCGTGGCCGCTCGTACGTGTGCGCAGGGCGATCTCGCCCCCCCCCCAGCTCGGTCCGTTGCAGGAGCAACGGACAAAAACCGCCAGATCATTGCAAATCCAGATCAAATGGCAAATGGTAATTGGTCATCGCCATCCCCACCTCTGCCGCGCGTGAGAGCCCTTTCCTAACGTCTCTCCCCCAACCGAATTCGGCTTAACCGACTTCGTTAGTCCGCATAAAGACACCGTGCAAGATAGACGCGTGTGTTCAGGGCTCCGCGCAGTAGCGTGAAAAGAATGTATAATCGTGCAAATGAGCTGCATACTGCTCGCACATAAATTGTTTAATCGTGGCAGTGCACGCTTTAATTGTGTCTGTCGCTCTTGCGTGGATTTGCGCCCGCAATTTTGGTTGAACTATGTAACTCGCGGCTGCTTCTGGTCGGCGCAAGGTAGCCACGGCGGTCCAAGGTGTCAATACAATAACTACGCTTGGACAGGTGTATTAATGCACCAAGAGGAATTTTCATCTTAATTCTGTGCTTCTTGTGCATTTACTCTGTGAACACTGTGCATTTACTTATTAAATATTGTTTGTGCTGGAAACTTGCTCGTATATCCATCCTGCACTCCTGCGCCCATCCCAAGAGCTATCAAAGGGTTTCGGGACTACTGTACTTCATCAATACAGTCCATTCATACAGTCCACTCATGAACATTAAGTGTATAGTAGCCCCGAAGTCATCTTCATCGAAGTGTTACACGTCAGTGATCGCAAATTTTTTTCGGAAATTAAGGTTATAGATAACAAAACGAGGTGTCAATAATGCTTTGGACACCTAAATTTCCCCAATCATGTAGGGAAAATGCTGATTTTTTTAAAAAAAAATAAATCTTTTCATAAAAAATATGGAATTAAATAGAAAAAATTGATAAAATAAGTAAATATATTGTGAAAACAGCAAAAAATTTAAAATATGTAATATAGTACTAAATATGTAAAAATATGTAACGAAAAAATTCGATATTGTGTTAGGAGCGATATAATTCGCCAAGATTATAATTTTGAGAACGGTAAGTAGAAAGACAAAAAATATGTAATTACATAAAAATCCGGTCTCTAGTCATCAATAATCAATGACACAAGTTCGTCTCGTCGGCATGCCCCAAAAGCCCCATGGCCCAAAGTTTAAAGAAGGCGTTTCCGTTCCGCCGTGACCATTGCAGCTTCTAGCGGTGGAAAGATTGACGTCCTCTCGCCAGTGGCGAGCCTTTTCTGCAGTGGCGGTCTTTTCAATCAGCCTGACCGCCGCTATACAAAAACCTGCTCCTAAATGGCAATTTTCTTTTAAAAATTTGTAGCCTTTTTAAGAAAATGGTCTTTGAGCGCTAGTAAAAATGCGAAACTTGAAGCTCATTTTCATAGAGAATTTTTAAATTTTCAAAAAACTTCATTTGAAGTCATTTGTAGCACATACACTCACAAATATAATTATGTTTACAATTTGCTGGTAATGTGCATATTAATGATGTGAGAGATCTTTCAAAAAAATTACATTTATATAATTTTTGAAAAAAATCTCAAAATTAACTTAACGTCATATTAAGGAGTGCAATTAGCAGTATCCGTTCCAAAAGTGTGAAGAAAATATTTGGAGCCATTTATGAGAAAATGGCGTTTGAGCATTTCTAAAAAAATGCGGAAGTTTAAGCTAGTTTTCACAGAAAACTGTTGAGTTGACATCATTTAAAGCACATGTACTTATTAATATAATAATGTGAACAAATCACCACTAATGTAAATATTAATGTGAGAGGCAAGTCAACAAAATGACATTTTTGCAATTTAAAAAAACAAAACAATAGAGCAATACAGCGTTTATGTCATCTCATTGAGTTCATTTAGCACTATCTCTACCAAAAATTTAAAGAAAAAATATGGAGCCGTTTTTGAGAAAATGTTTTTAATATTTTTAAATTGCGCATATTGCAACTACTAAACTACCCGAAAACTACTAAAATTTTCAAAAAATGTACATGACCTTAAAGAAAGAACTCCCTATGAAGAACAAATTTTATTTGAAGGAAAAATCTCTATCTGCAATTTTGTAGCTGTTGTAGTAGGCCGAAAAAATTCAAACTTTTCAAAAATGTCGAATTAACCGTGAAATTAGGACATATTCCACCTTTAAAATTATTGTAAAAATACAGTAAAATACACTTTTAAAGAAAAAAATTGGAGCCTTTTCTTTTAATTTTGAAAATGTCCCATGGGCTTCATGTAATGTACCCCCAAAAAATTAATATTTTTCAAAATTGCAGAGCTTGCACTTAAACCAGATGGAAAGGGGTTCCTTCAATTTGGGAAAAATCTTACGAATAGTTTAGGTGCTATACTTCGGTTTTTCTTTCTTGGCGCACGGGGGATGTCAATGAAAGTGGAATATCTCACGGTATTCGGCATCATTCTGGGTTTTGCCGGTAGGATTTCACATGATCGCGACTGTATCGAGTAGTGCTGGCGATCATGCGATTCCTGGCGACACAACGGAGAACGAAGCGAAATGTCGTAAGTTATTCCATTTTATTGACACACCCCTGTGCACCAAGAAAGAAATACCGAAGTATAGTGTTGTTCACATACACCGAACAGACAGGATGGACGTTTTGCTTTCAATTGGTTTTTCAGTATCAAGGACCCACAAAACAGGGATTCTGGCTGCACCACGTGTTAGAGGATTTTTTTTCTTAATTTAGTAACTGGATTTATCCACATTTTCGTTATCAAGGCCCGGCAATGAATGTTTTTCTGACGAAAATTCGCCGTTTTCTCGCGCAACAACTTTCCCTATACCACGTATATTACTCCGTATATACGTATCTATACAGGAAAGTAACTAGTGGTGCTACAGAATAGCACAGATATTCTTGTGTTAGTTTTCTATTTCTTTTGGTCTCGGCTAGCTATTCAGACTTTCCACATATTTTTTCTTAATTTTTCGATTTCTTCATGGTAGAACGGAAATATTAACTTTAGAATATTAAAGAACAGTAAAATCTTGTCCCAAATGGCAATTTTCTTTGAAAAATTTGGAGCCGTTTTTAAGGAAATGACGTTTAAGCGCTACTGTAGATTCGATATTTAAAGGTCTTTATCACAGAAAATTTTTGAGTTCTCGAAAAACATTAGAAATCATTCGAAGGACATCAACTCACAAATACAATTGTATTTACAAATTTCTGTAAATGTGCATATTAAAGTGTGAGAAATATTTCAAACAAATTACATTTGTGAAATTTTTCAAAAACAAAAAAATCCCCCAACAGGACCTTTACGCCATGTTAAAGAATGTAATTAGCACTATCCGTTCGAAAAGTGTGAAGAACATTGTTTTGAAAAATTTAGTAGTTTTCGCACAATATGTGCAATTTTGTGCAATTTCGTGCAATATGTGCAATTTAAAAAATAAACATTTACAAGATTTTCTCAAAACGGCTCCAAATTTTTTCTTTAAACTTTTGGTAGGGTAGTGCTAAATGTACTGTACTCTATGGGATGACATAAACGCAAAATTCGCCGTTTTTTCTCGCAGCATTACTTAACTTTCCCTATACTACGTATATTACGTACGTATACCGGAAAGTAAAAAATCAGTGTTCGACAGAAATTGCAACACAAATATGCACGCTAGTGCGCATTATAGATAGTATTAATATTAATCACGCAACTTTTCTTGACTAATGACCTAGTTTCCCCCTTTCTGGCACAATAAACAGTTGAAGGCAAAAACTCGCAGCGAGCACTGATGACAAAATTCCAAACACATCTTTACTGACGCGAAATGGAAACTATTTTCTGTTGAAGAGAACTTCTGTCGGTGATTTTTCCCAAAAAATCTAAACAAAAGACCGAAGAAGGTGAAGATCCTTCACAGGATCCTCGAAACGCCTCCATGCCTCCTCAGAAAGCTAAAACGCAATTTATTGAGAAAGTTTCGAAGGCATGTCTAATTCTCCAGAGATTGGCATTGCTTTATAAAATCTAGTGGCCGATGTCGTTACTAATACCCCCACTCTTCCCGCATTTCTTCAATACATCGGTCAATAATCTTGTTGCGGTTCAGTTGTCGGCCCTGGGTGGTGCTTGATGTTGCTGTCGTTGGCAGTGTTGCCAGATTAGGGGTTTCCCTTCTAAATGTAGGGGATTTTTTGGTCTTTAGTGGGTGTTTTAGGGGGAAATTTATTTTGGGTTTTCGTGGGGGGGTTTAAATGTAATTTTCTTTAAAAATATCTATTGTGTATCATAAAATTACAAAACCCAAAAATAGTTCCCTATGATTATTGCAGGCATATTTATTCAAATATAACTATAAGCATAGTATAAACACTTATAGGCGTAAGATCATTTGAATGAATCCCCTGGTTTTAAATTTATTATTTATCACAACCAAAAATTGGTAGAAGAGGGCAACGCATTTGATGAAAAGGAACGAACTGCAGCAATAAACAAGGAATTGAAACAACGATTTATGTTGAAGGAAAGTTTCTACAAAGTCGTGCCATTATCTCTTTTTCACTCATTACAATGAGTGAGACAAAGTATCTCTTACCTTTCGTACTTCGTATACAGTGTGAAGCTTCTGAAAACAAACCTTATACAACGTGCGTATTAGTATATATGTTCATTATTATATAAATAGTTGTTATACATATTTTTATATATTAAAATATGGGTGTTAACAGTAAACTATAAATATCATCATATATAGCTAATAATATTTTTCGTATTTCTTTTGTTGCCATTCCTCCTCATATACTGAAGACATAAAAATTATAATTTTTTTGAATTTGAAGGTTTTCTTGGCGTTTTGGTGGTTTTCGCAGCGCTATCTGTAGTGGGAAATGCAGAAGACCACCTGGCAACACTGGTCGTTCGTAGTCGCGGCCGCGGGCGGAATGGTTTCTTGTAATTGATTCGCCACGTGCTTGTCACAAATGTCTTCATTGCTATCATTTCCCTCGCGTGTTTAGCTGCAGTGTATTTGTTAGAACTCCAGTTAATCCAGCTTTAGTCGAAACTACAGCGCAGCGAGGAGAACAGGTATAATTTTGGCGTGTCTGTTCCTGAGCATATTCTACTTCTTCACTTCAAGGGTTAGGTTGATTCCCTGAGCGTATTCTGCCTACAAACTGGCTGATGCGGTGAGTTACATGCGGTTTGAGGAAGTCTGTATAATGGATAACAAGTAATGTATATTGTGAATGTGTTGTTTCTTCGAAGTAAAATGAGTATACCAAATTTCGAAACGACATTGTTAGTGTGTTAATTTCATTGTCGTTTCGAACTTTGGCAAACGTAGAAAGGCCATTTCTGTTGATATTTGTATGTACCTCTAAATGAAAACATTTAATCTCTTATCTGTACTTTAAATCTTGACCCTTTGTACAAATATTAATAACCAATAACCTTGTGATGCACGAGATGGAAGGTTTAGTTTTAGGTGGTAATAATGTAAATAATAAATAAAGCTCAATGGTTCCAAATGACTTTGGTCAATGAAATTAGCAACAGTGTGAGTGCCAAACTAAAATACAATTTTATTTTCTGTGTGTCTTTAGTATATATAACAATTTTAAAATTGGTTGATCAAATTGATTAAAATTTGTATTGAAATGCCCATTTCAAGTCACATGGTTTGGCTTTCGTGAATATCATTAAATATTAATCTAAAATTAATTTTAAATTGAAAAAAAAAATTAATCGCAATAAAAGCTATGTTTACCATTGTCTTAAGATTATTTGCAACCATTTAAGTACATGTTATGTACAACAATTGCTCTCATTAAAATATATAATATTGAACTTATGGAAATAGGATTTTTGTGTTTTGGATTTTCAGAAGAAATGTATGTTCACATTTCAATGCTTTATGTAATATAAATATTGCATTGTTTTTAGGTCTGCAGAGATGGAGTATGGAGTCTCTTCCTGCCCTGCTCATGATCACCTGAGAGCTGCCTGGATATGCGACTCAACGAGAGCAGAAAATAGTAAACATCATTTGGCATGAGAATCAGTGAGTGAAGAATATTAGAATTAAATGTTGGTTGTTCAGCTTCTCTTTTTCATCTTCTTTGAAGAGAAACCATGTTTTTATATAAATCAGGAAAATAATGATTGATTGTGTGATTGTAATGGCATGTAAAGGTATGCCATATTTCAAACAAATCAAGTTCCAGACGAAGTTTATGGTTTGAGAAGAAAAGTACTGAAAGTGTTGTAAAGAAAGATCTTGTTTATTATGTGTCAGTGGGCATTGGGTTTAATTGTTTTGCCTTTCAGGTTTTGAAAAGTTGAATTTTAACCCATTAACACCCAAATTAATTTTTTACGTATAGCACTTCCCCCTTTGCATGCACTGACGTTACAGTCCTCTGGCAGCATGTTTTTGTAACTTTTAGTGCTAACCAATTGTGTTGCTACTAGAGCGCAAACCGTTGGGTATATGAGCATTCTTTTTCTATAAGAAACAAAACCATTAGAGCTTAGTAGCATATGCGCCGTAAAGTTTTGCAAAAGAAACAAATTTGAGTTGACCAGAAATGTGCGTCCTTGAATGAGGATGCTGGATGTTAATGGGTTAAGTTTTTTCCAAAGCGTATTAAGCAAAATCAAACTGTGCTATTTTGATTTGTATGATTTGTACTACGCTATTCACTCATGGAAGGAATTGCATTCATTGTGTTCTTTATGAACTTTTCTATTCAAGTTGTTTCATTAAAAATATAAAAACTATGATTTAATAATATTGTAAATAATCTCTTTGGATGTTTAATGTTTATTTGATTTGCCATTGATGGTTTATGATGCATTAGTGGTCGAATTCATTATTTATACTTGTGGAAAAATGGAATTTTTAAGCAATTGCTGTAAATAAGTGGGCAGGTATTGGAGTCTGTATTTCATAGACATAATTTATGAAAATGGAGCGAGTGCTTCTTAAGTGATTGGAATCATGACATTTACACTAGCTGTTTCGTTATGTATGGTCTTGGAATGTGCCCACACAATACTTTGCACATGAAGAGTGCACTTTTGAAGGACCTTTGGTACGATACACTTGCAACAGATTATTTATGTATATAGCATTCCTTTTCAACATACAAATGATTGTTGGGTATAGAACTGCAAATATTCTGTGAAATGATTGTCATGGTTTTCCAAAGTTGAAGTGAGTGCTCCAAAAGGGCATAGTCCTAAGTGTTTGAGGGGAGCCAAATCAGAGGGACACTAAAGGAAATAGGGCACCTGTCTTTTGGGAATAAGCGATAACTTATTTTAGAATGACGACTGTTTGTGGATAAAAATCGATTCTTTGGATTCTGGTTCAGGTTGTGACGAGGCTTAAAAGTTCAAACACAGTAGGCAATTGAGATTTAAGATATTTCCATGTGAAATAAATAGTTGGGCATAGTTTTGATACTAGTACCATTCAGGTTAAATTGTAATGTATTCGGAGTGGACTCCATAACTTCTACATGTAACTTTCCTATCAACCTAAATTGGCAAAAGATTTTCTTCAATATAATATAGATGATTTTTACTTGGGGACCATTCAGTAAAGGTATTTTTCCACGACTGGGTGTCTTGTTTCTATGTTACCAAATGCAGGACAGAAGCGAAACGTTGTACTTAGTGAGATAACATTTTGTCTGTAGAGAAATAATATTGACTCCCTCATTTATATGACAACAATAAAAACAAATGACACACAGTGTAACTACATATGTATTTACAGAACATGAACAAAAAATGTAAATGAAACTGAATTACTATAAAAATTTACTTTAACTTACTTATTGACATTAAAACATGTAAACATATTACATTTATTATTAAAGTTAACTCTTGGCATAGAATTTGGAGTTATTGAAATTCGTTGTTACTTATATCAACAGTTCTTAGTTGATGTAGTGGACTCTTCATAATCTTATTGGCAATATTTATTTTCCATTGCATGGTTCATGGGTATTGGTCAAGTTAATTGAAATTTCTGTCAGTCGACGTTTTGGAGTTTTATTTCTCCATTCTCTTGGGCTGAATACATTTACAACACAGTTAGATGTGTACACTAATTACTTTGGTTCATTACTCTATTACAAACACAAACTACAAAATATATAAAAACTAATTAAATTAATTGCATGCCAGAGTGCTCGAAAACACACATTACCGATCACAGTTGTATGTATATAAATCAAATACCAAAATTAATTTTTTTTTTATTAATATTAAATTAAAATGCAACCGACACAAATCTTGCTGTGTGTAGAAAATCACAACCATCATGCTTATTACAATTCTGAGCGTCACACAAGCCGGCATGTCCATTCATGTGGACTACATACTAATGAATGAATTGGTGGACAGGCCAGTTTGCAGGTCTACGTTGAAATCAGACGGCATACAGCTGTCTTTAGCCAAAACTTTACGGTACGGTCATGGGAAAGATCTTCCCATGATAAATCAGATCGTACCCCATTCAAATACTTTGGGTGGGGCATGTTCATGATTGTTGCACTGCTCCCATTATCAGGTTCATCAGATAAGAAATAAGGTACAGAGGGTGCATCATGCAAAGGTAAATCAGATACTTCATCATCAGTAGCAGCATTAGCAGTCATTTGAATCTTCACTATACTTGCTTCTCAGTGAATACAAAACATCACTCCCATCCAGAAACACCTCTTCATCACTTGTTGAGCAAATGAATTAACTCCCCCTCATCCATTGCTACTTACACTAAAATTCGCGCAACTACAATGACTTGCCCAGATAGTGTGCTATATGAACAAAATTTTCTGCACTGATAGCATCAAATCATATTTAAAAATATACTCATCTATTCCTTAATTTTACATTGCACATAATATGTTTATGGTATAATAAAAATTCTAAGATAAATATTTAAAGTAAATATTACTAAATTTTTTGATACTTTAAATAAGGAAACACCAATGTTACGATCAAAATTTTGTTTCTAAATGACTTCCCTATTCAAAACTTAAGGTAAACGTACCAGTAGTTGACCATTTAAGTAAAAAAAAAAAATCATTTTTTTCCCAACTGATTATTTAGTTTGCCAATTATATAATCTAAATAGCTCACACTACTTACCATACTTCCTGCGAACATGCAGTATAACATTATTTTACAAAAACTGGATTTTCCAGTTTTGGGGGTTGACTTTTTAAAATAATTATTCTGAATCAGAAATTGACATCCAAACATCGTGTTTTTTTAGTAGTTGACTCATAAATTGACCACACGATTATGAAAATAAAAAAAATAAGAAAGTTATTTTATTAAAAAAATTATATTGACATACAATACACAGTACATACTTAACATGAAACAATAATTTAATACACTTTTAGTCTGCATTTAAGAGATTTTTACAATAAAAACAATGAAAACTTTTTCATTTCTGGAATCAGGTATGATCCACGTGGAGTGCACAGTTGTGGAATTTGAATTTTCCTTTTAATTTGTTTCTTTGTGTATGTAAGTTAATCTTTCTTAACAGGCCAGTGGTAAGAAAAAAGGCCACTCTTAACCACAGTGGCTATCTCAAAGCCATCTGATTCCACATTCACTATTTTCCCTGGAAAGTGATTTCCCTCATAATTTATAATTACAAAATTATTTATTGCCAGAGTATCTGTAGACTCATTATCATCATCATCAACAAAATAAGATGCGGTGTCCACTTCAGAACCTTCTCCATCGGTCAGATCCGGAACGGAAACAGATGATTCAGAAATCATTACTGGAACTATTATGCTTGATTTCTTGCCTTGCAGCTTTCTTTCCTTCTTCTTTCATTTGTTCAATAGCATCTTCTCTTCCTTTTTTCTTTGCCTTTCAGCTGCTCATTCTTTTTTTAATTCTGTCCATCTCCTCCTTTTTGGTAATTTTATTTAGAAAATACTTTCGTCCATCCTCTCCAGACACTACAGCAGGTACTTTTCCCTTTTGCAGCTTTTTCTTACAGATAGTGGGAGAGAATACTGCTGATTAGAAGATGGCACATCGGATGAGCAAGGGATGCCAATATCTTTACTTTCTCAAAGTATTTAAAGTTGTTCGCATGGTTGTCCCAGTATTGGAGAATCTTCATTTATCAGAGTCAGAGGAAACAGTTGACAATTTTCACATGAGATGGCTTCATTGCTTTCAAGCATGCTGTAGTCTTCCTGAGATGATTGTTCAGGAGTAAAACTAGCTGACCTTGAAACAGTCTCAACTTCCGAAGAGTGGTGGCATCGCTTGAATCAATATATCTATGAAGTTCCAACTTCCATTTTCTTCCACAACAGAAACAGTGCTTGGTCACAAGGATCCCCTTCCCAATGGCCGGTCGACA
Organism: Acheta domesticus; assembly: GCA_031308135.1. Taxonomy (NCBI): domain Eukaryota; kingdom Metazoa; phylum Arthropoda; class Insecta; order Orthoptera; family Gryllidae; genus Acheta; species Acheta domesticus. Next base: position 47,928,142 of record JAHLJT010002630.1, read on the forward strand.
GTTTAAATAATTGCAATTTTTCTTTCCCTATTATATCATTGTGAAATGTGATCTCAAAATCTCTGCTTCAGGTATTTCACATTCACATGAAAATTGGTCTTCATGTTTGAATTGTCACAATGTCCACCAATTTTCGGTACACTCGGATCCCATGGATAAAGCCCACACTTTCAGAAGCCATTGGCAAGTATAGCAGGAGTCACATGCTTTTCAGCTACCTCTTTTAGGAGTTTCGAAACATCTCTCTTCTTTAAGACTGGGTTGTCCAAATGATTGAAACGCCACTCATGGACATGTTTCTTCTAGTTTTCCTTTAGTGTGCGGAACACTGCTACATCCATTGGTTGGAGTATGTGAATAGCATTTGCATGCAGAGCCACCAAAATAATTCCATTTTTATCACAGATCTGACTCGTCAGTTAACTTAAATGTGAAACGTGCCCATTAGGATGATGGCTTTTTTACTACCTCATTTTCCTGTATCATGATCCGATGAACTTTCATAAAAGAAATCTTACTTTGAGGGTGATTTGATAAAAAAAAACCCTGACGCACAAAGTGATTTTAAAAATGTTAATTATCATTTTTTGTTGCCTTTTTTGAAGTTGCTGTAAGGGATATTAAAATGAACACAAGCTTAAGACTCACATATATAACATTATATAGGATCATCAAGCACACAAGGAAGTCAATTATTCACAACAATGTCATTGACATGGGACTGACATGGGGTTGGGATATCAATTCCCTCACCAGAAAGGTGACGGCAAACATTTGCTGCTCCTTGGGATGACATCTTTAAGATAGTAACAAGACGTCTTGCAATTCCTGTTGGGTTATGCTTCCTTTTGCTCGTTGATGCTTCATTCTCATCTTCCCAAGGACTATCTTTGCTGTTGTCGGATGCATCCGTGTATCTATCGGAACAATGAGGTGGAGCTGAGCTGGTAAGTGTTGATGTTGCCACTGTCTCTTCCGTTGCCTTCCTTTGCTTAGATGGGTGGATGGTCTTTTCACTAGCATGTTTACTAGTGGAATAACCAACCTGGCCCTTGCTCTCAGTTTGTAGTTTGTAGAGGTTCTCATCCTCTTTGTACATCCATTCACCTTTCACTTTGGTCACGTCAAATAGTTCATTCAATGAATCAAAGTTTTGTTTATTTCTGCATCGCTCATAGTCTTTTAGAAGGTTTGCTAATTTTGCATAATTAGCTTGATCAGATACTTGTGGGAAGTTCAACGTGTTGCTCCATAAGGCTTTAAGCTCCACAGAACTATAGCAGTGTCCTTTTTAGGGAACGTGGTACCTCGAGATGCTTCCACATGGCTCATTCTGGTAGGAGGCAAACTTGTAGAACTGGTAGGTTGTTGATCACGTGGTGAATGGTCCATATTGGGTTATTCTTTGTAGTATAAAATCAAGTAGAGTTATACACACGTATTCAGAAACACGCGCAAAAACAGAATAGAACACAATTTACACATCTTTTAACTTTAACCACACTACAACTTCACTAGAACTAGTCGGCGTTATTGCACAACTCAGAGGCCGCAGCTCCGGCAGGAGACGTCCGAACAGGTCGGTGTTGTGGTAAGAACTGAACTTCGAGAGATTCTTTCCGTTTAATTAAACTATTTTCAACAGGAGTATCAGATCTGTTATCAATATTCACATACCTTGGTAAAATATTTTGCAGTTGTGACCACCTTGTTAGCTTTAGGTTCAAAGGTAATACCCAATTCAGAGCATATACACTATTATATTTTGATTAACACACACTTGAACAATAAGGTCACTGTCTATTTTAATGCTTGTTAAAACACTAGGAATTCCTTCAACTGACAATGTATAAAAACTTAAAAATTCACTTTTACACAATTCCACTTGTCCACTGCACTAAGTCTATCATAAAAATTTGCACACGTCATCGAAGCCTTTAATAATATCACGTGCTAACTACTGTTCATTCCTCTTCTTAAATTCCAGTTCAGCAGTCTTTCCTTTCTTCAAGGTCTCTACGGGTTGCTCATTTGGTGTACTCAAATACTCCGCAAGATTAGGGAAATATCTTGGGAATGCAGTATTACTCAATGTGTCATCAAGAAAGGTGTATACAAGGAATACAATATTAATTTTAATTGCATATTAAAGTGGATATTTAAGAATTTTTAGTGATACCAAATTGAATATTTGGGATTTAATTTCAGTCTGATCTCTAAGAGGAAAATCTTTCACATGGTGGAAACTACTCAGACTGTTGTCTGGTCCTTCCTTCTATTTTTTGGATAGATATTGCTCCAAAACATTGGCAGCACTTTTCTGGCTGGGATACCCACATCTGGTTCTTTTCTTGAAACCAGATGTTGAATGTCTTGAAGCTATAGAAGCTGGGCGGGGGGGGGGGGGAGACTGATGTGGAGCTCTGAGCAGGTGTATGAATAGCTACTTCATCAGTGTCTTCCTCCTCTTCATTGTTTGGTCTCGTTTCAGCATTTGCAGGAGGCACAAAATTGCCTTGCATGTTTTCTTGATCGTTTAAGTATGGTGTTAAGAATTGTAGTTCTTTTTCATACTTGGGCAGTTTAGTATTTTTTGCGGCTTGGCCACTTTTGGTCTTCCAATGCTGGAGGTCTTTCCTGTAGTTATCCCGCACCTTCACCCATCAGTCTTTGCATTCAGCAACTGCAACAAAAAAAATCTCTAATCAAAGTGCTACCTAATAGTGGAGCTGATTTTTTTTTTTAATGCTCTAACATTGTCTTGATGGCTTTGGTAGATGCCAATAACCAATTTATATTCGTTGATGGTGGTGGTTATGAAAAGAATTCTGATTGGAGTATTTTTAATACTTCGCTTCTGGGGAAAAAGCTGCAGGATGGAACACTAACCTCCCTCCTGCCAAAAAACTAGCAGGAACAGATGTGTACCTTCTCCGTGTAATAAAAGGGGATGATGCTTTTCCGCTTTGAACAAAGATAATGAGAACATTTTCAAGGTAAAGAGAAAGAGAAGATCTTTAATTATAGCGAGCCTTCTTTCAAAAATTCTGAATCTCTTTACTAAGATTCCAAATGCTTTTTCAACTACATTACATCCATGGCTGAGGGGATCTCCTGTATGTAGTTCTTGCTTTCTGCAGTTTACACAATTGTGATCTCAAAAGTGGTACTTGTTATTGGACAGAAGAAGATCTGGCAGTCTGTTTCAAATGCCAAGACATTTCTTCCTTTGAAGGGAACGTGAGGCCAGGCAGGCAACAATGCTGTAGCTGTTAGAAATATTTTTAGAGACTACTGTAATTCAAATGTGGGATCATGTATCCTAGTAAAAGCAAAGGGTGTGGTTGGGAAAACGGCTTCCTTGAATCTCCCTTTTTTGACCATTAAAATGATGTTCTGTTCCACAAGAACATTATGTATTGTAAAATCATTACACTGGTCCTTCATTTTAGTGCATAATGTCTATTAATTGTTTCGTTGTTGTTAAATTAATGTATTAATGATAAGGTAGGTGCACAACTGTGTTTTAGTGGTCACTACTGTTGTATACCAAATGAAAACAACCCTCTTCTGTCTGTAACAACAATTTATTACTAACCAAAATCCCAAATGAATATTCCAATAAACGCTGCCAGGAGTCACAATATCAAGGAGATGTTTCGTAGCCGGGTCGTTATACAAATTACAGAAAGCCGTTAACCAAGAATTACAAGTGAGTATGCCAGGTACAATGTTCAAGTCCAGTTGATGCTCTACAAAATGCGGTCGGTGACGGAATGGCGGGGCCCTGGCCCCGCGGCTGCCTCGTCGGCTTTTCCACCCCTTCGCAGGGGAAGGGAGTCGGCTGCGTGCCCCCTCTTCTACAGGAGGAGGGAGGGGGGCGCCTTCCACGCCTTGGCCGCTCTCCTGGGGCGGTGAGGCGTATCGCTTCTGCAGGCGCTCTCTGCGGCGCCTGTGCTGGCCTCTGGCGTTGCTGGCGGACTTTTGTAGTGCCGGCACAGGCGGACACTACAACTACTAAGGCAAATAAACTATGTTCTTGAAATATAAGCTTGTTTTGATGTGTGAAAAATCTACCTAGTTTCGTTTAAAAAAAAAACCAACAATCTATTGGTCAAGAGGTTTAATTTGTGATTCTGTAAATCTGTGTGTTCGGAATAAACCAGTGAGCTTTAATAGTAACTGTATTATTATAATATTTATAAATATTATTTCTATACAGTGGTGTAAAAAACTGCATCACTGTTTAAAACTAGCTTTATTTATACCAATGGTCTGTGCAATCTGAACTTGCGACATGAATGCGCATTATAAAATTAGTATATTCTCTGACAGTTGTCTGATAGTGTTAGAAGAAAAACAATGCGGTTTTATTTAAAATTATCTGCATTTTGATTAAAATCCATTGGCAGTTGCTGTGTAATTGATAGTGTTTCTTTTTGAAAGATTTATTTATTTATTGTTCATATAACTTGATTTTACAAGCATTAAAACAACGTCAGTATATACTACATATATAGTTTAATTACATGGTAAGTAGTAGTACATAGTAAGTTAACACATTTAGTCAATAATTTCACATAGAAAACTTATACATTTATACTTATTCTAATTCATTCAATCTATAAAGGCAAATCTCAATTAGGTGGGCTTTTAAGTTTTTTGAAGTTGCTTTTATTTATTGTGGGAAGTTGCCGGGCTTGCAGGCCGTGGTCCAACGGAGACTACTCCAAATGTTTCGCCTACAACTGTGGTAGGCATCTTCAGTGGTGATGCTGGCGGGAGCGAAGAACTCTGTCCGGCAGCACGTCGTCGACTGATGCACTCATTTTTTTTTTTTTTTTTTCTTTTCTTTCAATTTTCCCCCCGCCAGTAACCCTGGCGGGGCGGGAATTTATTACAATTTGGGGCGTACATTTTCGCTCCAGCTGTTAAGCTTATGGAGCTAGTGGGAGGGCGGATAACTTAAATAAACTAACTAAAACTACTTAATATTAACTTAAATCTATTACAAGATAGCCTCTTTGGGCCGGTCCTAGATTTATACAAATTTTTGCGAATTTATGCTGTTTGTCAGTTCTTAATAATGTTCTTTGTTCTTCTTTTTCTTTTTTGACATTCACACTCTCATTCATTCTTATGACTATATTTACAACTCTTTTGCACACACATTCTCTCACACAATCATACTCACCGCACTTCACTATTTACACTTTGTACACTATTTATTCGCCACGGCGCCGACTTCACTCAAGCGTCCGTGGCGCCGCGACGTCTTCGGCCCCGGGCGGCCCAGGCCCGGCGTGGCGCGCGTCCGCGCCGCCCGCGCGATTGCCGGCGTCGATGAGCGGCGACCGCCTCCCACGCACTGCCTGCTCCCCCGCGTCGCACAGCTCAGCGAGCTTGTGCGGGGGAAGTGCGCGGAAGGTGAAGGCGACGTGCTGCGGGCCCTTTCTTCGGTGGAAGGCCCTGTGCACGCCGCTGTTCGCCGCTATGCCGGTCTCGCGCAGGATGCGCGGAGCGGTCGGCCGTAGCGCCCTCGCGAGCGCCGTTTCGGCCCGCCGCTGCAGCTCCTCCGGGAACTGGCGGCGCATGCCCAAGGTCTCAAAGACGTCGGCGTTTTTTGGGAGACGATCAGGGCGGAGGTTGGAAATGTGAGGGCGCGCCGCGAGGCGCGCCGCTCGGTTCTCTGCGACCCGAATGGGGCGCAGAGTGGAGGCCGGGGCTGCCGCGAACACTTCGCACGCGTACGCCCACAAGGGGCGCACGCACGCGGTGAAGAGGCGGCGCTTTAACTTAATGTCAAGTTCGGGAGAGCGGAGAATAGGTTTTAAGAGAAGGGTCCTGGTTTTCATCTTGGCAGCAAGATATCGCGCGTGCGCGTGCCAGCGAAGACCGCTGTCAAGCAACACGCCCAAGTACCTCGCCTCGCTCTGCCAGGGGAGACGCGCACCCGCCAAGCTCACAGTTTCATCGGGGTTTGCCCTCTTACGTGTGAAGTTGACGGCTACACATTTCTCTAGGTTCAGAGCGAGTCGCTTCCGACTCAACCAGGCAGGAAAAGTGGCGAGACAGTCGCTTAAGTATTTTACAGACTGCCTTCCGTTCGCCGATTTCGCGTAATACGCGAAATCATCCGCGAACATCAGGAGCCCGCAGCGCTGAATACCAGTTTTTGTTTCAGCAGCTAGCGGCGCGTCATTTACGTATAAGCCGAATAGGGTAGGAGAGAGAACGCTCCCCTGAGGCACACCCGCTTCGGCGCGTCTGATGGACGAATATACGTTGTTAACGCGTACTCTGAACTGCCTGTCCGAGAGAAAGCTCGCGATCAATCTGACGTAGCAATCGCTAATCTCCGATTCCGCGAGGCACGAGAGCAAGCCCTCATGCCACACGGAATCAAAGGCCGAACGCATGTCGAGAAAGACCGCGGGCATAGAATGCCGTCTCTCAAGGGCGAGGCCGATCTCCGTGCAAAGCCGCGTGAGCTGCTGCGCGGAGCTGTGACCAGCTCGAAAACCAAATTGTTCATCTCTGAGAAGGCCGAGGCGGTGTATTTCCTGTTGCAGGCGCGACAGGATCAGCCTCTCGAACAACTTCCCTAGGATTGAGAGGAGACTAATAGGTCTATAACTGCTTGGAAGTAGTTTATTCTTGCCAGGTTTAGGAATAAGCGCGATGGTCGCAAGCCTCCACGCCTTCGGAAAATAACCGTTCGCTAAGCACGCATTCAGGAGCTCGAGTAGGAACTCGACTCCGAAGCCCTGCAAAGCTCGCAGCTGCGACGCCGTGACTCCGTCCGGGCCGCTAGCCTTGCGGCTAGTGACTCGACGGAGCTCTGCAATCAGCTCGCCCTCCGTCACTCGGCGAGCCGAGGAGCGGGGGGACGGCCGGCCAATGGCGCCGCAACCGGCCGCGCGCTCCATTGGCCCGTCGCCTGAGGCGGTGGCGTCCAATGGCAGCGCAGCGGCGCCTGATTCAAATGTGCGGAACTGCAGCGCGAGCGAGTTCGCGAAGATCTCGCTTTTTGCCGCGTCGTCCCACGCATAAGTCGGCCGAGGTGGTGGAACACCGGGCGCCCCTGTCCCGGCGTTGCTTTGGATCGGGCAATTTACTCCCGGTCTGCGGCCCAGCGCTCTAGAGAGTTCCCAAATGTGCCTCTCGTGAAGGTTGCATTTTGAAATAGTATTTGACCATTGAGCAGTTCTCTCATCCCGTAGAGATGAACGGAATTCTCGACTGAGATTGCGCGCCCGCTCTCCGTCAACGGGGTCGCCGAAACGGCGATGAACTTGACAGTTCGGCGCAATTCTCGTAAGATCCTTCTCTGCTCAATTGTGAGCTCAGGGCGAGAATTCACTTCGCGTGTGACAGTGGAGTTCTGCTTGAAAGCCGATTTCAGCGTTGCAGTGAAGTGAGTCACCGCTTCGTCGATTTCGGCCTCCGTATTTAGTCGTTTCGGCTCAAGCTGAGCGTTCAGCTGAGTTGCGAAACCTGCCCAGTTCGTGTCACACGTAGTTCGAAAACTATCTTGGCGAGCTGGTACAAGGGACGTCACTACACACGTTACCGGATTATGATCGGAATCCAGTGCGGCAATTGAGCGGGGAACCACACACTCAACGCCCTTCACGATCATAAAATCGATAACACCCGGGTTCCTGTTACGTACTTCCGGGAAATGCGTAGGGCTATTCGGAGCGCAGATCTCTACGCCCCGCCTTGTCGCTACAAGATTGGCAATTTTGCTGCCGTTTCTGTTTGCGCCGAGGCCGCCCCATGAACTATGTCTGGCGTTGTAATCACCCAAAAGGATTACTTTGGAATTTAAAGCGAGAAGCGCCTCAATTCCAGCCGGATCTAAGGTTTGGTCAGGGCAGTAGACGGACACGACAAGAAGTCGGCCGCTTCCTACCCAGACGTACGCCCCGACCGCCTCTAGAGACGCCAGAGCAATAGCAGGGATTTCAGCTTCGAGCTGCGGCAGTTCGCGGCGAATCGCTAGAGCGACGCCGCCACCTGGCCTGCCAGCGCGATCTCGGCGATAAACAGCGAACCCCCGGAGTTTGAATTCGCGTTCACCGCCGAGCCACGTTTCTTGTAAAGCCAAGATGTCTAGCTGGAATTCAGCTGAGAAATGTTCCAAAAGCTGGGCTTTGAAAATCGCACTTCGCGCGTTCCAAGTGCAGGCGCGGAGAGGTGCTGTTCGCATAGTTACGTGAGAATTTCTAGACATTGTCGGGCAAATGTGAAAGAATGCGTTCCATCATGCTCAAGAACTGGAACTTGAGTGATGAAGGCTGTGTAGCTGCGGGTGCAGTGGGCCCCGCTCCGGCCGCCCCTGGGGGCGGTGCGCTGGCACTGGCGATCGGCGCTCCACCGAGGCTTCGCGCTCGATCACTCCAGGCCGACCCGCCGCTAGCTGCGTTACGAGGCGCCTGCTGCAGGCGTGAGGGTCCCTCGTTTCTTTCACTCACGTCTGAAGGACGCGTAGGTAATTTGCAAAAGCTGCATCCTGTGTAGGATGCAGCGTGATGCTGCTTGCAATTGCAGCAAGTGGGTTTTAGCTGGAAATTGCCCCGTTTGGGGCAATGAGCTGTGCCGCGGTGTTCGTCCCCTGCAGGGTGACCCTCGCCCGTGCAGAGGCGGCAGCGCACAGTGTACTCGCAGTTGCGAGCAATGTGGCCCCACCGGCAGCATCTCAAGCAAAATCGCGGTCGCGCCCACTTCTCCCGCTCGACCGAGACAGTGAAAGATTCCAACTGTTTGATGAAGTAAATCTTTCGCGACGCGGGGGTGTCACTGAGGGTGACAGTGAAAGTGCCTGTATGCACCTCCACACGCCGCGTTTCGGTGCCTGTTGCACCTTGGGCCACACCGGGATCGTGGTTTCTGGCGGCCACGATTTCTTTTAGCAGTGAAATCTGTTTCACTGCTTTGGGAACGAAGCCGAGCTTTTTGAGCTCGGAATCAACGTTCTCCGCGGTGTAGCCCTGCGGAAGGCCTCTGACAAACACTCTTAAGTGTTTTTTCAGCGTTCTCGGCGGGTGCGAGAAGTTGAATATCTTCTCGCTGCGAGCGTATCGCTCCGCCTCCGCGTATGCTGCACGGTCGAAAGTGTGCACTTCGTACACAATCTTCCCGTGCTTGCCGGTGACCTTCGAAATGGTCGCCTTGTACCCTGTTAAGGGTCCAAGTGCCCGGCCGTGCTGAAGCACTTGGGTGCCGCTGATGTTCAGCCTTATAGAATAAGGCCTTTTTGGTGGCCGTGAAGCGGCCGGGGGGCGTGAAGCGCCCTCCCGAGGCTCTTCCGCGGGCGGGCCCTGCGCGGAGGCGCCCGCCCCGGTATTCGCCGCTGCGGGCCGACTGCGCTGGCGTGCGGAGACGACTTGCCAGCCGTCTGACTGCTCGCCGCTTGAGGAGGGGGATTGGACGGGGGATTGCCGACGACCAGAATCCGTGGGCGCACTCACCGTCTCCGTGGAGCTTGGCGGCGGGGCTGGCGCGGCTGCGTGGGCGTCAGGGGACCGGAAGGGCCGTCCGTCGCCTGGGCTGCGCGCCGGCGCCGCCTCCTTCTGTTTTTCTTTTTGCGGCCGGGCGAGCTGGGCTGCGCGCCGGCCGGAGGAGATGTCGTGATCGGATTTGCCATTTGCTCCGTAGAGCCTTGGCGCTGGCAAGCGCGTTTGGCCGGCGGGGAAGTGGCGGCGGGCGACCCTCCCGCTACCACACTCCCCGGGCCTTGAGACGGCCCTGCGCCGGAGCCCTCGCCTTGTGGCTGGAGCGGGACGGCGGCGGGCGCCGGAATGACGTCCAGGCTGAGGTGAGCTTTCTTCGCGTTTCATGGCCTGCTCCGGGGTGGAGCTCTTCCATACATGGTTGATAAGGTTTATTTTTTTGAAGTGTTTTTGTGGCGGGCGCCCGGATGATTGTCTCATTTTTTGGGCGCCCGCCGGGATGTTTTACGCACCTCGATGCACTAGCACACAATTGTTAATTATTCCCGGGAGTAGCACTTGGAGTGTTTTAGCACACACTGGTCTGTTCACTTGATATGTCACTTGTTGTGGTCGCCTCTCCGTCCTTGCTCGATTTCGATTTTATTTATACTCTTATTGGTTGCCAAACGGTCCTTCTTAGGGCTTTTTATTTTTTTTGTTTATTTTTCTTTTAATAGTTTCAATACAGTCTTACGTACTAACTTATTTCTAATGTATTTATGTTTGGATTTTACTTATTTTACTAACTTATAATTTATAACCTATAACTTATAACTAATGACCTATAACTTATAACTTATAACTACCCTCCACCTGGTCCTATTTCTATTTTGTACAATGTTTATTTCTTATGGTTACCCTCCACCTGGTCCTACAAATAATATGTACAAGTTGCTTACGAACTAATTAATCCTAATATGTACAAACTTACGAGCTAAATTACTCCTGGGAGCGCCGTCACCACTTGCTTCCCGTAGTGCTCTCCTGTAGAGCGGGTTGCCTACTTACAGGCGTTGTTTGTGGCGGCGCTCACAGTCGTCTTGTTTGCTGTGATTTTCTAGATTGCTACTATTGAATGTGAATTTATTCTAATGATGGGATGAAGATGGGGGTGAGATATTTACATGATGAGATAGGTTTGTACAGAGATTGGTGATGTGAATGAGATGAGTGAGGATGATATAGATGAGATGCTGTAATTACAAGTTTTGCTTAAGTGCCTGTGGCTATGTAAGGTTTTGCTTTATATTTCATAGTAGTATTTAATATTGCTTAATATTTAAGGCGCTGGGAGCTGCTCATTGCTCTGGTGCGGCTGTGGTTTTGTTGGTATTAGTGAGTAGAGGAGAAGAGAGAGAATAGGAGAGGCTGCGGACAGCGAAGAGAAGAGAATGAGAGGAAGTGAGGAGAGAGAGAGAGTGTGAGTGAAAGAGAGAGAGAGTGAGTGAGTTTTGAAGGTGGCTGTGAAAGAATATTGTTTAAGGCGGTTTTAAGAAGAATGACGTCCATGGCCTCGTCCCCGTATTTACGGGCAGCGCATCCTGGAGGGGGCCGGCCAATCCCAGCGCGGCGCCATCAGCGACCAATGCGGTCGCGTCGTCGTCCGGGGTGGGGGGCGGGTTGCCCTCGCCGCCGCCAGGGGGCGCTAGGGGCCGCACCGTTTAAAGCGGCGCCGGGAGCGCCGCCATCTTCAGTGCTGCGGTCGCAGCTGTTTAGAGCGGGCGAGCCGTTGCTGCGGCGTCGTTTGCTGGAATTAAAATTAGAAGGGGCGGCGGTGGGCGAGAGGCGCTGCTCGTAGGAGCGCGTTCAGCTCTCGCACCGTCTGCCCCACAGGGGTGCTCGGCGCCGTCGGGATCGCGGGCTCCGCGGCCGTGGGCGGCGGCGGCTCCCGTCCTTCCTGGGCGGCGCTGGAGGTCGGCGCCGGCGGGTGTGCGGGCTCCGCGGCCGCGGGTGGCGGCGGCGCACGCCCTTCCCGCACGGCGTTAACGCCGGCGAGCAAATCGCTGCCTGGCGGCAGAGACGGGATTCCTCCCGCTCCGGCCGCCTGGAATCTGGCCCAGAATTCCTGCAGGGCCCCGCTGTGCGCTGCAGCGAACGCACAGATGACCCCGCTAGGAATACCTGCCAGCGAGCTCTCCAGGCTGCCGGCATCTGGTGCGGGTGGTGGTGGTTGAGTAGCTGTTGCCGCCGCCGCTATCTGCGGCTTAGGCAGCAGCGGGCGGGGTTGTCGTGGTGGTCCAGGTCGTGGTGAAGGCCGCGAGGGGCCCCGGCAGCGAAGGTAGCAAGAAATGCACCTCGCTATTCGCCGGGATGTCCTCGGCGCCGACAACGATGATGTTTTTCTGCCGGCGTGTCTGCAGTCAGCAGCTCCACGCCGGACAGATAAACAAGCTCTTTACGTGGGTTGGGCCGCGTCTCCCCCGGTCTGAATCGACCAGGTAACGTTGTCGCCCAGCGAGTGCCGCCTCCCAGGGCGGTTTGGAGTGGCCATGATGGCCTATCTAGGGCTCATTTTTTGCTCTCTTATGATCACCCCGCGAGAGCAGAGCTCGATCGCGGGGGAGGACTTAGCCTCTGCTGCGGCCCGCACGGCTTTCCGCTCAACGTCCCGTGAAACTCCCGGGATCGCCAGGTACTTGCCGCACGGGAAACGCGACGCAGCAGAGACTAAGTTTGTCAAGGTCTATGATATAGCGGAGCGGAGAGGAGCGAGCTGCTCCACCTACGCCGCCCACGCGAGCAATGTCGCACTCGAATGTGATGTGATGCACTCAGGCGTCGAGGAGCCGTATTTATACGCACGGTTCGCGCCGAGGTTCGCGCGCTCGCGACTGATTGGGCCGCGTCACCGGTGATAGCGCGTGATTGGCTGGGCACGTCGGTGGTGTTAATGGGTCTGCTGCGCCACGTCAGCGTACTGGTTGGCTGTCGAGATTTTGGCGTAACGAAGTGCCGCCCATGTTCATGTAAAAATGCAAACTTGTGTGTTAATATCATCCAGAATAGTTTCTAATTGTTCGTGTTTATTCCTAATGTATTGTACATTTTGGTGATATATTCTGAGTGTGTCATTTCCTATCCCCTTTAATCCACCACAGGATACACTTAGTTTTCCATCTGAACTGCTTTAAAATTGATATTTGCCCGTACTATCATAACACAATACATGTTTATTTCTTTTGACTAGTTGATTAACAGTGTTCTTTAACAGTGACGCTACATATTCTTTTCCCTTATTGTTCAGGTGTTGACCGTGTCGAGTATGAAAAATCTCTTTGTAGTTTACTTATTTCTAAGACAGTCACATTTGCATAATTGGCACATAATAATTTTAGTTTTTTGTTTGTTTTTCTTACTTCCAAGTTAACACACGAGTTTACCATTAGGTCATACCTGTGTGGGAAGTCCATTACTATGAATTCACCTTCACTATTTTGTTCTTGCAACACACTTTTTAGTTCATTCAATGCCATTTCTGCTTCATTGCATGCTATATCATTTGATCCCGCTATAATAACTTTCACTTTGCTTCGTCATTTGTGATCCCCGTGAGCACGTTTTTTTATTTTGGCACTAGGTTTCACGTTCCCTACAACATCACTATCACTTAGTTTTCTTTCAATTTAACAGCTAGTCCCCTTGCACTACTATCACCAAAGATGGACACAGAATTTCCTTTTGCTCTCATGTTCCGATTTTTAGGCCTAATCTTGTATTCTTCTTCCCTTTCCCCTCTAAACTTGATAGTTATTTTGTTGTTCACTTCCTATCTCATTTAGTATTTCGTAAGAATTACTAAGCGGTAGTTCAGATCTATAGTTTTTGTTTGATATATTTAAAGTTTTATTTTTTTGTACCTTCCATTCACTCTCGTTCTTCTTCACTCCTTGATCTTCAGCCGATGTTCCACGTACTTTGTTCCTCATAACCTCATTTTTCTTTCTTTTACTGCTGTGAGGTCCTTTTTTAACGTTTTTATAATTTGTTGCAGACTTGCAACAGTCTCAATTCATTTATCTATATCATTTTTACAGTGCATACACTTACTATAACTTTTAAACCCGTTTTTTAATGCGGACGCATACGAACACGCTTCTGTACCCGACGCCATCTTTTTCTCTCTTCATAAGCCTTTCTCTCATCATAAGCCCTTCAGTTTCCAGGTATCTAATTCAACATCCAGTAGACTGAGGTGCAATCCATGCAAAGTACAGATTACAGATTAAGTCGTCTTGTAATAGGGGAAGGCAGATTTAGTTTGTGAATCATGGCATGGAAAGCCACGTGTTTGTGAACAGATGGTTGTTGGTATGTGTTGTGGATGACAGTATCTATGTGTGTGGGTTTTTCTAAAAACATTGAAACTGTTTTTGTTTTCTACTCTAGAGATAGTTTGGTCTAAGAATTAATGGATTGATTTTCATTTTCTAATTCCGCTGAAAAATTAGAATATTTAAGACTTGTGTTACATGTAGTTCAAATTACATGTACATATCTTATAAAACTTACTCCGTCGAAACTTCAGTTGATCATTTATTCCAGGTTCTGCAAATTTGTACAAGTTCCAGAATGCAACCACCGTTGTGTCCAAAACATTTGTGAACGAGAAATACAATTTCTTCCCATTGATTCTAGTTTCTTAGGCAGACATGAGAGAGTCCATAAGATCTACTCCGTTTTTTATATTGTTGTAGGCTTGATGCAAGCTGGTATTGGAATATTTTTCTCGAACCCTTGGATCTTCTTTCAATTAGTCTCTTGCATCAAGTGATTCAAAATTGTGACGACGGTCACAATTCTTTTATCATGCCATCTTACAATTCCTATTTCATGTTTTTCTCCATTGATGATTGTAAGGAGCATTTTCCTACTCTATTCTCTCTACTGTTCCGTTGGCAAAGAATTCCTTCCCTTTCAATGTCACAAAAAGTTCATAGGAGGAGATATTGTCCATGTAAATGGCGTGGTCATCTGGATTACGAACCCATTGTAAGAGAGATTCAACAACTAGTGACAAAGGTGTATTATTTTTCTCTAACTGACCCTGGTAAGGTATTATGTGAGAACGACACCCACTATTACTGCACAACATCCAAAGTTAGTAGCCAAATTTTACTGGCTTACCTCTCATATATTGTTGTAGTGAATGCTTTCCAAAAAATTACCATTGTTTCGTCTATTCAAAGATATTCACTGAAGATATCATATTTGAAAAGTTGATTAATATAAAGAGGTGTAACTTTATAATACCTATCAGATTTCTCAATTTTACCATTATCATTAAACTTAAGAGACATACAGTTCCATTCAAATTTGTGACATTCAAGTTTTATTCTTAAAACTGTGACGTTTCGGCTATACATTAACAACCATCTTCAGACATCTTACAAACAAATGGTTGGAATCAATTTATATAATCTAATATTTACATTATTTACAACTTGTAAGACATTCATTAGACATAACATTCATTAAAAAGAAGAGATAACAAAATCATTATCATCAATGAATTTTTATGAATTTGATAATTTGAAATCTGTTTCTTGACATTGACACAATATCTATATGACAATTTGGTGAACGATTCCAATACTCCTTTCGGTAATATGTGATAAGAACGGAACAAGAAAATTCCCGCGGGAGCAATTATTTTTATTAGTCGCCGCTCGTTCTGTTAGATTTATTAGTTTACAAATGCGCAGCTGTCCCCAGAGCGGCTTAGCTATACTTCTCTGGCCGATTATCGGAATCGGTGACTAGCGCAACGACGCTCGTTCCTTGTTCCGCCTCTATCAAGTAGTCGTAACGCCGTGACATGTGAAGGGAGCAGTAGGGCAAGGGAAGTAACAAGACACACTACGCTTATTGGTGGTTTATTTCATGCATGTTGTCTTAGGATACATATTAACTTACTTCTAGCAAGGCCGCGGACAAGTCACAAGCAAGAGGCAATGGCAGCAACGGCGAGGGCGCCCTCAGTCTGAGCGCCTAGTCGCCGAGAGGCGTCCAAGGTAGTTCGCTAGTTAAATAAAGATGGCTGGCAGATCTCGAGGTGACAGAGACACTTTGACTTCGGAGAAATGAATTTATTTTACAAGTTCTATAGCGCATACATTAATACATAGCTTACGTCTAAGTTGTGAACCCCGAGTATTCGGACCCACCCGTATTTATGCGCCTCAAGAACGCTGATCTTCCGTCAGGGAAGGAAGGGGGATAGGTCACATGTTGCAGAGATGACGCTGCAGGGTTTATATTTCCAATAGTTTGGAAATTGTGGACTTGGGAGGTTGACTCAGGATCCTCGTGAGTCAAGCTTCTTGTTTTCGGCGCTCGCCAGTGCGGGCCTGTAGCTGAATCATCAGCGGACGCCGCTGGGCTGCTGGGCTGCTTGTTACTTAAAACTGATACCCGCCGGGTGTTATGTACTGGGAAATGCAGGGCAGAGAAATAACAGTTCAGATTACGCAATTTATTTCCGTTGTCCAAAGAATAACCAAATACAAGCCAGGGGTAACAGATATGCCAGTGGAAGTTCAAACACGTAGTCAGTCAAACCAATATACCAGAAGATGTACCAATACGAAGCCAGTCCAGCCGAAAGTCCAGAAGGATAACCACTCGCTCACCACTGACGTCTTCCAAGCACCTCCGTCACGACAACACTGATCACTAGCGCGGGCTCACTCTCCAAACACCAACTGTCCGCTCCGAGCCGGCTTCCCTCTTTTATAGTGTCGGAGCCGGAGTGACGAGTCTGGGTCTTCCCGCCTTTTCCGACGGGAACGGCGGTGTCGCCTCCGCTGACCGCTGGGCCCGTAACGCCTCGGCGCGGCCGGTCGCCGCCCGACCTGCCCCTGGTGGCGATCCTGGGAAGCAGGCATTCCTCCCCTGGCAGGCTCCGTGGTTCGGGCTCCGCTCCTCGGACCACGCACAGTGGGCCGCAACCCACTCCCGGGGCCACAGTGGGCCTGATAGGCCCGCCTTGGCGGGCATAAATGCTGTTTATACAGCACCGGGCCGGGCTTATCCGCTGCTTTTATAGCAATAGCAGGCGGATATGACTCGCTCACTGAGCACGAAGCCCGCACCGCGAGTCCACGTCAGTCTGTGTTTCCCGACCGGAGCGCGCCTCGTCGCCGTTGGAGTCCAGGGGTATTTCGCTCAGTCGAGTAGCTGAAGAATGCCCTCAGTGTTTATCAATTTTCCCCCCCCCTTTAGTTACGCTGGAGGGGCGGGAATTTATTCATGTTCGGGGGTACATACTGCTCCAGCCGATTAGGCTTTTGGAGATTGGGGCGGGCTTTAACTTATATAAAGTAACTTAATTCTAACTTGGCGGCCTCTTTGGGTCTTGCCTAGTTTATTTATAGGTTTTATTAAAAAAATTGTTTGTGTGAAAGTTATTTATACTGTTCTTTTTTTTCTTTCTTTTCTATTTTTCTTTTTTTAATAACATTCACTCTCTCAATCATTATCAATCTATTTGTACAACTCATTCTCTCACTCATTCTCGCATTCATACACACTATACACTACACTATGTACACATCACTTTGCTCGCCATGACGCCGACTTCAGTCAAGCCTGCCCTCAGTGGAACCGCGCCGGCACTTCTATAGGCGCCGGTCGAGTGGAGGTCTGGATGTCGTTGTGGGGTGCTTGGGAAGGGGGCTGGGGCGAGTGCCGCATCCTCGGGAAATGGAGCGAGGCGTGGCGAGGCGATGTGCAGGTGAGGGGCACGGCGCGTCGGCCGGTGGTTTGAGGTTTTAGTGAGTAAAAATCTCACACTGCTGAGGAGTGCGGACCCTTCTCAGCATCTTTTTGAAGATTTCCACAGTTCCCCTCGTAAAAACACACACACACACACACACACACACAGTACTATGAAATAAAAAGTTCTGAAAATTGTTCATTTTGTTTTATTTTTGGTTTCTTTAATTATTTCTAATAACAACTTATTTTGTTGCATGATCATTTCATGCTGCTCCCGCATCATATTTCTCCATTCCCGTCTCCTACTCATCTCCTGCTCGTGGAGTTCCTCGTTTCTTCTAATTTCTGCTGCGTGCAGTTCTACACGCCTCGCATCTTCCTTCCGCCTCCACTCGTTTTGAGCATTGTAAGTGGCCTTCCTAAGGTCGAATTGCTGAAAAAAATGTAAATTATTTATTAATATTGTGAATATTGACAGAATAAAACATTTGTTTTTCTATTATTTACAAGAATCCATTTCACAACTCTTGACGTCTGTTTAAGCTCTTCAAAATAAAGCCTCAAGCTTAAGAATAACACTACAATAATTTAGATAACTTTGTTTTTCAATAACTGCACATGTCTGGAGTGGTCATTCTATTATTTTTCAGATAAGTTTTTGGAGACTGAAACAAATTATTCTAGATTGGTTTTCAGAAATTCTATATAAAAACTTTGACTCTCAATACTTGGGATGAATTGAATTCTTTTACATATCTTTATGACTGTTCTGGGAACTCCCAGATGAGAAATAATGCATTGTTGATTGCCAACAGACTTTCTTATTTAATTTTACTCTCGTATATTGTTTGTAATTTAATATTTCCCATATGCTTTCTTTTTTTAAATAAAGTTTTAAATTCTTTGATTGGTCAAATCTCTGAATGGTAATTAGATGGTAATAGAATTAAAAAAGTCATTGGACAGATGTAATCCTTTTCTCACCTTTCTGGCATTGGACCTACATGTGCCCTGGAGCCCGCTAACTGATGGAAGGGGTTCGGGACTCTGGAAAATATTTGGAAAAAAAGATTAAGCCACTAGCTTTAGAATAACATTATTTGATTCCATATATTTCTAAACAACTGGAAAGGACAGCATTTCACTTTTATATTTTCACTGTTTTTTCCCCCACAGCACTTTCAATTGCACACAGGTACAGAACTATTTGAGCCGGTTATTATATAATATTTCATGCGTCGTAGTGAAATATTATTCATTTGTGCCTTCAAGAAATTTCTACTTTAGAAAATTTACTGTACATAAATTAATGGCAATATGGTATCACAATATTCTAGCAATATAGTCTGCAAGAATCCTACTATAATTTAATATCGGCATCAAAACTGTGAACTATAAACTAACCAAACGACTTAAGAATTTTGGTTAGAATTTACAGATTGGGACATTAATCCAGCAGAAACTTTGAATTCACTGGGTCTTGCACAGATCTAGCAATTCACCAACTAGCAATATACATTTTCCTCCTTATATAACCAATAACTAACTTATAATGGTCCACGAGTTGCCATCCTGCAGCAACACAGTATCCTGGTCAACCTATGAAAACCAGAGACGATTTATTTTTAATTATTTACTTTTTTACATATAAGTTTGGCTTGGTTATCTCAGAACGAAGATACTTACGAGTACGTCGCAATCATACTTATTTGTCCCGTCCACGAATTCCATTGGTAGCAGGTCCAAAATCTCCAGGGCTTCCTGAGATGGTGGTGGGGGCGTTGGGCCACCACCGTTTTTTTCTGCTCTCCCTCCTATGGTCCCCTATCTCCTTTTGCACTTGCTTTTCATGGCCCTCCATTGTATTACTATTTGTTTCATGTCTCGTGGTCTATTATTGTAAGTATTGAATCTGAACAAATGAAAAATATAAAAATTTATGAGGACTATAGAAGACATCGAAGCAAATACACATTGCACTTCTGTAACATACTTCTCTACAATGTCTTTCCAAGCCTGTGACTTGGCTTTATTTATAGAAGTGGAATTTTCTTTCTTGTTCAGCAGGTCCGCGAACTGGGAAATCAGTTCCGTAAGCAGCTCCTGGAGCAGAATCGATCATGTTAAATACTTACGGCACACGAAATAGGTTATTACTGAAAACACGTGTGTGTGTATATATATTTATGTACAATATCTATGTACCTTCTCCGCCTTTTCCAATTTTCACTCCTTTTGCGAGTCTGCTCCATTCGACCACGTGCGTATCCGTAAAATAAGGCGGCAACAACAACAACACACCAGTCCTCAGGTAATACTGCGATCGACTGCGATACTGCCGGATACCGCGGACGGCGGAAACGAGTCCAAGCGAGATACTTTCTCCTTACTCAAAGCTTAAACAGGGTAGACTATGAGTAGCGGTTGCCATGGTAACTACGCAGCCCTTACTCCAAGCTTACGCAATGTTTATTAGTAAAGATTTTGGCTACTTCAAGCTTACTCTAGAAGTAAATTTTACTCAGCGTTTATTAGTAAGGCGGAATATCTACGTAACTTCTCCGCCTTTTCCCAATTTTTGTTCCTTTTGCGAGTCTGCTCCATATCGAATGAGACCACGTGCGTATCGAAAAAAAGAAGGCAACATCAACACACACCAACACTCCTCGGGTAATACTGCGATACTGCCAAGCGAGATACTTTCTCCTTACTCAAAGCTTAAACAAGGGTAGACTATGAGTAGCGGTTGCCATGGTAACTACGCAGCCCTTACTCGTAGCTTACGCTACTCCATGTTTATTAGTAAAGATTTTGCCTACTTCAAGCTTACTCAGAAGTAAATTTTACTCAGCGTTTATTAGTAAGGCTGCCAGTATCGTATTTTGAATGGCACTCTGGTCAAAACTATTTTTACGGACTGACTTTGTTGCCACGCGACACTCTTCTTACCAGGAGACTTCAACTTCCGATTTGGACTATTCTCATTCCTGTTTTTATTTTCTTTCCGAATGACTTTGATGGCGGCGAGTCCAACTCCTGTGTATTCGGATGCGCTTTCACAAAGGTAAATGTAAACATTTATCTTCTTTCTCCTTATCACATTTTTCGATCACACGAACCATGATTTCGCGTCATTCGCTGTGTATGGTGGTATTAGTAACTCTCTTTGCCATGATGAGAAACGAATGGTTTTCACACGTTAACACTCGGGTCCTACCGCAAGCGAATTAGCCGCTCCATGTTCTTGGAACGGTTGCAGTTATGTTACGTAACGTTGTGCGTGCAGTGAATGCCATCCCCTCCTACCCTGCCGCTCATCCCACACGGAAACTTATGTCCCCTCTCCGCGGTCGGAAAACTGGGACCCGCAGAGTACAAGTCTCTGCTTCCCGTGAGTGGTATGGTGCATTATCCATTACGATTACGGAAGGGCCGAGATCACGAATACCCGGAATCAATTGATTCTTCATCCATGACTCGAAAGTATCGCTGTTCGTTGCTCCATGATAATCTTGTCTAGTCTTCAAATCAGTAGCAAATAGTAGAGCAGTACCTGTCAATTCACTTTCTTACATTATATAATTCCCACCAAATTTTCTTTTATAACATTTCTTACCTGGTACGCCTGCTGGTTTTCACCGTCTTCCATTCCTTGTAGGCTGACAAAAAATAATGCCTCTTGATAATTACATCATCTTTTTCCCTACAAACAGCAAACTTATCTCCCCTTTTCCAAAAAAAAATCCATTTCCTTCAATTTCTATAAAGAGAAGTGTATGAACTTCGAAAAAAAAATGTCATAATTTTCATTTACATGCTCCAATTTTTTTTCCACACAGAACTTTCCCTGTAAAAATTTTCTTATTATAATATCCTACATGCTAATTACACCTAACACAAAGTACAAATGTATTGTATACTTGTACATTGAACATTACATTCATGAGCTTTTCGGTAGATGAATTTTGTGAATCTTGCCTCTTTTCCAAAATCATCTATC
The DNA here is from genome assembly GCA_031308135.1 of Acheta domesticus. Taxonomy (NCBI): domain Eukaryota; kingdom Metazoa; phylum Arthropoda; class Insecta; order Orthoptera; family Gryllidae; genus Acheta; species Acheta domesticus. The sequence goes on from JAHLJT010002630.1 coordinate 47,949,358, forward strand.
TGATCTCTGACAGGACATCTTACTTTTTTTCTCTTTGGGGGTCATATAGGTTTTTCCTGCCTCATAATCGTTCAATACTGACTTTATGTGAAGTGGCTACAAAACTGCA
>JAHLJT010002630.1:47965145-47987094 GCA_031308135.1 Acheta domesticus
AAACTCATTAACTCACATTACATAGTGTTTTTACAAATTCCTGAGAAAGGGCATATTAACAGTGTGACAGATCTTTCGAAAAGAATTACAGTTGTGTATTTTTTGAAGGGGAAAAAAACAAAAAAAAAACTAAACGCAAATGAACTTGACGTAGTTATTAAAGAGTGCAATTAGTACTATCCGTTCAAAAAGTTTGAAGAAAATCATTTCGAGCTATTTATGAGAAAAATGGCGTTTGAGCGTTTCTGAAATTGCGGAATTTTGAGATATTTTTCACAGAAAACGGTCGAGATTTCTAGAAACTTTGTGTTATTCAAAGCACGTGTACTCATAAAAATGTCAACAAATCGCCGCTAATGTAATATTAACGACGTGAGAAGAGCTGTAAAAAAAATACATTTTTGTATCTGGTTGAAAAAAACAAAAGAATACAGCAATATGGCGTTTATGTCCATCTCATAGAGTACATTTAGTACTATCCCCTACAAAAAGTTTAAGGAAAAAGTTTGGATCCGTTGAGAAAATTCGTATTTTTGTGATTTTTTAAAATTGCTTATATTGCGCGAAAAACTATGGAAATTTTCAAAAAATGGACAAGACAATGAAAAAAGTAATTTTGGAGTACAAATTTCATTTGAAGGAAAAATCTCTATCTTTAATTTTGTAGTTGTGGGAAGGCACCGGAGAACTTCAAACTTTTGAATTTTTGAAAATGTACAGCTAACCGTGAAAATGGGACATACGGCACAGATGAATGGGTCGGTATTTTTAGCTTAAATAGGTGCGGACACTGCCGAACAAAACCCTAATAACAGCACGCTGTCTTCCCCCAATGCTCAGTACCCCCGCTCTTCAAACTTCCATTGCCTCGCATGCACCAGCTACAGACGGACTCCGGATAGTCCACGATAAGACCCATTCCAAAAACAGTTATTTTTCGTTTAAGCGGGCACATAAAACATCCAGGCGCGGATCCAGACTTCTCTTTTGGGAGGGGTCACGTTAAGGCTCAAGTGCATTATTTCAGAAAGGCGGGGAAGGTACAGATAGTAATAACATATTTTTGGCGTATGTTATACATATATCAGATTGACTTTATTATTCAATAAATATATTTAGAATTACTATTAAAATATTTAGAAATACAATACACCAATAATCACATATCAGCTTAGTATTGGTTACGCTCCTCACCTCTATCAACTGGGGAGTGGCGGGTATAACTTTGGAATTTTAAACGGTAACCCCCAATTTTTGTTGCAAATTTCGAATTCTTTCCTACAAAAATGTGTCAATTTTATTCGGTACATTTGTTTAAAAATGAAAATTTTAAAGTTATCAATAATAACTTTCAAATTAGCAAAAATAACTTTCATTTGATGCAATATGAAACAATTTGTGAAGAATCTTATATGAGAGAAACATGTAAATGTGTGTAATGAAAAAATGTATTTTTAATAAATTATTACAATTAAAAAACACATGAATATAATAAATAAATAAACCAAATTATACTTTTATTTTATCTTACAATTATTTTTCTCAATTTGATTTTTTCTTTTTTAAAATTTTTCATTTATAGTGATCATTCATATAATTATAAATTTGCACCACATTTGAATCTTCTTCATTGGCGATTCTTCTATAACAATGTTGTAAACTTCATTATAATTTCGGTGACAACTACACCGAGACAAGCAAACATCTTATAAATTGAATTTAATGCAACATTTAATATATTGCTCATAACTGATCTGATTCCTTTGTATAGCCAAGGTGCTTTGAATAATTAAAACCCAAAAAAAGTAACATCATTGCAATACTGTTCATTAAGAATGAGAGCTGTCAAAAGATACTTTTGATACCGGATTCGAACTCAGCGACAGCAAAACATTAAGATATTTTAAGCGTCAGACTCTATCCTCGCTCATCAACCGAACTAAAATTCTCTAACCGGATTCGGGCTCAGCGACAATAAAATAGTATTCAATAAGGTCATTTAGCAGTGGTGAAGCTGAAGGGTAATCGGGGAGACTTATACTACTCAAATTATTTTTCAATAAAATCTGCCGTTGTGTCATTTTTCAATATTTTTGTTACTGAATCGTCCGAAAATAAATGTGTTGGACTCCTTTTCCCCGTTTACGCGCGAGGGAATTAGCAGGGCTGGAGAAATATACTCTTTGGGGCAGGTAGCTGAGCGAGGAGCCTGCCAGTGGATAGACACCGGCTGGCTCTGCCGCGCATGCGCACAAGAGAACGTGCACTATACTGCGATTTTTCTAACTGCGACCCTCAAGGCCACTCAAATCCCATCTTCGCGATGGAATATGTCACGGCATTTCGCGTCTTTCTCAGTCGTTCCGCTAGATTTCGCACGATCGCAACCGTATGAAGCAGTGCTTGCGATCATGCGACTTCTACCGGCAAGACCGAGGAAAAGACGCGAAATGCCGTGACATATTCCATCGCGAAGGTGGGATTTGAGTGGCCTTGAGGGTCGCTCTTAGAAAAATCTTAGTATATCTCCCTTTCTTTTGCATTGATCTGGGCAGCGAGCCTAGTAGGAGCCTAGGCTCTCGGCAGGCACAGACTTGTACAGCGATGCACGCCCACGTCTCGGTCAGGCAAATTCACCTCATCACCTGACGTGGGAAAGTAGAGTTGTTTGTGTGCCGTTTGTGTGATTTTTGTTCGTTTTTTCTTTGCGAAACAATTAATGAAGCTAAAGATATAGTGTTGCAGTCTAGGTCCCACTGAATATGCCTCAAAAGCTAAAGATATGGTGTTGCAGACAACGTCCCACTGACTGTGTCACATATCTTCTAAACGGTTTCACGATATCGAAATGCAGTTTTCGATACTTGAAATGCGGAATCACGAGTCAAGTAATATGCCGTAGAGATAGAAATAGTAGCGATACGTAGTAATATATCGTGTTAGATAGGAAGAGACTATTGAAATCTTTATCAAAGTAGCCATGACAATGAATGAACTTTCAGGGTGAAAATTATTTTAAAGAAACAAAATTGTATCTTTTAAAATTATTGATACAATAGTGACTCAGATGGACTGAAGGTTTCAAGATTTCGAAAACTTTCATTTTATTGAATTTCTTGACGAAAAGCATTTTTCCACCTACAAAGCGTCCTTTCGTTCAGAAAAGTTTTCTTTTCTAATAAAACAATATCCATTCCTTGGCAGTGAGCAGCCTCAAAATGAAATGACAAATGTATACATTAATAATGCAAAATATATGCCTGCAGTTTTGTTGTTTGTTTTTTTTGCTGAAGTATTCGTTAGACAAATTGGTCTAGAAAAAAATATCAAGAGACGGTTTGGTGATACAACTCAGTCTAACTTTCCCTCTATAGAAAGCATTATGTGAAAGGAATATTATTCCAGTTAAGACAATCCTGAGAGATTCCGTGGGAAATTAACTGTGTAGAAACGAAAGCTTTCAAGAACAAATTATCGACGTTTTTGTTGAATAAAAAAACGATGAATGGAGCTAATTTACAAAAATATGTAAGATAAGATTTTCAGAATACTCAATTGCACAACTCTAGCTTCGCCACTGTATTTTAGGTGTCAGGCACTATCCTCGCTCATCAGCTAAACTAAAATTCTCTAACTCTAATTCTTTTGACCAATCTGTGCCACTAACCCCTGTTGATAGCCTAAACGTGTGCTAAAATCGGCTTCTTACAAAACCAGAACCGGCATCAGACTCCAATGATCAAATTAGGTTCGCCGTTACTGATTACGTTAAGCATTTTTAGGTTAAATATACATTGAGTTCGATAGAAGTTCCGATACTGAATTCTAACAAACTCCTGAAAGCAAGATTGATGCCAATTTTATATAGATACCATTATTATTACGTTTAGCTAACTCTATTCCCTTTGAACAACAGTTGTGACTTTTAAGCTGAGTCCATGTATTGACGTCTATTTTTCCCATAGTTCTCTCGTTCAATTAGTGACAAAAATTCACATTAAGTTGGCAACACTAGTAACACGCAGTGTATTGATTCCGACTTTAGATATGTTACTTGTTTAGATTAATTTCTTTGTACTAAAAATATTTTTAAAGTCATCTTGTAAACACTTACGTTTTATTCAATTTCTATATAAATTCATTAGTTTCAGCACTGCTAAATTTTTAGATATTTCTGGAATTGTCTGGAAATGTCTCGGGCAGCTCCCGATTCTGAAGGGGACACTGGAAAGGTTATTAGTTTCTCAGAGATGTTTTAGATATGGTACTTTCTCACACAATTGTGACGGTTCACCATTTGGGGGGGGATCATGACCCCCGTGACCCCCCCTTGGATCCGCGCCTGAAACATCTCGTACAGAAAAATTGTGCTGGAGGTATGCACGAGTTAAAGGTATGCCCAAGTCGATTTATTGCAAAATTAATACTTCCTGTAGCTTTTCTCGAGGTTGTTTTTTTCTGGGGAGGGCGCCATCCTAGAGCCCTTGGAGCAGCCACCACCGCACTGCACCGCAGCATCAGAGAATTGAAATTTCAGTGTAAGATGGATCGTATGTGAGCTAACGATCATTTGAATATCTCGGAGGAATAACATGTTAGGCCACTATATGTAAGTTCTGAGAAAATGGCAAATAAAGGTTTAGACATCGCATTCTACACATTGGGATAAAGAACATTAATTTGTGAATTACACTGCCATCTTGCGGCAAAACTTTATACAGTAAAATCTGTCTAAACAGGAACCTGTACAAGCCGGAAACCTGCCATAACCGGAACATTTCTACGATCCGTGAAGCTAATTGGCATTTTACACAGCTTAAATCTTTCCAACGCGGAAACGGAAACGGTTTTTCATGTCCTGCAAGGGAAAAAATCTTTATAAAACGGAATTCCTGTGAATTTAATGCAATTGGCAGAGAGACGCGAGAAGTTCTAAATGAAATGAATACATCTGCAAGCTTGTTTTAAATTCTCCTTCACTGTGACACGCGATTTAGTCGTGTCAGCCGAACATTGAAGGAGAGGGGCTTCAGCTGTCAGCGTAGAATACGACCTTGTGGTCGCTTTTCTCTCAAAGGCGTAGGCAGTAGGGAAATTTCCTCTCTCCCGACTTTGAGTGTGGGAAGGTGTACGGGCATGGCTCTAAGCATGCGTCTCCGTGCCCCGCGTTGAAAATCATAACTCCTTGACCAGAAACCGCATGTGGTCAAGGCCATGCCAGGGTATCACAAAGTTGTAGTACTAATTGTGACGCATTGTCATTGAGAGTCAGAGAGCAGTCCGAATAGAGCCAATAAGGCGTGTATTTTACAACTCAGAATCTGTCAATGAAGAGTGATTAATATTCACTTATTGGTGATTTCTTCCATAAAATACGTTATATGTTCGTAATCTATTTTGATAATTATAATAAAGCCATGTAATTTACTACTCTTAGGGCAGAAACGTCAATAGTCGACACGTGTCAAAAATGGTCAACCTTTCATAAACGGAAACCTCCCTAAACCGGAATTTTTTGTGTCCCGATCGATTTCGGCTTAGACAGAGTTTACTGTAATAAAATACCCAACATCTATACAGGTGTCCAGAAGCTCCCGTTACAAAAAAATACCCCACATTCTGTGTTGCACGTCATGAAAAATGGCAGGTCCAGTTTTTCCGAAAAAAATGTTGTCTTTGAGAAAATTGAGTTTAAAAATCAGTTCCGGGCGCGAAATGCAAACCGGCCGCTACGACATTGCAGACGGCGGCGTCTCCTGCGCGGAGCATTTCCTCGTTTCTCCGCGTAAACGGTGATAACAGTCGTGTAATATTCTCTAAGGAAAGCATTGCGTGGCTTACACTAGAACACGTTAATAGTATACAATGTTTGTAGGTTCTGTTTAATAAATATTTTAAATGTACTTATTGAAAATTCAGTTTGGTTTCAAAATAATAGCCGCGGTACACGGCGGCGTAAACGTAAATGAACACATCCAACACTTATGAAAAATATTAAATCTCCTGGAATGCTCAAATTGTTATTTTTAGCACATATTCATATGATCTAGTGCCTTGGGCTTAAGACTGACACATGAAGATTATTCTAAATGTCGTGATAAACAAAAAAGGTTTTCGTAAATTAAATATTTGTTCATAAAAATACCAAGTTTATTGATTATCTCTGGAATTTGAATTGATTCTCCCGGCTGTCATATTCTGAATTTTCAGACTAACAATAGCCAGATTAATTTTAACTTATATTAATTTAGCTGGTTTAGATAATATAATATTAATAGTTCCACAATTTATTGTACTTCATATTTCAGTTTATTGTTATTACTTCTGTTTACTCTAAATTTTAAAAAAATGTATCTCTAGTATAAATCAATAGTGGTCGCCAATGACCACAGATGTTTTTAAAGCGACCTTAAATAAATAAATAAATAAATAGTAGCCAGATTTAAACTTCTCGATAAATGACTGCACGATTTATCTCAGATGAAATTAATAGATATCAATATTTCCCCCCTCAAAATGAATGTTTCTTTCCTAAAATAAAACTATCAGTCGGTACAGTAAAATACCCATGAACTTCTTAATACTACCCGTCAAATTATTCTCTCTTAAGTAATATGTGGTACAGAAAGATGCACTTTCTGCTGCCACAAGAAATGCATTCCGAAATACTTATTGCAAAAATGCTACACTGTTCTATGTGGAATATCTAATTTGCGCAAACGGCCCCTACTACCCATTTCTCTAAGTTGAATAAACATTCTACCCGTCGTTTTCCTTTCCCACATGAAAGATGAGAGCATGTCTCTGTCCCAAATCTTGGAGTTTCTTCGTGAAATCACTTCATGAGGTAGTTGACGGCTACACGGGAAACGTTTTATTTCTTTGTGTGTTTCATTTGCAATGTAGTTAGCAAATACGTTCATAAATGAGTGACGGCCATTTCTTTGATTTAATAGTATCGATGCCTATGCCGAATTCCTCTAACGCCTATTTTGTAGAACGATGTAATTCAGTTCTCTTCGCAAGCGAATGACTGCCTGCAGTACTGAATTATTTACTTTCTTAGCGTTTTCTAATTAAGGAAGGACGATTTATCAAGGCTACTACATTGTACAGAATGTAAGGGAGTTGAAATAGTTTACTTCAGGGACAATATAGTAACTTTCAATATTTTCTTTGATATTTCCATAATATACAACCACAACAACAGGCACACAGGAAAAAAACTTTTTATGCAAGAGAATACATTTTTAGCCCCAAAGATGACTCCATGCAGGTGCTTATTCAGTCATGACCACTCTGCGGGCCAAGTCTTGAACTTCGCAATCTGCTGATTTGAGGCAAAACTGACTCGCGGCTAATAGGCGAATCACTTGCCGGCGGTGGCAGGTTCACGTGCCTGTTTGCCATACGATATAAACCACGATGTGACGCGACCTAGCAACTGACAAATGCAAGGACACCGACCATATTACGGGCTGTGAATTGCACCGGTCCGGTACCCTCAGTGAACTTCGGTCGAACTTTTGCGTGCAAGAATGAGTTCTTTTGAAATATTTGTACACCACGGAATTCAACATCAGTCTTTTCAGTTTTTTAACCTTTCACGCCAGGAATATACTAGTTTTCTATTTTTATTCATTGGCGCATAGCACATAAGGCAACGCCATTTTATCTGCTAATATTCACCTGTGGTATTGGGTAACTCTCCACGTGCCTCCTATAAAGATTCTTCAATGCACTATTCGACCCGCATCTCCACAAAATGACAGCCAGAGGCATCGATTCGAATGCCGTACCCGGAGATAATCAATAAACTCGGTATTTTCATGAACGAATATTTCATTTCCGAAAATTTTGTTTTTTTTTTGTTTATCACAACATTTAGAACGCAATGCTTTCCTTAGAGAATATTACACGACTGTTTCACCGTTTTACGCGGAGAAACGAGGAAATGCTCCGCGCAGGAGACGCCGCCGTCTGCAATGTCGTAGCGGCCGGTTTGAATTTCGCGGCCCGGAAGTGATTTTTAAACTTAATTTTCTCAAGACAAAATTTTTTTCGGAAAAACTGGACCTGCCATTTTTCATGACGTGCAACACAGAATGTGGGGTATTTTTTTGTAACGGGAGCTTTTGGACACCCTGTATATATCTATGGAACGTCGAAATACACTAATATCGCAATTTCATCAGAAATGTGGCATAGCATGTTATTGCCCAAAAGTCTTCATTTCATCGTGCACTCTGTCATCATCCTTCATCTTTCACTTTTATTTTAATTTAGTAAAACGAATGTTTTCGAATCTGTCTTCTTTTAATCATACCGCTTGCAATGCTTTCCTGCGAAATTCACCTATCCAAAATTTCAGAGCAGCCAGGTCAACTGCATCACACAGTGGCGTCTCCTGGCTAGTAGATGTGGGGATGCGATCATGATATTACAGATTGAACGCATAATTCCAAATATTTAAAGACTGCGTCATTCTGCTTTACTATGAAGTATTTTAAGAAGTGTATGTTACAAATTAGACACATTCTGAATCTTCCTTGAAAATCATTTTCTCATTGTATGCACTAACTTACATAACAAAACAATAAAACAAAAAAAACACAAAAAAGTTCATACCTAACTTTTGAACTCGAGATCTATTCGCGTTGTCTTGGTTGTCCATCGCTATCTACCTTAAGTTTTTCGGAAATAGGAGAAAGAATTGAACGGAATTTCACGAATCCTGTCTACGACAAAATGAAACGTTTCACTACTGTTCTCTGTCACAAATAACTCGCCCACTACCACAAATGAACTGGATGAGCTCGCCATGTCACACACGCTCACACACACGCAAGTTTTATTCTTTCGCGTTACAATTTCGAATTCACGATTCTCTTTAACATATCACCAACTAGGCAAAGTAGTCTATTTAACGCACATTCAGTAGTAAACAGCATTTACGCTAGAACGCAGGACCACACATGACGAACGAAATACATCGCGCGCACCGTTTCGAGTTCACGGATTGTCTCTGTCATACATTTCTTTACATGATAGGAGTGATCTTGTTTTGTCAGGCCTGCTAACACACATCGAGTGGGTTACCCAGTTGTACTGAATCAGGTTGAAATATGCTTAAGCATAGTTGGCAGGACTTGCTTGACTTGGGAAGAAAGACAATCATGCCGTCTGCTCCCCGCTTCGGGTCACAATAGTGGCACGTGACTTCTGGGATTCCCAGGCGTGCTGCCGAATATGAGAGAGGAGGGCATGCAGAGGAGGGGGTATGGAAGGTTATTGGGAGGGGATACACGAACGCCAATGAGAAGCCTTTGATGTGAGAAGCTGTCACATCTCCGACAGCCGAAACCACGCAGCTTGTACATAGCGCATGGCCGTGAGTTCAATGACCTCGCCAACGAAGTGAGGTCGTTCAAGTGATGTTTGTCGGCCCGTCACATCCAGCGAGGGGTCTTACGCCTATTGGACCGCGCACGTAAATGGCGGGGAGGGAATAGAGAAAAAGAGGGAGATACTTAACAGAAGAAAATAAAATACTTTACTGTAAATATTGTTCAGTGATGGGAAAACTAGGGATGTAACACTTCACTCGCATACATTGAACCTAAGCCACTGGCATCACACATACAGATGAGGTAAGTTAGGAGTTGGAACGCCGACTCTGATACAAGGCGAGGGTAGGTAATGACTTTGGCAATCGTGGGGCTCTGATACCTGTGTATACAAGGCCGGCGTTACCTATAGGCAAACCAGGCGATTGCCTGGGACGCGAACCTCGGAGAGGGGGGGTCGCAATTTTGGTACATTTTATAATATTTTATTTTTATTTCGGCTTATTAGTACTAACCATATTAATAATATATTATTCATTTTGTAAGAAAACTTCGGTATGTACAATTTGTTATTGTTTCAAAATTATCGAATCACATCACTTTATCAATATTGTCTTTATGTTGATATTCTGAACAATAATAAGTTTGTGTGTGAATTACTTCTCTAAATCAGTCTTTATGATTTGATTACATTGTATCTACGAAATATTCTGAATATATTCGGAGGGTCGGCGCAAAATAACCTAGCGCCGACCCTGAGTGCATATTATAATACTTTATGATCAATTCCTATTATAGTATGCAGGGTGAGTATGTAACGTTAGCACTTATTGCAATTTTTTGAACGGTTTAAGTTATTGCAATGCAGTATTTTTTAAATATCCTTTGCCTCTACATTGACGCAACGTGTCTGTGTCTCCAGGGGGAAGGGCTTTGAACGCTTATGCGTGTTGGGAGTATTTCTACATTAACATTATATCATATCGAACACATCTCGTCGCAGTCATTTGTCAAGAGGACCACCATGTAGCATCTCCGCTCAAGCTTGATTCATGTAATCGTTTTCATTTTATTTATTTTTACGACATATTGAGGTAATTTTTTTTAATGGAACGATACATTTGATTTAGCTTGATACCAAACTGGACCGCCCACCACAGCAGAATCAAACCAAACGAGTGCCAGAATTTTTAACTATTTTATTACTAATTTATTACCGCAAAACCAATTTTTTTACCACTCATCTTCACCCCAAAACAGGAGGTGGAGGGTAGCTTGATATTAAGCTGGCCCGCCCACCACAGCAGAATCGAACGAAAGTAGTACCAGAATTTTTTGGGGAGCCTTCATCATGAAAAGTGTCTTAATTTCCGCACTTCCTCCTAAAAGTAAATTATTCGATGAATATTATGACTCTTCCACTTTTCTATTTCCCAAGTTGCTTCTATGTGGGACTAATGTTTATTATAGTAACATTTCTTACACTGTCGAAAAGAACAGTTCTTGGAGCACTCTGCGATAGCGTGCAAAAGTTTAAAACAATTTCCCAAGAATGAAGTTGGTATCAAGCTAGCCCGCCACTCCCACTGTTTTTGGATGAAGATGAGTCGTTAAAAAATCGGATTTGCGGTAATAAATTAGTAATAAAATAGTTAAAAATTCTGGTAATGGTTTGGTTTGATTCTGCTATGGTGGGCTGACCAGCTTGATGGACCTAATGATTATTTAAGAACAATGCGCCAAACAGTTTCTAGAAAAACAAATTCTTGAACCTCAGAAAACCCTCAAAGCTGCAAAAAATATTAATAGTATCTCGAAAATAATTATTGTAACTTCAATAGAAATTAAAGTTTGGTTTTTCATTTCATATCTAAGTCATTGATATTGGTTTATCCTTTGCTGAGTTTCAGTATTTCAAATTATATAATTTATGCCACCACATTAGATTTGAGCTCTAAATATTTCGACAAGGAAAACACCACCAGTAGATATTTTTTTATTCATCAATTTTTACAGTATAGTCTACTTGTTTATTACAGCAATTGCAGTAAATTACATTTCCATCCGTTATTCACAAATTAGTTGTTTCCAATTCTTTGTTTGGCAAGTGTTGCACACGAAGTCTTAGAAGACGCTATTTTAAGCTTAACTTTTCAATTAAGACACTTGCGTTAATCCTGTTTCACGCAAGCAGGCTGAGAGACTCTTAACTATTTTCCTCTTCCATTGTCAGTTATCAAAGGACATTGAGTTTTGACTTCGTGTATCTTCCGTATCCTTTGCGACGAATCATATGGCGTGTAATTCGTTTCGCAATCTTTATTCACGATACGTGTACTCGCGTCGCAAATCCATGTACTGTACAGGAAAGTTAAAATGTGAAGAATAACAAAAGCACCGAAGAGATCTGCGTGACATCAGGATCTAAGATCAATATACTATTTATACAAAATACGCGTCAGTTAGTAATATTTACAAATTATGCAGAGAAATAATAAAAAAGTACTTAAATATGCTAGATACATGCCCAAATATGCAGTATTAATTTAAATAACGTCCAAATAATTCATTATGCATGAATTTCTCCAAAAAACTACCAAAACATGCACGGAAAAAGTATGCATTTTTAGCTAGTTTTTGATGAAACATATATGTACAATGTTTGAAATTTCTACTGCAACGGACGCCAGTCTGGTAGAGCATGATCGCGGTTCCTCGCGTGATGGGGGGAAGTGAGGTGCAGGGACACAAACTACATAAAGAATAATTTGCCATAATTGGGCAATAAAACAAAATTAAACATCTATTCCCGACCTACGATCGGGGAAGTTACATTAAAAGTCCCATGAGGTGGGATTACACCCTACCTAGTGAGCTCGGTAAAATATGATCTAAAATAATATTAATAAAAAATAACCAAAGACAACTACGTTACAATAAAAATGCCATGGCGCGGCACCGCTTAACTAAAAAAAAAGAAACTAGTGGTGCTACAACAGCACTTACTTTCCCGTATTAGAGGAAACAGCTAAGTAGTACTGTAATATTGCACTTTATGCGCTACTAACATCTTCGCTTGGAACTCACTATTTCCATTGCAGTGTTGTCAGAACTATGCGAATTCTACAACTTCACAAAAATAGAATGCAAAAGTTTTGTAACCCTGTATTGGAAAAAGAAGCCTGATACCCTGGAAATATAGAAATGCCTTCCATTGGGCCATGATTAGGCAAGAGTATTTTAAAACCATGCAACAAATTCTCTACTCACTACAAATGGTACAGCATTTGGTGCAAAACTAAATATTTGCCTGCAAATATCAACATAAATTAGACAATTATAACTCCTTTTCATACAGCTCCATTAGGTCACAACAATGACACTAATTCACAGATATTCGCGAGCGGAAAGTGAATTCCATTGTTGCAGACCCTGCATTGTCGCTATTCTGAGAGCTATTAATTCTTTTTACTTATTTCAAATATTTCAAAATAAACAATTTCTAAAATATTAATGTGTAAGTCTATAACAAAGTTCGAATGTAAGAAACGAAGAAAGAAATAATATACAAAATTGCACATTCTAATTTACGACGCATCCAGCTGTCCGAAGCGCAGTAAATTTACAGCGGCCTATTACGTTTGTCACAAAATTAAAGAAAAACTACTCGTATTTTGAAAAAATTAAGCATGACCGTATTTATTTTATTTATTTATTTGTCAAACAACATAAACAGAATGGCACAGACTTTCCCGTATTAGTTTTCTATTTTGCTGGGTCTTCGCTAGCTATTCGGAATTGCCACATACTCTTTCTTGCCAGCTACCATCTATCATCGCCAAAAGTACATATTTTTGTCATTTTCTTAATTTTTCGGTTTCCTATTGGTAGAACAGAAACATTAATTTTAGAATATTAAAGAACACAAAAACCTAGCCGTAAATGGCAATTTTCTTTTAAAAATTATGTGCCGTTTAAGAGAAAATGGCGTTTTAGCACTACTAAAAATGCGAAATTTGAAGCTCATTTTCACAGAAAATTTTTGAGTTTTCAAAATACTTTATTTGAAGTTATTTGAAGCACTTACACTCACAAATATAATCATCTTTACAAATTGCGGATAATGTGCATATAAAAGATGTGAGAGATCTTTCAAAAAATTTACATTTATATAATTTTTGAAAGAAAAAAAAACTCAAAATAAACTTCACGCTATACTAATGAGTGTAATTAGCACTATCCGTTACAAAAGTTTCAAGAAAAAAATTGCAGCCATATACGAGAAAATGACGTTTGTGCATTTCTGAAAATGCCGAAATTTGAGCTACTTTTCACAGAAAACGGTAGTGTTTTCGAGAAACTTTACTTGACATTATTTAAAGCATATATACTCGTAAATATAATAATGTAAAAAAATCGCCGATAATGTAAATATTAACGACGTGAGAGACAAGTAAAAAAATTTACATTTTTGTAATTTTTGAAAAAAACCAACCAATTGACCAAAATGGCTTTTATGTCATTGATAGAGTACATTTACTACTATCCCTATCAAAAGTTTAAAGAAAAAATTTGGAGCCGTTTTTGAGAAAATCTTGTTTTTGTAATTTTTTAAAATTGCACATATTGAACGCAATATTGCACGAAAACTACCAAAATTGTGAACAACATTTACATGACCTTTATTAAAGAACTCAATATGCAGAACAAATTTTATTTGAAGAAAAAATCTCTATCTTCAATTTTGTAGTTGGAGAAAGACGCCGAAAAAAATTCAAACTTTCACAATTTTCGAAAATTCAAAGCTGTACGTGAAAATCGGACCTATGCCATGTTAAAAAGTGTATTTTCCTCTATTCATACAAGAAATTTAAAGAAAAAATTTGGAGCCGTTTTTGAGAAAATGTTGAAAATCCCCGGGGGGCTTCATATAAAGTACCCCCAAATTTTACAGAATCTTTTTCAAAATCACAAAGCTTCGACTAGAATCAGATCGACTGGGGAATATCAATTTTGAAGAAAATCGACCGAACGGTTTAGGCGCTAGCGTTGACCACAGACGGACAGACGGACGGAATGCCGTCAATCGATTTTTAAGTATAAAGAAGCAACAAATCATGGATTTTGAACACACCACGAGATAGAGGATTTTTTTTCTTAATTTAGCAACTGGTTTTATCCACTTATTCGTTTTCACGGCCCGGCAATTAATTTTTTCCGCCGAAAATTGGCCATTTTTTCGCGCAGCATTACAAAACTTTCCCTATACTACGTATATCACTCCGTGTATACGTACGTATACGGGAAAGTAAAAACACATGAAGGTTGATATTGTTCTCCGCCTCGTTTCGAGGGGAACGCCCCAAAGCGCGGGCGTACGGTTGGAGTCTTAACTATTCGTGTAGGCGTGTGCCGGAGTGGCACGACGCGGTCGATGACCTCGACGTTTGCGACGATTGTAGACACGCGGCGAGCCGCAGTATTGTAAAGGCAGGCGCCTCCAGGATCCGCTGGGTGATGCTTCACGGGTAAACAACAGGCTGTTACGGCGAGGATGCGGAGGTGCCCCCTCCACTTTCACCAGGGCGCTGTTACAAGTCAGGAGTCGTCCTTCATCACGGCTCGGACGCGCGGCGCGGGAGTACTTAATCGCAAGCACGGAAGCCGGATCACGGTATTCGTGACTCGTACACTCGCATTTGGCAACGAGTTCATCGAACACACGAAAATGAAATCGGTTCGGTGACCGGTGCCTTCAGGCATTATTCACTCATAGAGTGAATGGAAAGTCTCTGCAGTGCGAGTATGGCAGACAGATCTTGTCGCACGGCCTCGCGGTCGGGAAGCAAACGGTTCACCGTTTAAAAAAACAAAACAAAAACTAGTTCACGGCTCCCACGACCAGGCATGAAGTTTCCTCTCTCGCGACTAGCTCTCAAGTGTCTTTTTCAAAGTTTTTGAGAATCCGTTCCTATTCGGATCTCCCCCCTCCTAAGCTCGTCTTAGGCTCGCTGGCCTACTTTCGGGAAATTATTGTCAGCCATTGGCCGGAGCTTACTGCGCCGTAGGAATGTTCATAAAATTTTAGAAAACCCAAAGGAACTGTCGGAATGACTTACACGCGGCATCACGTATCTGCTACCCAAAACGGTAGACAGTTCTTTGGCGGAAAACTAAGGCCTAAGACCAATCACTTGTTTGCCAGCTATGTACAAATTATAATTGCAGTCATAGCTAACGAAATGTACAGCCAAACAGAGCAAACAACTCGGTAGCCCCATAGACGAAATGAATTATGAAACGAATTGCCGACGCAAATTCTAGAGAAGAACCTTCTGTTGCCAGTTCACACAGAAAGGATGAAAGGTTACTATTTCTGTAAGTAAATCTCGCTTCTAAACAAAATCGTCTTGAATGATGTAAGGAAACAAAAACGTAATTTCAGCATTGTTTGAATTGACTATCGAAAGGCCTTTGATAGTGTACCACACAATTGGATTTTGAAGACCCTGGAGATGTATCGATTTAATCCTAGACTTATTGAATTTTGCAAGGCTCGTATGAAGTATTGGAGTACCGGGTTTCTAATACACAACAGAAAGGAAGCAAAAGAAATAAGTATTCAGATTAACAGGGGAATTTTTCAAATAGACTCACTATCCCTTCTGCTGTTTTGCGTTAGTGAGATTCCACTATCGAGACAGTTGTCACACACTGACTTTGATAATAAGCTCCATGGTGAAGAACGACTGTATCACGTTTCTTTTACATGAATGATTTTAAAGTGTTTGCCAAGATCGAAGCTTTTCTCTCCCAGATGCTGCCATCAATGACATCTGCATGAAATTTGGTCTTGACAAATTTGCAAAAGTTAGTTTCAAGAGAGGCAAAGTGACAACGTCAAAAAGCATTGATTGTATATGCACACTGTGACTGAAATATGTGTACATTTATTTGATGTGATTTATTTGGTCGAAAAACAGTGAAACTTGTATGTGACGTATGGGGAAGAAGATTGTCTACGTACGTTTTCATGAGTTCCATAATCCCTTCCCAACATTTATGTTATTTACATAACATTTGAGGCATTCGGGCGGAAATAATGATAACTGAAATTTCACGTGCTTACGAGAGTGCGATGATCGTATTCTCTAATGGAA
The DNA here is from genome assembly GCA_031308135.1 of Acheta domesticus. Taxonomy (NCBI): domain Eukaryota; kingdom Metazoa; phylum Arthropoda; class Insecta; order Orthoptera; family Gryllidae; genus Acheta; species Acheta domesticus. The sequence goes on from JAHLJT010002630.1 coordinate 47,981,653, forward strand.
ATGTGGCACACATAAAGTATGAAAGTATTTTCATCGTCAATTTTTCTGGACTCGAAAGCTTGTATGATAAAGAGAGCCATTGTTTTTCATTTAAAAGAAGGGCTTAACAAATAAATAATTTTAGTTTTTCAAAATCTCAGAAGTGAACTCCTTTACCAGAATGCCTCAATTTTTTGCTGGAGCAATTCATAATTTTCTCTATACGTAAGTGTAAAAGTGAGTCAAACTAGCGCCCCGTGTGGTAGTTATCTCGTTAGTAGAAAGGGCAAGGTATAAACAAATACCATTAATTGGTGTAAATACACGAAAGTTGACAACACAAGGAGGAGATTCCATGGTTAAGTGCAATGATGTGACTGCTTTATCATCCACCGCTGTGCTGAACTGTGGACTTTCTCTAGTCTATACTTTTTATTGAAAATGGAAGAAGATTTGGACCTCACTGGATTAAACGAAGAAGATAAGGCGTACGTCTTAGAGATGGCAAAGAAGATGGATGAGATGATTGTTTACCAAGAAAAGCACGGCAGGTATGTTCCCCTCTCATATTTTTTGATGCATTTGATTGCATGGCCATTGCATTATATTTGATTCAGGTATGAATGGAGCTTGATGGATTTCGAAATTGGATGCCGACTTGGACGAGGAAAGTTTGGTCGTGTGTTCTTGGCTAGAGAGAAGCGTTGTCATTACAAGGTAGCAATAAAAGTGCTCATGAAGTCTGAAATCTCGAAAGCTAATGGGGAGCTCCAGGTGCTACGAGAAATAGAAATCCAGAGCAAATTGCGGTATGATTTTATTGTTCTACGTAAAAACTTCTAATTGTAAATATAAATGCATGCACTGTAAATTCACTGTGTTTTGAAACTGCATGGTCAAAATTATGTAACTGGAGGAGTTTGTTTCCAAAAGGTATCAATTTTCAAAAAAAACTATAGGTGTCAGCACATATTTCTTGGCTTTGAGAATCTAAATATACTTTTTTCCCCTATCCTTCCAAATTTCGTTCATAGAGGTCGTCAAAATTCTCTCTTCATGGCCAAATCCTCTTCACCTGTCACTGAAAAGAAATAAAGCTGTAGTAAAAGAAAATATAGTTAATGAAGATGAAGATTCTAATAACATTTATATATATTTTGATGAATGAAAATAGTTCCTAGGTAATGTTAGGTGTCATTATTTTTTGAATTTTTAATAATTTAAACATGTTTCAATGACGATGTTAAATTTATTTTTAAAAACATCAATCTTGATAGTTATCGTGGTCATTAATTATACATACAACAAACTTTTTATACTTTATAACAAATTGTACTAAATCCAAAATTAACATTTTTTTAATTTAACACCAAAACATTAAAAAACTGCGAGACATATTATGGGGAGAAGTGTATTCTAAGCATGTTTTATTACAATTTGGAATCTCTATCTTAACTCATATAGAAGTTGAATTCTGAACACAGATGGAAATGAGCATCTTTGGCAAGAATTGATAAGAAAATATTTGTTCCGTTGTAATAAAAAATATTTGCAAAGGCAATTAAGCTCAAGATTTGGGCTCTTATCCCTCATCGTGCCCTTCGTGAAGAAATAGACTTCCTGCTGTGAGAACATGGAGAATAATTGAATAACTACATTTTTCACAGAACTCTGGAAGATGGGCACAGTACATTTATGTTCAGAAGCAATACCAAAGGGATCTTCAGTATTTGCCCAAAGGATCAGGGGAACTGGACGAAAAATCGACATGGGAGTTATTGCTCCAGAAGTTGTTTAGAATTATATAGTCAGAATGGTTACATTTACAATATCATTGTTAAAATGAATATTATATTTCCTTTTTTATGCTCTGTATAGAGTAATTGTAAAGAAACAGTTATGCTACAGAAGATAGTTTTCTTGGCACTGAAATTTGTCTATTAAATATAATCTTTTAATACCATCTGGAAATGTGTTCTGAAATAATGTAGATGTATTACATGTGAATTTTTTCTAGTTACTGATACCTGATGTATATGAATACTATATTGAGTGTTATAGATATAGTTCCATATAAACTTTGGAATAATTTTTTTTTATGAATTTCAGGATTTAAAAAGATAAAATATGAGAAAATGCTTTAATCATTGAATTATTAGTTTTTAATTAATTAATTAGTTTATAAAATTAGTTAATTTCAATTATTAAATTACATTATTAAATGACAGAATCTGGAAAGTATCATTACACTTAACCAATGCAACCTTAAGACTTCATGTGCCTGTTGCAAGTAATGTACTTCATCTTCCGGGTCATCTCGATAAGGTTTTTGTCCAGTTTCCCTGATCCATTAAGTAAATGCTCAGATGGCCCTTTGTTTTCCTTCTGGTCATAAATGTAATTCACTATGCCCACGTTTTGTTGAGCTCTCCTTTTCTTTGTTGTGTTGGAAGTAGAGCAGTGGGTAAGGGGGTATGGGTTACTTTTTTTTTAATACTAATAACTCAATTCTGTATTTCTTTTACCCGTGTAAACAATTTTCTATTTCTCCGAAGCAAAAATGTTTAGCTTTCAAATGTTTTTAAACTGACTTTTATTTTCTCGCTGCTACTTATGCAGTAGGCCCTATTGAGAAAATATTGTAATGCTGCGAGCAAAATGGTGAATTTTCGACAGAAAAACTTTTATTGCCGGGCTCTGCTGTCAAAGTGGATAAAATCTTGTTCCCATAACTGTAAATTACTTTATCTAGTACATTGTGTGGTCAGAAACCATGTATTGTGGGTCCTTGATACCAAAAAATCGATTGACTGCAAAACGTCTGTCCGTCTGCGGTCAACGCTGAGTGCATAAAACTTTCAGCCGATTTTCTCCAAAATCTATATTCTCCAATCGATGTGACTGATGTCGCGGACCCGCAATTTGAAACCGATATTTTAATATTTGGTAGAACTTTACATGAAGACCCTGGGACATTTTCAAAACAATGGCACATTTTTTATGAAATGTTAACGGATAGCGGAAAGGATGCTTAAATGATTGGTGCAGGTCTCATTTTCGTTAAAATCCCTGATTTTTCGAAAATTGGAAAAGTTCAAAATTTTTTCGGCGTCTTCCTACAGCTAAAATATTGAAGATAGATATTTTTTCTTAATGAAATCTGTCTTTAAAGCCATTTTGAAAGAAGGTCATCTACAATTTTTCAAAAATTTGAGTATTTTCGATAATTTTGATTGAAATATAGACAATTTTTAATTTTTTAAACAATTTTTTTCTCATAAGTGGCACCAATTTTTTAAAATTAAATTGGTGTAGGTCTATTTTTCGTTAAAATCCCTGGTTTTTCCTAAAATTGCGAATATTCAAAATTTTTTCGGCATCTATTTACAATTACATTTATGAACATATTTTTTCTTAATTGTGTTTATCAAATACCGATACTCAAATAATATGTTCAGTTTCTAGAAAATATGTTTTTTTTCGCTTAATTTTGTCTCAATCACAGGTTATTTTTAAATGTTAAATAAGTAATTTCTTAGAAACTGCTCTGCATTTTTTCTTACATTTTTGACGTATGTAAACTTACTTCAGTAACGTTTGACTTCGGTTGAAAGTAGTACTTCACACGAAAGATACTGATACACAAAAGATACAGCAAGAGCCCTATGTCTTTCAGAAATGTGGTTATGAATGTAATTTGTTAATAACATCAATTTACATGAAATGTAAAATTTAAATAATGAAGTACAATAATATAATTCTTAATCCGGGAGTGGTAACGCGGGGTCTGTGGGACCCCCACGATCCTTTCTTCCCGCTTGTTGTATTTCCCATATTGGCTACCCTGACCATTGCTTTAGTACCTTTCTCTTTTTGTATCATGATATTTAGTGTGCTTTCAGTTTGCATTTTTAGTGAGTTATCCGTGTAGAAAGCTATTGTTTTGTTTGGGGGTGCCCTGAGACCCCCGCGTTACCTTCTACGGTGTTACCAAAGGTGTCTTAAGTCTCGTGTATTCTATTAGTTTGGGAACGTATTGCATGCTGTATTTTTACGTTAGGATTCCCCTGCAAAATTAATACTGAAGTACTACGAACATTTTAGATCACTTTATATGTTAAGAAAGTGGAAGAATACGCCAACTTTTGCTGAAAGCGGGAACAGAATATCGTTACTTACCGTCCTGGAAAAAGCAGTCTGCACGCAATTCCAAAATACCAGGATAAGGTTTTCCTTGTTTATTGATTTGGATATGATTGAGAGAATTACAGAATCTACCAACATCAAAAATGAAATGGATTTAGAGAGGAAGAAAAATGATCGTAGCACCAATAAGACTGACAAAGGGGAAATAAAGACAGTAATTATGCTACGTATTTTGGCTGTGTCTGTGAAATCAGGGCACCCAAATCTTACTGAATTGTGGAAAGTGGATATTATGGGTATTGAATTTTTCCATTGTACTTTGAATTTGAAAAGATGTCAATTTCTGCTACGAAACATGGGCTTGGATGAGACAACACGCGCTAGACCGGTAGAAAAATTAACTCCAAATATTAGATGCTTTCCTGATGAATTCTCAGAGTTGTTTTAACAACTAAATTCGTAGTAAACTGTTTAATTACGCGCAAAAATTCTTAATAATAGAATGAAGAATATTATATTAATTTACTTTTTAATAATTTAGCATACATCATGAAAAAAGTGTGGGGTCTGGAGACACCCCACGTCACCACTTTTGTTTCAAAAAGTCACGTTACCACTGCCGGGTTAATAAAGACATTATCTTCATTCACAATAGAAAAATATTAGCTGTATTAGTAAAAAAATTAGCTCATAATTGCATATTTTATTTGCATGTTGCAAGAATATTAACAGGTAATGTGTAATATTTTGGGGCATTCATTCTGAAAACTTGAAAAAATAGCTAAAGTGAAGTAAAATACTTCAGTTTGAAAAAACAAAAACATCCATTTGGAAACTTGTAGTAACTTATTGCATATAGGCAATCCAATTGACGTATACATTAGTTATAATAAATCAAATGTATCTGTATCTTGTTTTGATAGAATCAAGGGAAATTATTCTAAATTTTAATTTTTAAGAAAATCATTAGTTTAAAAATAAATGCAATGAAGCATCATGATATATTTAATGACACTAATTCTATAAATTTTATTTGCACACTTAAAAAATTACTTTGCTACTTCAATTGAAAACCAAATAAGTTATTACACTTTCTATCAAAATTATATTGTCTGCTATATGTAAAAACATTAACTCATCACATGAATGTAACCATATTTTCCGTTTTTTTTATTGAAATCCACATGCAATTTTGGAAATTGCCCTAATTACTGTCAATGAACTGGTGGAACTTCTTAGTGTGGTCAGTATGCATTTGAATATCCTAGGCTATGTATTTACAGTTTTCCTTTCTATCACATCAAAAATCAGATATGA
>JAHLJT010002630.1:47987194-48041889 GCA_031308135.1 Acheta domesticus
TTCAGAAGAATTAAGTTTTTTGCTGGTCAATAAATTTTCGAGCGACTCAGAACCTCTCGTACAGTTCCTCCTCGTGCAGCCGGGGGGCCACCCCAGAGGGGATTGTGGGCATTAAAATCCCCCGCAATAAAAAAAGGGGCGGGCAACTGAGAAAAAACATCTTCGAGTTCCTCTTGTGACACGACTTGGCCAGGGGGAATGTATATACTACACACCGTAAAAGAGAACGATGGTAGGTGTACCCGTACGCAAACTGTTTGGAGGTCGGTTCGAACGTTGTGTTCCTCCGAGAACAGGGAGTCGCGGATGAGTACCGCAACGCCGCCGTGAGCACGAAGTCCGTCGTCTTGATCAAACCGATAGATGTTAAATCCGCGAAGAGACAGGGGATGATGAGGGAGAAGATGAGTTTCCTGAAGACAGACTATAAATGGTTTTGTGGCGAGAAATTATTAATCTTAATTCTTCTGAGTGAGCACGAAGACCATTTAAGTTCCATGAGAGAGCCATTATGAGAAATATTATTTCTTGGTTGCTTTTTTTTTCTTTCTCACCTTCTGAATGGTTGTAGAGGAACTCTCGTGGGTTCCTCATCAACAGCAGAGTCATCCTGACTGCTGCTGGATATGGTCGGGGGTTTTTCCCGACTTTTGGCCACGGGTGACCGAGATCTATAGGGGCTGGAGGATCGTCCGATGTGATTCATCAGAGACAGAAAGAGGTGGAACGGGATTTGGATGACGTATTTTCCTGGGAGGCGGTGTCTGTTTAAGATCGATTTCAGTAGAAGTCTCAGTGGTCGATTTCTGGTGGTGTTTTGCACAGGTTTTTTGTACTTTGTGGGAATTATAATTTTCCCACCTTGGATACATTCCGAATCTTCGGGGAAGTCTGTCGGCGACACCTGACAACTAAAAGTGCGAAACTACCGCCTGGTGTTACAGTGAGTTTGACAACTCGCTGTTACCCCCGGGGACTTAGGTTTCTGCGAGCACTGGAAAGGATCGAGAGTAGGTCCACTGGATTCCTGATTTGGAACCTACGCTTCGCCTCAGGGAAGGAAACCTTTTCGGTTACCCTTATTTTTTGGATTTCCTTTCCCGAGAAACGTGGGGCACTGGTTGTCGTTGGCTGGGTGATCGCCTTCGCAATTCACACAGTGCGGTGGTTTTGTCGCAGGGTTGGGGGTCGTGAACTGACGATCCACACTTCCCCGCAACCGCGTTAACGGACATACATCGCTGTTGGGTATGCCCAAACCTTTGACACTTGAAGCACGCGCAAAGGGTTCGGCACATACTGCCGCACACGGAGAGTTTAGAAAGCGGTAACGATCCTTTCCGGGAGGGATGGTCGGTCAAAAGTAAGGATCAGGGTAGAAGTAGGGATCACTTTCCCCTGCTCCTTCCTTCCGATCCTGTACAACCTCAGTCACGCCATGGGTCTTAAAAAAGTTTAGAAGATCTTCCTCCGTTTCAGTAGCAAAGTCCTCGTGGTTGACTACGCCTTTGCTCAGGTTCAGGTGGGATGAACCGTGACTACTACCTGGAGGCCGGCAATCTGCTTCGTATTTTGAATTTTATACAATCTGCTCGTCGGTACGCGCTTCAAAAAGAATGGTTCCATTCCTTTGTCGCACGACCGCTTGGAGCTTCCCGTAGGCTTCTTCGATAGCTCGCGCCAGACGTGACAGCACTCACAGTTTTGAAAAGTCTTACCTTCCTCGGCACATGCCATGAGGAGGAAACGAGGCTTCTTGGGTCGATCTTCTTCTCTAGAAAAGAAACTATTCAAATCAATAGTTCTTTCATGCAAATCTCCTCTTCCTTGCGGAAGGAGGGCGGGGGGAAAGGTGAAGTATCCATGTAGAGTGGAATAGGTTCATCCTCGTGGTCCCCCACCCACCACGGAGCCCAACAAGGGAGACACTCCATCGGAGTGCCAGGGTTGCCACGAGGAATAGTGGGGGAATAACACAGCGCTGCACCGCCGTGGATTCCCCCGCTCACCCTGGAGTTCAGTACAAGACCTAGTCCGAGCCGATTGCTCGGGAGTGGGTTAGCTCCCGACCGCCCGTCTAGAAGAGTCCGGGGCCAAAGCGAGTGTGTTGGAACCTACAGGGAATGTTCCCCAAAATACGTAATCAACGTACTCCTTAGTGCAAGGCGAAACAGTAGCACTAGGACTAGATAGGGAAACAAACAGGTCCCTCAACTGCCAGGACACACATTCCCTCCGACACGGGTCGCCATGCACGGCAAACACATGGGTGGGCGTTCAGCATACAGAGAAGGCCAGCTGAGGAAGAAAAAGGAGTGAAAAGAACGTACATGACATGAAATGAGAAGCAAGAAGATTAAAAAAATGGAGAAAGGAACACTTGAGAGCCTTCTCTGCATCCCCCCGTCAGGACGTGGACCAACCCACCTCGACGGGCATTGTCAACTGTCATTATGTATGGCATTGGAGGCAGTAAAAAATTTGCAGAATTCGTAAATAATGCAAAGGAATTCCCTACTGGACATTTTTGTCAGCAGATCTTAAATAGTGGTAAGGTGAATACAGTTTATTGTTATGGTGGTGCGCGGCGAGTTGAATCACGCGCCGCACCACCAGCACTCGGCGTCAGCACAGCGAGCACGGACCGTGGCGAGTCCGGGAGAAAGAGGAAGAGGCGACCAGCTAGCGAAGCCAGGAGTGGTTGCGAGGCTATGCCGCCGGCGAGAATAAAGCGGGCCCCGCCGCCGAGCGGGCAGACAGTGTTATAGCAGAGTTCCGAGTGTAAAGTGACGTAGTGCGGCCAAAGTGATATATATTTAGACCAGGCAATTGTATTATTGGACGTTCTTCTTGGCAACTGGTGAAACTGCATTGTACTTTGGACATCTATTGGTAAAACGGTAACCCGGCTTTGTTATTTGGTATTATTCTTTGGTTACCGGTTTGTTGTAATTGATTTGCTGCATTTGTGGAATAAAAACGTTGTTTACGAAACTTCTGTGTTTTCCTGGATATAACATTTATTATCGTAGGTTTGAAATTTTAGAAAAAAAGAGAGAGATTTTCACATTGAAGTACCCAGTACTTTATATCAATAGATTGCACCTCCAATGGGAGTCATTTATGTCAATTCATTTTTTCAAATGTTCCCAGCATTATACCTTACAAAGTGTTCCAATTGTCGGTAACAACACAAGGCATCATCAACCTTTGTCTCAGTTAATATTACAATTGTAAAAGACTGAGGAATTAATAATTTACAAGAAGCTGTAGACGATCTTTGAATCACCATTTCTCAACGTTCTAAGTGTACAAATGAAGCTGTGTTGCGTAAAGAATTTGCTCCGTATATTGTCATCGACACATCTGTATTAACCGGCTCAAATACGCACACACTGAAAGAAATTGACGATTTGAAATATATGCCATCGATAATTTCAAAAATCTTACAATATTTGGAAAAAACAATTTGTTCTGGCTAGTTTAGTAGCATAAAGCAAATCACTCTAAGGTGTATGTCTGGAACAGTCAGACATGGGTTTGTTACGATGACTGGTGGAAAAAGTTATTGCGTGAGGTTCAATGATTCAGTGATTCCACATTACTGATATTCTTCTGCAATTCGTAGGTCCGCAGAAGTGAAAGGAAAATAAGTGATCTTTAAATAGATCGCTGGGCACGAGCCCTTTCTCCGGGAAATTCCAATGTGCAAGCATCGACTAAAAAAACTTTCAGAGCATTGCCTTTCCGAGGACAATCAGTCCAGTGTACATTTCGGTCGTGTAAAGACGTGTAAAATACTATTTAAAGTCGATAAAGTGTGGTGAAGCCACAGAGCGGCCATGGCCTGACATGTCGCTTCGAGTCAGCACCCTCTGGCGCAACCCCCTCCCCCCCAGATGCGTCAGTGCCTCGGCGACTCGCGTATCACATCTGACCCTTGGTCAACCTGAGTCACCCTGGCGCGTCGCAAGAGCACCCTGGCGCACACTGACGCACCTTGACTACAGGCCGCTCGAGCTCAGGCAACAGAATTTGGCGCGGATCAGGCAAGGGCGGAGCAAGAACGAAGGAACGCCAATCCTAGGCTCCCCGAGATCGTATGCGGACAGATGGCACTGCCCCGAAACCTCGCCTTGCTCCCGGGTCAGAGCTGGAAGCTGGCTCCGAAACGGATAGGCCCTTACCGGGTTGTGAAGGGTCGTAGCCCCGTCACGTTCGACATACAGCACGTGCACGACGGATGAAGTCTCACAGCCCATCACCGAAACCTTCTCGCGCTACCTCTGGACTCGGAGGAAGTCATACCCGCACCTCTTAATCGCGCCGAGGATAGCCGACCAAACACCAGCCGTTCCGGGAGCCCACTGCCTCCGCCTCCCGTCCTCCCACCGCAGCCATCGCCATCAGCCGTATCTCCTCCACCTCCATCGCCGCCACTATCGCCGTCTTTGCCGGTCCCACCCCTGTTGGCGCCTGAGCCGCCGCCGCCGCCGCGCCACCGCAGTCCACTCTCACGCCGGCAGCAGCACCACCGCCATCACCAGCTCCAGCCACTGTAACGGCACCTAACGTGCCGTCGGCAGACGCGCCGCCGCGACTCCGCAAGACCGCCCGCCCCCCGCGGTCCTCGGCGCCAGCAAGAGGAGTTCCCCCTCCGCACAACCTTCGCCCCTTGGCAGGCCGACGACTCAACTGAACCAACACTGTTACAGCTGTCATGAACCGCAAGTCGCGACTAGCGCAGCGGTTGAGGGACCTGTTTGGCAGTTCTGTGGAAGACCTACACGAGCCAGAAGTGTTAGAGCCCAGAAAGAAGAAAGCACGGAATTTACCGGAGCCTCCACCCGCTACGCCACCCAAGGGCTACCCTCCCCGTAAGGACTTGCACCTGCTCACACCCGAGCACAGCCTCGCGCAGACGCTTCAAAAGCTAGGCAGCGTCTCACTGGAAGACGGGCGCGACCCAGGGCCGCCTAGGTCTCCAGAAAAGAGCTCGGGTGCACCGTTGGACTCCAGTCCAAATGCACCCCCCACGGGTTGTTCACCCAGAGGAGGACGTCTCCCTCTCACACCGGGACGCAATTTACCAGCGATGCTCCACAACGCGGGCGGCTCATCTCGCAAAAACAGGAATGTCTCAGACATGCCTAGGTCTCCAGAGGTGAGCACGTGGTCTCCACCTGATCAGTCAACTACACCCCCCAGGGGGCATACAGGGGAGGATTCGCTCCTTCGCACACCAGGACGCAGCCTGCCTCAGGAGCACCGAGCGAAGTGGCCCAGACAAACACTCTTTGGGGAGGACAGCGAGAAGTGGACGGGGTGGACAACCCTCTCGGGCCCGGTATCACTTCCTGCTATAGGACCGGAACCAAAGACCCCAAGGCTACTCCTCTCCAGCGAACCGGTGCGGATTACAGAGTCGGACGCACCGCCGGTTGGGACAAAAACGGATTCCCCGTTGACTACTCCTCGCGATCCCCGGCCGTCTCCATCTCAGACTCCGCGTCAGGTCCTGAATATTCCTGTCCCGCGGTTCGGCTTGGCAACAGCATTAGGATGGAACGCCCGGAAGCGCCGAAACAAACAGAGGCGCCGCCTCCACCGTCGGGTGAAGCACCCCAGTGAACCCTAGGCAGGTTATCAGACGCATCATCAGTACCAGACGTACGTGAAGTACTGAAGTGTGACGGAAACGAGAATAGGAAGAACAGAAAAAGTAGTGGGGAAGCATACAGTGGAACAAGTGTCGTAATTAAGGTTAACACCAGTGCAGCAAAGCACTCCCTCCCCAAGTGGCAACCATGAGGTATGGGATCAGGTAAAGGAAGTTCGGGAAACAAGCAGTGTGAACTCCTACAGTGAGACGAGTGTAGTGGTCAAAGCTAACCCCAATGCAGTGAAATGTGCCCCCCTCCCAAGTGATAATCATAAGGTGTGTTAGTATACCCGTGGCTACCATGTGCCGTAGGTACACCCATTGGACCGTGCTCCTCACGCTCTGCCTACTCCAGTGCCAGGGGGCCTACTCGCTCCTCTTCATACCTGCAGGAGAGGTAGCTATTGCCTCTGGAGAATGGCTAGTCCACGTGGACCTACACGTGTCCGCCATCACTGAAGTAGCCAACTGGAACGACAAATCGCTGACTTCCGTTCACTATGTAGCAAACTGTGGGCGAGAGACGCACCCTGATTCACCCCAAAGCGCCCGGCTCCGCTATCGGCTTGACGCGGTGTGACGCGCATCAACCATTGACCCGGGCGCGCACTATATAGGCTGCGTGCGCCCGGGGCAAGACAGTCAGTATTGGGTCTCCCCTTTGGATAAGTTTCGGCTCCAGACCAGAGGCGAGTCTGCCTTGGCCACCTTCTGGACGAGTTCCGGCTCCTGGCCAGAAGCGAACCAAGGACGACGAGCGTTGGGAGACACCGCATACTCTGCCGCTTCCGCCCGCTAGCGTTGCCGCCGCCGCCTGCCGCCCTCCTTGCCGCCGCCATAGTCGAGATGCAAGTACTACCGTACCGGCGCTGCAGTCACCTTGCCCCCCTCCTTAGGCGACAGTACTAGCCGTTAGCACACAAGCTATGCACACTAGTCCGTAAGTTGTAATGAGATGTACTCGTACCTTGGTAGAATAAATGTATGTTATGTCGAATCTGCTTGTCATTCACGATAATCCTGCCCGCTCCCTCCTCATGTACTAGCTTCACAACAAAAGCAGAGTTTCTTCCTCCTTTCCTGAGATCTGCTCGTGCGTGGCAACCTGATATGTAAGTACATCACTTGACTTTTGTAACATATCGAAAATATAACTTCTGTTCAGACGCAAAGATTTTATTTTTAGACGAAAATGTCAGCTGTAATTTGGAAAGGGATTACTACGGATGATGTGATAGAACAGCTCCTTGAAGACAATTTCCCAAACAACATTGACGAAGAGAGCGAGACTTTTATGTCGTAGTTCTTCCTCCAGAGGCAGATCCACTAGCTGACGGAAACGAAACACCAGAAGATTTTGTAGGTTGTACAAATATCAACGAAGATTCTGGAGCAGTGGAAATTCATTATACTTCTCCGATAGAAGAAAACAGTGGCGAAGAAATCAATGTTCATCTTTTTGGCTTTCTTCGGAAGTTTTAGAAGAAGTTATGTGCAATAGAACCGTCCTATAAAAAGTCAAGTGCGGAGTACACTGCATTTCCTGCGTGAACGGACACACGTAATCTCATAGCACGTGATGAGGTGAATGAGAAATTGAAAGATATGGCATCTTTCCAGTTCACTAATATTTTGAATGAAGAAATATTGGAATAAATAGTAAGAGAAACTGTTCGATATGTTGCTTCAAACAAAAATTGCCCGGATTTTGTGTTCAATGTAAATGAATTACGCGTGTTCTTAGGCATCCTGCTACTCTCTGGTTACCACAAACTGCCATCTGAGAGAATGTATTGGTCGGAAGAGGATTTGGGGCTCAGTATTGTGAAGAACTCAATGCCAAGAAATAGATACACTAAAATTAAGGGCTTTTACATTTTAATAACAATAGTGAGTTAGAAGGAAGTAAAACGATATAGGATTCAAAGTAAGACCACTCATTTCTATGCTAAATTCGTCATTCCAGCAATTTGGAATTTGTTCGGAAAATGTATCTATTGACGAAATGATTGTGAGGTATTTTGGCCATAATAGACTTAAACAATTTATAAAAGGTAAGCCAATTCTATTTGTTTACACACTATGGTCGCTCTGTGGTAGCGACGGCTATTGTTACAATTCTGACTAATATTGTGACAAAGAAGTAAATAAACTTCCGGAAGGCAAGACTTTGGTCTTAGTTCTAAAGTTGTTCTCAATATGCTGGACTGTTACTGATTTTTCAAAGCATTCAGTGTACTTTGATAACTTTTGTACCAGCTGGGACCTTCTAGTTCCCCTGGGGATGAAGGCTACAAAGACAGTGAGAACAGAACGTCAAAATGCCCATTACTTCCAACCAAAGAATTGCAGAAAAAATAGGGGAGCCTATGATTGTGTAGATGAGAACGGGAAGGTTCTTTTTGTGAAATGGCACGACAATAAATGTGTTACAGTGGGCAACTTTAACAGTGTAGAACCGGTCGCAACAGTTAACAAATGGAGCAAAGACGCATGTTCGCGTGTAAATATCCCTCAGCTTCGTGTAATTAAAAATTATGATACATGGGAGGTGTTGATCATCACGACTGGCTTGTTGGAAAATACAACGTAGCAATGCCAGGTAAGAAATGGTACAGGTTACTTTTTACCATGATGGCATGACTATCGTGAATTTATTTACAAATGCATCCTCAAAAATTATCCACTGGATCTCTTAGAGTTTCGCAGATGCGTTGCAATATCTAAAAATATCTTTGCAATTTCTAAAAATGGTTGCTAAGCCTCGTGTACTCGTAGTAGGTCGACCTGTAATGTCTTCGCGCAAACAAGTGCAGTATCATCTGCGATATGATGGCAAAGAACATTTTATGGGTAAGCGTGCGTCCCAAAGGCGCTGTCAAAACAAACCGTGTGCAGGAAGACCCTTAACATTTTGTGAAAAATGTGATATTACACTCTGCCAGAAGTGTTTTTATCCCTATCACACCAAATAACATTTTTATCATTTTAACTCCACAACACAACTAATTTTGTTTCGTTATATTATGAAGCGTTTGTATTGTTTGTTTAAATATGTATAACGATAATTGTTAAAAATTGCTATTTTTAGAATAAAAAACAATAGCATTGATATTTCGTTCATTATTTCACGAACTCCATACGACGTTGAAAAAACCCGTATCTGCCCAGCGATCTATTTATAGATCACTGCGGTAAAGGAGAACTATTGCAAAAAAATTAATAATCATATTCGAGGCCTTTTAGCGACCATAGAAGACGAGTTATGTAAAAAAATTAGATTTGAAACCAAAAAAATTAAGATGGGCGGTAATGGGTTAAAAGCGACGAACAAGTGGTCCAGTGCAGCAAAGGAATACAATCTGCGAATGTTTGTAAAGGTATTTTAAATTTATATTGAAATAAAACCATACAAAATAGTTTGAATTACTTTTTCAATATGAAACAGTTTTTTCAAAATCTGTAATTTTCCAAATGTAAAAATGTAAGTAACAGAATTTTTACAATGACTGAAAACAACACAGTTTTGAAGATAATAAGGAAAAGCCACATGAAATTTCTGTTCAAACATACGACCTAGTTTTACTTTCCCGTATACTATACGTACGTATAGTAAGTACAGGGAAAGTTATTTAATGCTGCGCGAAAAAACGGCGGGTTTTCAGCAGAAAAACTATTTACAGGGTCCTGGTAACGAAAAAGTGGATAAATCCAGTTATTAAATTAAAAAGAAAAAAATCTCTTAACACGTGGTGCAGCCAGAATAACTGTTTAGTGGGTCCTTGATACCGAAAAACCAACTGAAAGCAAAACGTCTGTCCGTCTGTCAATAACTCTAGCAACTAAACCGTTCAGCCGATTTTCTCCAAAATTGATACTCCCCGATCCATCCTGACTGACCTCGTGGCCTCTTGAATTTGAAACCGATATTTTAATTTTGGGGAGTACTTTACATGAAGGCTCTAGGACATTTTCAAAATTTTCAACAGAAATGCAAGAACCTCGCTAGTGAACTTTTAAAGGACTGAGAGCTGCATTTAGGTCAAAATAATGATCCTACATATGAGGAAGGTTCGTAGGCTTCCGCGATCGGAGTCATTATGTTCTTGGCTGTCCGGTATGAGCCGCGTCTCAGTCGGTTTTGCTGACGTTTCGGCCATCTTGCTGTGGCCTTCTTCAGAGCTATACTGCTGATAGCAAAACCGATTGAGACGCGCCTCATCCCGGACAGCCAAGAACATAACTACATATGAGGAACTCATAAATATTTTAACTAAGTAACAAAAGGCATTAGCTTCTATGGGAGAGGCCAACAATATTGTTAACGTTTCTCCAAGGACCACTCCATCATCCAAATCTGTTTGTTACATTTGCAAAAATCATCATGGGTTTATCAAGTGCCCAAAATTTTTGCAATGGACTCCACAAACGGGATTTGAATTTGTTAAGTCAAAAAACCATTGCCTCGGATGTTTAAGAATTAATCATTCTGGAAATCATTCTTGCCTCACCACCTGCACATCTTGCCAAAAGCCGCATAATGAATTGGTGCATTTTAATAATGCTCAGCCTAACTCGTATAAGACTTGTTTTATCTGCCATGACCGGGTCACTTAGCACTGGTGCATTTCAGCCAACTTTGTTGCGAACTGTTGTTAAACTTATTAGAGGTAAGTGCAAAGCTCTACCAATTCGCCAATACCTTATTAGATTCGGGATCTGAAATTTCTCTCTTCTCTGAAACTGCAGCAAAAAGGTTAGGTTTGCCTCGTGCTAGAACTCGTACACTTATTTCGAGTGCTGTGAAGGTTGAGCTCATAGCTGACAAGAGTATGACTGTAGTCATAAGGACATTGTAAAGATTGGCATAAGAAGGTCACGTAATACTGTGATTTCCTCTCTTTCCAATGCCGTTTCGGGTTGACGACTGGGGCATTCCCAATGATATGTTTAGCAGATGCTAACTTTAATAAACCTAAGGACATTCATCTATTGTTAGGGGCTGATGTGTTTTTTCAAGTAGTCCGATGATAAATATTCTCCCCAAAATGGAACATACTCATTTCTAATTGAATCCCGTTTAGGTTGCATTGTCGCAGGCCCATTGCCTGGTAATGTCCATTCACAATCAAATAGATAATGCAACTACACTAAAATCCATTTTGACCTTCCTTCGCAGCTGCAGCGATTTTGGGAAATTGAAGAATGTGGTCCATCCGTTGAGGTTCATGAGGATGGTTTTTGTGTGCGCAGGTGTACAACGCAGGTGTAACTAGGGGTCACGAAGGCAGGTACAGTGTTAGACTTCCACTGGCCTGATGCCCTCCCTCACGCACGTCTAGATGGCAAGCAGAGCAGATATTGTTAGCTTTGGAAAAAAAGGTTTGAACGTGATCCTATTCTTGCCAATGATTATAGAAAATTTATGTATGAAAATAGGAAACTGTCACATGGTTGTTTCACCCCCCCAAGTCAATCGGATGAAAAGGAGTTTATTGCTCATCATCCAGTGATAAAGCAAGATTCCTCAAGTACAAAGGTCAGAGGAGTATTTGACGCCTCTGTTCACACTTCAAATGGAATTTAGTTGAATGATATTTTAGCCAAGGGGCCTGTGGTCCAAGACTATTTTCGGTGTTACTCAGATTTAGAATGCACCCCACTGCACTAACTGCTGACATACAAAAAATGTAGGGGCAAGTAGGGGTGGATCCTTATGATCGCCACCTACAGCATATTTTGCGGAGGGATTCTCCAGATGCTCCCATTCAAGAGTGGGCATTAGCCAGTGACCTATGGCATTGCTCCGGCTTCCTTTCTGGCAACTCAAGACATTAGTTCGTCTGGCTACAGATGAGGGTCACAGATTTTCAGTAGGCCAAACAGCACTTCTAACAGATTTTTATGTGAGAATGAGTCACAAGCTAGGGAGATGTACAGTCAGCTTTCAAAATTATTGCAATTAGGTGGTTTCAAACTGAGAAAATGGAGCACCAATTCAACCAGTTTGCTCAAAAATATTCCTAAGGACTTGAGAAATAAAAAATGCCACTTCCTTTGATGACCCCCTTGCCCAACAAGTTAAAACATTGAGGCCTATTATGGTTTCCTGAAAACGATTGTTTCAAAACTGTAATCTCATCATCCCTCAGTAATGTGAAACCTCACCAGGTCTTTACCAAAAGGAGGTTGCTTTCAACCATTTATGATCCGTCGGGGCTTATTGCTCCCATTGTAATTTTGTGCAAAACGTTGTTCAGCAGCTAAGGGAATTCCCCTTAAAATGGACTGATCTGTTGCCTGATAAAATTCAGCATGATTGGAAGGGAATTTATGTCTTCCTTCTATTTCAGACATAAATATTCCACGACTTGTATTTTGTTCAACTGCCGGTGTTTAAAATGGATTCTTACTACACAGTGGTCACAAGGGCCCAAATTTCTGATTTGATTCTAGTGTTTGGCTTGGAAATGGCATTTATGGCATCTAATCCTCGTCAAGTAAACAATATAAATGTTAAGGAGGTATATTTAGAATCCAAACTGCGAGAAATTGAATAGTTTTTGTTAAGGAGAAATTTATAATAAACTCTAAAATCAACTCCATTCTGATTAAATATTATTATTTAAATTCACACCCTTTGTTTTATTTCTTACATGTGTGGTGAATATGTGTTACCAGAGAGAACAGTTGCCATTGCAAGGAAACTCAAGTTTATAGACAGTCAAAACAATACAATTTAATAATAAAATCACATAAATTGATTAAATTGTATATTTTTGACTGTCAATAAACGTCTTGGAACTTTTATTTTAATATAGTAATTCTAACAGACAGTCTAAAGTATAGATAAGAAACTAATACTACTTGTAAAATGTTTCATGGCCGGTGAGAGGGCATGTTACTGTGGCAGTACACGAGGTGTTTTAATATTCTTAAAATAATATTTTCGTTCTGCTATTGGTGGAAAAATGAAGTTTCCATTCAGACTTGCATATCGTTATCGAGCCCTCTCACAAATAAAATTAAAAATATTGAAAAGGAAGTCATGAGGGCATCCTCCATCAAAAGTGTTGCTGTTGGTCCCGATAATGGAATGAGAAATTAATTTCAGTGGTTTGCTGATGTAAAAGGAAATGAGAGGGGAGGTGTTAAGCCCTTTGCGTGAAAATTTCCGATTTTTTGTTTTCGTTGGTTTTGTATTCTTTGTACTTTTAGTAATGTAAAACAATTTGTTTTGCGATACGGCTGCTCAAACGGGTTAAATTGGAATTTAAATGCCCTACTGCGTTAGGGGACCACGCCCACTTTATCTGTTATTGCTCATTTTCTTTCAAATTGTGTTTTTCGTTTCGTTTTCGGGGTTTAGGAAGTTTGTTTAGTGATATATATTACGTTGGCTATCCTGCTAGACACATGGAGTCTCTGTGGAAGACGCTGTTCTTTTGTTTATCGTTTGTGTGAGTATTTGAGTGTTCTATTGTAGTTCTTGGTATTTTTTGCGTGTTTTCGGTCGTTCGTACTTTGATTTATTGAAATGACGAAGGCGAAAAGTATAAAGGTGTAGGAGGAAAAAGAAGACTTATTTCTCACAATGCTGCTGAAAACTGAGAATGTCCTATGTACACCAGACCAAATGCCTGATGTAACACCATCTTCAGGAAGTGCTTCAAGACGAAAACATTTTTCCACGGGCACTACTTATGAAAGTAGTTCTGATGATGTTAACATCGTGTTATTGTTAAGATTACTTAGCAATGCTATCAGTGCTTTCGCTGTATGTAAGAATTGCAATGAAGCCAGCATAACCTGTGTCGAAGACAAGAAGAATACGGCAGGCTTAGCAACTAATCTTATTCTTTTGTGTACGAAATGCAATAAAACGCATTCTTTTGTCATCTTCTCATAACTCAGTTTACGATATCAACGTGCGAATGGTATATGGATTGCGATACATTGGGAAAGGTTATGCTGCAGAAAAACATTGTTCTGTTCTGAATTTGCCAAATTCCCACCCAATTCAGGAAGTACAACAGTGAGATTTATAATGTGAAAACGTGTGCTTTGCTGTCAATGGATTCTCCTGTGAAAGAAAGTGTTGACATCAATGAGGGATCTACTGGTCTCAGTGTTGTATTGGATGGACATTGCAGAAGCGCTGACATACCAGTCTCAATGGTGGTGTATCTGCCACCAGCATTGATACGGGAAAGGTAATCGATGTGGAGATAATGTCCAAATGTTGTCAATACTGTGAGAATTTTAAAAACTCTCCAGAAAAGCTGACATCTCATCAGAGTGGTGGTGATTGCAGCGCCAATTTTAAAGGGGCAAGCGGAGGAATGGGAGTCTGGAGAATGGAGGAGTGCAGGCGCGGTGGCAACATTTCAGTAGGTCACTGGAGCGATACAACACAAGATTTATAAATGGACCTAGGAGATGGGGACAGCAAAGGTTTCCATAAAGTGGTGGAAAACAACCCTTATGGAGATGTGTCCATTCATAAATTAGAATGTGTGGGACATGTGCGTTTGGAGGGTCAAAGAGGATGAGAGCACGTTTGAAAAAAGAAGAGAAATGAAGGGCAAGAAATTAGAAGACTGTCATCTTTTGTCAGGAAAGGGTAGACTTACCGACAAAGAAATAGATAATCTCCAAAATTATTATGACATGGCCATTAGAAATAATGTTAATTCTTTGACAAATATGAAAAGTGCTCTGTGGGCAATATTTTTCCACAAAATATCAACCGACAGTGACCCACAGCATTATTTTTGCCCCAAAACTGACAATACGTGGTGTAAATACAACAAGTCTTTAATTACAGGAGAAAAGTATTTTATGTCCATAAACATTCTTTGCCAATGTCTGTTGGCAATGCAATAAAGCCAATTTTCAGAGCTCTGGCTGATCCAGAATGATTAAAAGTGTTTGCATGGACGCACGCAAAATCCAAATGAATCCTTCAACAATATCATTTGGACTAGAATACCCAAAACTGTGTTTGTGGGCATATTTAATACATTGTGTGTGGGTGTATATGATGCAGTGTTGAGCTTCAATGATGGCAGTATTAGCAGAGTGAATGTTTTAAAACAATTAAATATTGACCCTGGCGTAAATGCAATCACTGCGTTCAGGGAAATTGACATTTTGCGAGTTAAAAAGGCAGATAAGGATATGGAAAACATTTCCCAAGAAGCCAGAAGAAGCAAGAAACAAAAAAAGACATTTGAAAGATGATGGTGAAAACCTTGACAACCCAGAATATGCTACTGGGATGTACTAATACAAGGTAAAAACTTTCAACTCGATTATCTCAAAAGTGATTTTTTTTGTACAAATGCCCCATTTTCTCAGAAACTATCCATCCAAAATCAATGAGTTTTTACACAATGTTGTACTATTACATTAATATCTACTGAGTTAGTAACCACCATTTTCATGCACAAATGTTACTGTAAAAAATTATATTCACAAAAAATGCAATAAAAAAAGATGCATTTAATAAACATTTACTTTAAACAGTGTGGTTATAGACAGGTATCTCAAACTCAGTAAATGTATAAAATGACTCAATGAACATACCAAATTTGGTTTATGTCCAACTAATAGTTTCAGAGAAAATGGGTC
Source organism: Acheta domesticus (assembly GCA_031308135.1). NCBI lineage: Eukaryota > Metazoa > Arthropoda > Insecta > Orthoptera > Gryllidae > Acheta > Acheta domesticus. The sequence goes on from JAHLJT010002630.1 coordinate 48,002,490, forward strand.
GCAAAACTTTGAAAATTTAACATTGGGAGAATAGGGCTTAACACCTCCCCTTAAGAAATTAGGAGTAATAAGTTTAAGCAAATTTTATATTCTCTGGAATTTTGTTAAACCAAGTGCAGAAGGTCAACCCAAACATTACAGAGTTATGAATAGGGAAGGCAGATTACTTCTGTTTCTCATGAAAATGAAGTTAGGCTTACCATTTACAGCACTATTGTGCATATTTAATGTTAGCAAACAAACTACAAGCAACATTTTTGAAATTCTTGAGACCCTTTATTGTAATACAAAAACTAGGATATTTTGGCCTTTCTAAAGAAGCTGTTACAGAATCTTTACCTCCTGCATTTAAAAAAAGATATCCTAATTGCCGTGCTATAATTGACTGCACTGAACTCAGATGTGAAACATTCCCAAAAGTTGAAGCATAGCCACTGATGTAGTCAACCTACAAATCTAATTTCATTGTTAAGTACTTAATATCAATAACACCCAGTTGATTCATATCGTTTGTTTCAAAAGGGTAGGGAGGTCGTGCAAAGTGATATTGCAATTGTCAACGGTTCAATTTTTTTTAAATTTAATAGAAACAAGTGATGAAATTATGGCTGATAAGAGGTTCCCTAAAATTGGAACGGAACTGCTAGAACGAGAAAGTGTTCTTGTGATGCCTCCTTTTCCTGTAGATCCACAATTTACAAGAGAGGACTTACTAGAAGGTTATTCCACTGCATCAGTGAGAATTCATGTTGAATTCTCACTGATACAGAGAATCCCGAAGTCAGATTTTATTCCAATAAAATTAATGACACATGTGGGCAAAATAATGTACATGGCTTGTGTTCTAGCAAATAACAAATAACAGCTTTTGCATCATAAGTAATTTAATTAAATCTTATTAGGTTTAAGTGATAACATTGTAAATAAATGTGTAATTTAAATAAAATACTCTTATATTGATAATTATGTAAACTTCATTCAAACAAAATGGTCCTTTCCGAAAAGTTGAGTCGAAAAAAAATCAACCTGTCTGCCCCATAGAGCAAAGTATTTGATAATATGTGACAACTTACATCATGGACACTTAAGAAAAGCTCCACTACAGCTTCGTCAGTATTAACGAATTTCACTACGACAAAACGCTAAACGGTCGATTTCTATACTTGTTTTTTTATAACACGACGTCTTAATGTCACGAAACAGGGAGAGGGATGGCAAACTCCAATAGGGAGTTTCAACGTCACTACAGTTGAGCTTTTTGAAGAACAAACGACTACGATAATGCGCGAGTGTGATAGTTGAAAGTTGACCCGCGTACAAATTGACGTGCCCCGCCGAGCGAACATGGCAGGCCGCGCAAATTGGCGGACAAACACGGGCAATTCTAATTTGCAGGTTACAGTAACCAGTAGGATCGTTTCTTTGGTAGATATTTCTGCAACTCCTGAGGAATGTGCCATTTGTCAAATTCCACGTGTGATTAACTGTGCTTCCTTTATCAAGAAGACATCTCAAGACATCCGAGAAGCTATATTTTGATGTAAATTAGTTTGAGTTTATAGTTGTGGAATTTGAGTTTACGTGTCCACAAATAATTTAAGATTTTCATGTATTCTGGTCACTTTTAGAAAAACCAGCCAACCAAATTTAATCTTTGGGCTATGATAATATTCAGTTTTGCCTATATCTAGACATGGTTAAATTTTCAGATAGGGGGCTAACATTTTTGTAATAATTAAACTAGAATGAAAGTTATTTAATATTTTGCAACATCCTTATATGTGTTTTATAAGAGAACCAGAAAAGGTGACGGCTTCTAGTAAAAAGTTCTTAATTTAGGTGTTTTAAGGATTAAAATGAGTCCAAGTTCAGCTTTCTAGCTGCAAAATTGAAAAAGTTATTAAGTTTTCAATTTCTGCCATTTAACTTCATGAAATGCGGTAGTTCTACCGCTTGCCACTAGATCGCATTATCACCCTTTTCGCGCTCTCGAACCCAGTATAGCTTCCAATGTTCTCGTTCAAAGCATGTTTGTTTGTTCTTTGTTATTACTTGTTTGTTCGGTGAAAAAATAATCGATTTAGCTGAGTGACGCGTCATATGACGCTGCTGTGACGTTTTTCTCCTATTTAAAGCGCTGTCTCGCGCTTATGACTCTCTCTTAAGATAGTGTGGCCGGTAATGGGGTAGTTGCCGGGCAGAGCCTCGTTCTTTTTGTCGCACCGCTGTGCGTGTTCTCTAGTGCGACCCTTTTCGTCGTCACTAATGGAGTGGTAACGTAGATGTGTTTAATTAATGAGATCAGTGGTATGTGAGTGCTGTGCACAAGCGTGAGAGTTTTGCATTCGGGCGCGTTTTAAAGCGTCTCACGTTCGCTGTTTTGCGGCCTGAGCTGTCCAAGTTGCTGTCGTAGACGTTTCGTTGGTCGAGGCTGGCGCAAAACAGGTGAGATGTTGTTGGCGATCCGCAGACTCGCGCAGGGATGCACAAGGCGTATCCTGTAGTCCATTTGGCGGAATTCGCTTTGACTCCGTGGCCTTTGCGACATTTTTGCGAGGTTGAGTCGGCGCGTCGGGACTGACAAAGCCTATTGCTGCGTTGTCCCCACGCAAAACCACGCTGTCTGTGTATACAATTGTGCACTATTCAGCCAGTAAGTTTATCATTTTCCCTCCAATATTTTGTATATTAATTGTCGACCCCTTTTCTAAATTTCGGGTGTACGAGAATTTATTCTCAACTCGCAGGCTGCCTCATTCCGGCTGTTCTTTCGTTTGTTGCTTTTACTGTTCAAAGTTGATTCGTTACTCAGCTCTGTCGATTCTAAATAGCTTTGAATTGTAGCAATCTAGCGCTGTTATTGTGTTGTAATTCTTTTAGGTCGTTCGTTTTGTAATTTGTGTGTATTTTAAATTGTTTCATTTTTTAGGCTTATGCATTGTTGTAATTTTCTGGGGTTTGCAAAATGATTTTTGGTATTATATTTTGAATTGTTTTCCGCTATGAAATTGTAATGACTGTGTAAGTATTCCATTCTTGATTTGTTCTTATGCCTTTTTTGAGAGGTATTCCATATTGGGCCTCTGTCACATTGCTTATTTCATCTCAGTGACCAGTAATTCTGTTTAGATTCAAAGTTTGTACAGATGTTTCATTCCTGAATAAATTTGAATTATTTCCCTATTTTCAGCTTGTTTGTAAATTGTTTCTTTCCTTTCTTTCAGGTATTTGATGCTGAAATAAATTGGCAAATAAACGTTGAATATTTATCGAGTCTGGGTGTGTAATAATCATGCTATCCTTGATTTTCAAGTTATTTTCCCGCACAAGTTTTCCTCGTTCCTGATCGTAGATTTCCCCACTGGGATTCTCTGCCAATCTGAGGAAGGGTCCAAAGCCTAGGGTTTTTGTGTTAGGCCCGCTCAATCCATTAGGTAATCATTTCCGGTCCCTCTGCCTTTATTACATTCATTTTTGTACTTTGAATTCTCCTTGGGCAGTTGTACGTGTTCTAGCGTTTTCTCGTGCGTGACAAAAAGTCTCTGGCGACCGTATAAATTAATTTAAATCTTATTTCTCCTCTATATACTTAAATTCGCCATTGAAAAATAACACCATTGTTGTCACCGTCTAATTAAGCTTTTATCTTTAGTTACGGCATTAATTACGTCTTTCCTACGAATGTTTTAGAGCTGTATGCCCGGAAGAGGCAGAAGGAGACCTGCAAGAGAGGTAAAAACCATCGTAATCAATTTTATTCATGTTTTTCGATTAGTTTCAATACCTCGTTAACATGTATCATTGAATGAGTAATGAGTAGTATTCAGAAGTAATTATGCGGGGTTGTCATCGCAGCAGGTAGTAAGAGGGAAGAAACCTCTCGAGCTCAAAGGCTAGGGAAATTGTGCTAGTGAGGGAATGCCGCTACGTGCCGCCCCGCCGCCACTCAGAACTTCTTCGTAGTTCTACTCAAGCGAGTACTCTTGAAAACTTTAGATTCTCGAACACTAGCGCTGATTAGTGACCGGCGGATCATACTTTTAGATTTTTTGTTTCTGTTGTGAATTTTTTGTGAGTGTTTCTTCCTTTACTTGAAGATAGTAGTTGGCAAATTTTTCGACGATGGTTCTCACCACCCGGTCAAGAAGCCGTCAGCTCTCTGCTTCGCCCACGGCGGGCGTACACAGCCCCTCGCCGACGCAGATGCACACGCCAACGCATCGCCCCCGTGCGGAGGCGATTGCTGAGCAACCAAGCCCAGAAGACTCGACCGCGTCGACTGCCAGAAGCCCCATTGTTGCCGCTGTAGAATCAGTCAGCCAGCTCGCCTCGCGAGTTGTGATGGGATGGCTCGGCCCTGAGTATGCGGACGACATACCGGAGGAGACGTCGACTGTCGGCAGCCCAGACTCCGACCGGGCGTCACGCTCCACCGCCATCAGCTGTGGAACACAGACTGACAGCGTCAGCTGCGGAACGCAGACGGAGTGCTCCTCTGACGAAGCGCCTGCAGCGCCCCAAGCGGCGTCGCCCGCCCGCACGCGCCGCTCACTCTCTGCGCCGCCCCGAGAGGCCCACACCGCCAGCGCCGGCCGCACCGCCACAATGGCACAATCGGGTGCATCTATGTAGATGTTGCTACCTGCCAAGACACTGGCAAGCTACTCAAACATCTCGGAACCAAAACGAAAGGCAAGCTGCAAGCTAGCTTCGCCCTTCCTAACTTTGTAATCCGCTGCTCCTCCGTTGAGGATCATGAAGCCGTAATACAAGAACTTAAGCGCCTTCGAGACGACCCCGACAACGGGGGCGCAGCATTTCTTCTACCACCGGGCCACAGAGGAAAAGCGAAAAGCGATACATTATCCGCGGGCTTTCACGCGCAATGGATCTGCCCTGACATCAAAGACGACCTTACAGCCAAAGACGTCACAGGTATTCCACCTCGACGAACTCCGCCGCAAAATCGGAGAGCGACGAACCAACTCCGGATCCTGGGAAAAGGTGCTCGAGCCTCTCGGCCTCTACTCCCTGGAAATAGACTTTCAAGGATATAGGGACTATTCAGAAAATTAAGTCACTCTGCGGCCACTCGGTCAAATTCGAGGAACCAAAATCGCGCCAGTACGTCACACAATGTGGCCGCTGCCTTGGGTTTGGCCACACTAGTAAAGGGTGCTGTAGGCCTATTCACTGTATGGCGTGCGCGGGCGAACACTTCGCATCAGAATGCCCATCTAAACCTAACATTTACATTTCTCTGCTTTAATTGCAACGGGCAACACGCAGGCGAACAACCGCGAGTGCCCCGTGTATGTAGAGGCGGTCGCCCTCCGCACCGCGCAGCTCACGCGCTTCAAAGAGCGCCTCGCGCAAGCAGCAAGCAGGAGCGCGCGGGCGCCGAGCAAGCAGCAAGCGCGTCCCCGCGCCGACTGAGTTCCCGGACCTCCCGGGCACTAACAAAAACATCAACCGGACGGAACGACGTCACATCAGCCGCCCAATCACCGCCCACCACCGCCCAATCAGCGCACACCTCAGGAACCACCACCGCCGCCAGCGCCCCGGAGCTAATCCAACCTAATCACCGACCAGCCCAACATCTGCAGCACCAATGACGGCAGAGGAGGCCTCGCCGCCTAATTCGAACTCTACACTGACAGACCTACGCGAACTTTTCGCACTTTTCTCCTCAATAAACATCAAAAAATATTAACTATTGCCAAGACCATCATCCAGACGCTCAAAAGCTCCGACGACATTATCACCAAAATCACCACCATCTTCGCAACCATCTCTCACGTACTGTAATGACGCGACAAATACAAATACAAATAATAAAGACCGCCTCCTGGAACGCAGGAGGAACACTTTCGACGCCCGCGACAAAGAACTACTGAAACGCTTCCTGACTGACTACTCAGTAGACATATGTCTATTGCAAGAAACATGGCTAAAGACTAAATCTCGACTCAACATCACTGGCTACCACACATACAGAAACTGACAGACCGACGCCCGGTGGTGGCACCGCAATCCTCATTAAAAAATCTCTTCCGCACACTTCCATAACTACCCCTGCTACTAACTGACTGCGAAGCCACGGCTATAGAATTAGGCACGACTACAGGGGCAATAACTTTCGTCTCCTGCTACAAACGACCAGACGCCACGATACAAGACGGAGACCTCGACAAACTACAAGACTTGGAACAACTACCTTACTAGCAGGAGACCTAAACTCGAAAAGACGAGAGTGGGGTTGTGCCAGCAACAACACCGCTGGCAGGCGGCTACTGACTTACTTAAACAACGCTACAAACGTGACAATGACACCGCCTTCTGGTTACACGCACTTACTACGAGGCGTGCCCCACGACATTACTAGACACCGTCATCCACAGCACTTCTCTATCACCTTCCGTTCCGCAACCGCTTTTCGAACTTCATTCCGATCACTTACCAATTCTCTTTGCTCTCTATCTCGGCGCCTATCCGTACCACCACCCACAACGGGCTGACTTGACCACAAACTGGCCTGCGTTTCGCGACCAGCTGACACAACAATTACTAACTACAATGAATTAAATACAAGCCAGGACATAGACGCTACGGCTAGCCACCGTCACAAACGAAATACGACTAGCTTACGACCGCAAGTACGACCAAAAACAACGCTACGAACACAGCACGCACTACCAATCGACATAATCAAAACCATACAAGAAAAACGCAAAGTACAAAGACGATTTTACCAAACTCGCGACCCTATAGACAAATCATTGCTAAACCACTACAAAAAACTACTCCCTCAACTACTACTAGACTACAGAAACGAACAATGGAAGACTTCTACAAAAAGCAGACATAAAAGACCGACACGACATCTGGAAACTCCAGAAAAAGCTACGAAACCCGACGCCAGCAGTGACAGCACTAATTGACCCGACGACAAACGAAAAAACATACGATCCGACTAAAAAAACGACTATTTTCGCTAACATGCTGGAAAACAGATTCACTCCCATTTTCACTCGAATCTTACGTACGTAACTCAACTGCAGACGACGCGACGTACATTTCAGCCAATGACAAACTAGCTGACGACCGGCAAGTTCAAACCTCCTCTGCCGTCCGACAAGCGAGCACCGCCGTCCGGCAACCACCTGCCCGCCGTCCGGTTACAGCCGAGCGGCGCGCAGCCACTCCCCATCATCTCCGAAGACGAAGTTCGCGACGAAATACAGAAACTACAACCGAACAAAGCAAGCGGCCCCGACAAAGTAAATGCTCAGATGCTAAAGCAAATACCCAGCAACGTGACCGGCGCTATTACAGCCATCATGAATGCATGCATCGACATAGACTATTTCCCAGCGCAGTGGAAACACGCCACTATCATATTAATTCCAAAACCAAGAAAATCACATCTTTCCCCCCACAACTTTCGACCTATCAGCCTTCTTTCTCAAATCGGCAAACTCTTCGAACGAATTACTCTTCCGCCACATTCTCTCAAATCTTTCTGCCACAGGCCAATTGCGCGCCACGCAATTCGGTTTCACGCGCGGGCGCTCTGCCCCCCTTCAAACTTTCCGCCTCGCTATGGAACTTTCGACCGCCCTCTGCACAAATCACACTGTCCCCGCTATCTTCTTCGATTTTTCTGAGGCATTTGACAAGGTCAATCATCATCTTCTCCTAGTCAAATGCCAAACCCTTCTTCATCAAAAAACATGCAATCTCATCAAGAGTTATCTTTCCGGACGTACCTTCTGCACTAAATTTCAAAACAAAACTTCCTCTATCAGACATATCTCCGCCGGGGTCCCGCAGGGGGCGGTCTGGTCTCCCACTCTCTTCAACATCTTCATCAACGACATCCCAACCACTCCAGGCGTGAATGACTACCTATTCGCAGATGACGTAGCATTCACAGCCAAACACTCTAACATCACATACGCAATCAACCGACTACAAAAAGCGACTAACGACCTCTCCAACTGGAGCTGAACGCAACGGACTTACTACTAATATCTCTAAAACTAAAACTATCTTTTTCAACCGCTGGCAACGGAATAACCTCAGAACTCTTCCACCCAAAATCAAACTCCGAGGCACTCCACTGCCCTGGGAAAACAAAATCAAATACTTAGGACTGACATTCGACAAGAAACTGAACTGGAAAGACCACATCTCAAATGCAGCAAAAGACATGCACTCCAGGATCGCAAAACTCGCCCCCATCATCCGCAGTACTTACATACGAGACAAGACTAAGACAATAATATACAATGCATGCATTCGTAGCGCCGGCACGTATGCATGTGAAACATGGGCCACAGCAAGACCACATCAACACCAACTACGAAAAGCAGAAAACAACTTTATACGGCAAGCCTTTAGACCTCAACGAGGAGTAGCATACGACAACATAAGAGCAGCAAAATCAATTACCAAAATCAACAACTACATCTACGAAATAGCCAAAAGTAAAGTTAAAAAAATATTTGACGACCCGACACTGACCCCACTCTTTCTAAAATACAAGCAATACCTTGACAAAACGACCATTAACGAAAACAAACTTTACCCAAGCGACATTTTAAAACTCCGACCACCATAAATCAACTACTATCCTCAATGCAACCCATAACCAGATCAAATCAAAACCAATAAAATAACCCCTTCCATCAACACCCACATCCCGAGGCAAAAGAAAAAGTCTGCACCCGCCCACATACGCAAACGATGGAAGCTAAAGAAGAAAGAAGAAGAAGAAGAATAAGAAGCACAAGAACATCATCAAAGAGAACGAGAGCATCAAGACAGAAGAAAAGAAGATACAGAAAAGAAGACGACAACACCAGCAGAAGAGCGCCCCCCCCTGGCGTAGGCTGCTATCAGCAAAATAACAACAACCCTGTCAAATGCTCGTTATGTGAGGTTAAACTATTAGAAACAAGCCCACGACACCTGAAACGGGCATTTAAAATTCATTTAAGATCGCGACACGGCTGGGACAAAAAGGCGACTGTCTCAATCAGATGCCACGGATGTGAGGGAGCGGTGGGCTCGCTGTCCCACGTCAGCGTCTGCCCCTGCATTCCCAACAAGCAACGGGCGCCTCTCCCGGGCGATATGCAAGCAGGGCCCTCCGGCACACAGCGGAATAGACGAAAACGCAGGCGCACAAGAAGGAGCCCGCGCCCCTCGGATGAAGAAGGCGCAGGGACAAGCTCCTCAGGACAACCTCCGCTGCAAGAGGCCGCACATCGTGAGCCCAACAGCGCGCCCGCCCCCGCATCCACGGAGCAGCCCCCGCCCCAGGAGACACCCGCGGAGACACCGGCGCCCGCGCGGCCGCGCCCCGCGCCCGCGACGCGCCCAGACACGCCGTACCCTGATACTGAGCGAGAAGAAAATAGGACGCCGAACGAGCTCCCGCACTTTGGGCCCGAACTACAACCCGTCCGGCACAACGAGCACGTCCTGGTACCCAAGCCCAGTGCGGCGATTCTTGCGTGCCCGTGCTGCAGCGGACGCCCGTACACAACAGCGGCAAGATCGTGGTCAATGCGCGCCGGGTACCTCAAGCAACACATTAGGCGAGTACACAGAAACATGCAGGGCATTCGCAAAATCTGTGCGGGCTGCAGAAGCGAGATAGTAGACTGGAAGGCCCACTCGCAAACGTGCGTGCCCCTCCGGAATGTCAGAGCGCCCCAGAACAATGGTAATAGGCCGCTGCTGCGCTGCAAACAGAGGGATTGCGAGGCAGAATTTGTGACGAGATCCCAACTGGCGCAGCACAAAAGAACACATGCACGAGAGAGACCACCTGCAACAAATACAAACGGACCGCGCACCGCCAGAAGTGAACGCCGCGCGCGACAAGCAATTCGAGCAAACACTGCTCCGATGCAAGAAAACACTGTCGCCAATGAGCCAGAAGCAGAAGCCCCTCCGGCGACGCAAAGCGCCCCGCAACGCTTCCCGAACATCGAGGCACACGAGATGGCTGGGCGCCTATCGCCACAGCTCGAAGCGCTAAGAGGCGAACTCACGAACGCCGCAGGCCCGAGCCCCACAGCCTGTGGGTGGGAACGCGTAGAGGTGATCATTGAGAAGATAACCAAACACGTACAAGAACACTGCAAAATCCCTCCCGCGCGAGACTACCGCCCCCGCCTCCGCAGAGCCAGGCAGACCGCAGAAGCCGGGAGCAGGCTGACGCGGCGAGAACATACCGCCGTAACCCGCGCAAAGCGATCCGACTTATTACCAGCACTGAAGGACCGCGGTGCGAAATACCGGCAGCGCAACTAGTGGCGCATTTCTCGGCAACACCCCAGGTCGAAGAGGACAATATCAGCGAGCTATATGTGCCAGTCGAACGCGAGCCACTGGAACTTCGGAACTTTGAGGCTGCCGAAGTGGCCAGCAGGCTGAGCGAATGCACCAACACCGCTCCAGGGGATGACAGGTTGACGTACTCCCACTGGCGGTACACGGATCCGCACGCGCGACTGTTGACGGCCATATACAACGCCTGTCTAAAATACAAGCGGATCCCCACAACATGGAAACGATCAAAAACCGTTCTTATCTACAAGAAAGGCGACAAGAACAATGCGGGTAACTGGCGGCCAATAGCCTTATCCAACACGTTGGCCAAGTTATATTCCTCGCTCCTCGCACGACGACTATCCAACTGGATAGAGGAGCATGAAGTGCTCAGCCCCCACCAAAAAGGCTTCCGCCCCACTGACGGGGTGCGGGAGCACAACTTCTTGGTGGGGAAGCTTATAAGAGAATCAAGGGAGGCCCACCAGGACCTGGCCATAGCGTTTCTGGACATAACAAACGCTTTCGGCTCTGTCTCCCATCGGGCCATCCGGGAGGCGGTCCGATGCACTGGCGCAGGGGCCACTTTCGAAGATATCGTTGCCGACATGTATGATGGCGCAAGCACTCAGTAACGGCGAGTGGCCTATCTGAACCCATACCATACCTGAGTGGCGTGAGACAGGGCTGCCCCCTGAGTGCTAGCCTGTTTAACATAACAATTGACACGGCCTTACGACATGCGCTGGCCCTCTCGGACGCGCCGATCCCGGGAGGTGCCTACGCTGATGATATCTGGCTGGCGGCGCGATCCCCAACAACTCTCCAAAATATGATTAGTATCCTCGCGGACTATGGCAGCGGCATCGGCCTAAAGATAAATGCTGCCAAAAGTGACACTATACAATGGATAAAGGGAATAGCTTCCACTGGAAGTGACTTTAGAATAGATGACACACCCATACGCAAACTCTCAGGGGCCACAACAACGCGCTTCCTGGGGAAGCCCATCGGGCCCAACACTGTCCCCGATTGGACCTTCACCAAAACCATCACTGACGAAATGGATCTCATCAGGGCGGCGAAACTTGCCCCATGGCAGAAAATCGACGCTCTGCAGCAGTTCATCATTCCCCGCCTGCCATTCCCTATGTCCCTGAATGTCATCAATAAGAAAGAGGCGAAAGAAATCGATCGCCATATCAGGGCATTTGCTAGGGAAACCTTGAACCTCCCGCAAAATAGTACGATTCATTATCTATACACGGCAAGGGAAAATGCAGGGATTGGGTTGCCTGAGGTGATGAAAGAAACGGACGTGCCCGCCATTGACGCCGCATTTATGCTGTTGACAACCAGTGACAAGCTAGTCAAGAAGGAAGCCGCCAAAGAAGGTAGTCAGTAAAACAAGACAGAAAAACAAGTAGCCAGTAAAAAGTTAAATATACCACAGGCAACAGCAACAGACGTCACAAATTACCTCAACAGCAGCTCACATATACAGCACATCGGTAACCGAGGAGTGTGGTCGCGGGCGAGGGTAGCCACCAAAAACCTCAAGATCAGATGGTCTATCGAAGAGAATGATGGCGAGCTAAAACCGACCGTCATCATAAACAACTCAGAGAACAACCTGAACATCATACTCCCGCATCAGAGGCACCTAGTCATTAGGCGCCTGCGGAGTAACTACCAGGCGGCGCACTACACGGCCTGGAGCGCGCTGCCAGACCAGGGACGCGCCGCCGCCGAACTCTCCACCCGAGGCTCCCGCTCCTCGTACTTTGTTAGGAGCGGCGAGTACCTCAGGTGGAAGGATTGCGGTTTTGTTCACCCTGCTCGCCTTAATTTACTTGGGGGCCTGCGCGGCAGTGGGCCATGGGCGAGACGCACCAGAGAAGATGAGGCATGTAGAAGAAACTGCATTCGAGATGGGCAGCCAGAGAGGGAGACACTGGCACATGTCCTGAATCATTGCGACATGCCCGCGGTCACGAGAAGACATAATGAAATCGTTGCACATGTCAAGGCCGCGGCGGTGAGCAATGACTGGGAAGTAGTTGCAGAGAACCAAGTATGGGGGCCCCACGGACTGAGACCGGACCTAGTCCTTCAGAATAGGACGGCAACCGAACTCCTGATCGTTGACGTCACCTGCCCTTTTGAGGGCAGCAGCGGGGCGATGGACGAAGCCCGAGAAGAGAAGATGCGCAAATACGCGCCGACCCTCGCGCATGCGCAAGGCCTCGCCAGCACGGCTCGCGTTCTGCCCATTGTCATCGGGGCGCTGGGCACCTGGGACAAAGCAAACGACGCCGCGCTTAAGGTCTTGGCCCATAAATCATTCGTGGGCACTCTTCGCAAGGCCACCATCGCTGCCGCCATCCGGCACTCAAGAGACATATATGACCGCCACGTGGGCGGCCACAGAGCACACCCCGTGCCGCAACTCGGCCCTTAGATGACTTGAAGACTAAATGCGCACCGCGAAAACATTGTACATATAGATTTAAGTTTGCGCTCAGCGACATTTTTGTAAAAAGTGTATATAATTCTACAATATGTTTTTCTTTTATTATATAGGTAAAGGGTCATTTTAATTAACTATGTATTTTTCTCCTCCTACAGGTTCTGTCCACTACAACATATTTACATTGTAAACGCAATGTACTTATTGTAATAGGACTCAAAGCAAAACTCATGTAAGTCGAACCAGAACCCGTCAATGATGAGTTATGTCGACTTTGATGAAACAAATATTTTGAAGCAGAAAGGGACCACAGGTCCATTATTACCTCTTACCCAGGCTGCATAGAGAACAGCTACTACCACTAAAACAAGTGTAAGGACTATTACGAGAGTTGGTGTAGAAATGCGTGATGCTCAAGAGGCGCAGTTTGCGAACCCCTGCGAAGACAAGAAAGAGGGAAAAAAAGAGTTACACATGTAGATGCATTCAGCCGAGAAACTATTCGACATCACATGTACAGTAGAACCCCGGCAATCCTAACTAATTAGAGGTGTGGTCTGTTCGGATTCGGAAAAGTTCGGAGTATCCGAAAAAAAAGTTCCGTACATATTCAAATACAGGTAGGATTACCAGACAATGCAACGTAGCGTGGTGATCGCATCATCAAACAGTGTCAGTTCCTTACGGCAAAAGAAGATTACAGATTTTGCAAGTTCTTCTAAGTGAAAATGACTGCTACATAAACGTGTGATATCCCGGCACTTTCGTGAGAACAGGCTCTGGGACCTTTCATTTTCCTCGTGACGCCACAAATTGTAGGGTTAAGGCCGCTCTACAATAGCCCGCCAACGGAAAACGTGAACGCGAAGACGAGTCCGGGAACGGCAACACGAAGTGCGTGCGCTTCACAACGAACGCCAACGGGAAGACGAATACATAGAGGAGAGATAAAACTGGAGTGCGCGTGAGCCTACTGGGCCAGGTTTCAACATGAGGTGGTTGTAAGTCACGTGACTTTGGGACATCGGCAGCTCAGAGGTAGAAGTAAGAATACTTCAGGGGAGAGGTGACATTTTTAAAAAGGCAGCATGTAGTACAATTCTAAATAGATGTCTGAGAAATTTGTGAATAGTTCTGTTTTTAGTAATTTAACATATCATATTATTGGTCAAGAGGCCATAATGAATCATAGGATGTATTTAATTAAGGCAATATTGTTTAAATATATTGATTAAAACATGTAGGAAGAGAGCACACCCAAATTTACCAAAAAATTTGTATTAGATCAGTTAAAAACAAATGATTTTTTTTAGAGGGCATTAATCCTATGTGTATTTACTGGTGTAAGTTGTGTTTACAGTATGTTAGTGTTAGTAATTTGTATGATTGTAGTTGATTTTTATTAGTAAATTCTTTGAATAAAATGTACTTCAGCTTCCAGGTCAACAAAATTTGACTTGCCATAAACACATATTTTATATAACTAATGATGCATTAAAAAATCTTGGCTTTATTATTCGAAATTCCAAGAATTTTAATAACACCTCAAGTTTACTACTCCTCTTTAATTGTCTTGTGCGCGCCAGATTGGAATACGCTTCAGTTATTTGGTCTCCTCATTGCATATCACTAAGTAACCAAATTGAAAAAATTCAAAAACGATTCTCGTGGTATTTATATTACAAAAAGTTCAATCAATCTGCTTATGAAATTGCTTATACTATTTTAATTAAAGAATTCAATCGAACAACTCTTGGCAATAGAAGAGTCTTTGCTGAACAATTTTTTTTATTTAAAATAGTTAATGGTCTATCAGATAACAGTGAATTGCTGTCACAATTGTCATTTAATGCACGAGTATCAAATTTTAGAGGAAGAGAATTATTATATTTCAATAAACCAAATACAACATCGCAGAAATATTCACAACTCTTGAGAATGTCTTCAAAATTCAATGAATGCAGTCGAGTGTGGGATTTAGACTTTATTTTTTCTTTGCTAAAATATAAACAGAATTTAAATAAAATATTGAATGATCAATGAATGTGGATTTATTGTGTTAAGTATTGCTCGCTATTATCTTCCGATTATTTTGAAGAGGCGTTTTCCACTTCTGTAATTTTGTCATATTTTATACTCATTTTGTTCCTTTTTTGTAATGACTGTTTTGAAGATATGTTTCCATTTTCGTTTATCTTACTGGTGTGCTATGTTTTATTAATTTTTGCAAAAATAGGTATTCTTGTAATTGGACTTCTGTAATTTAGTTTTTTAAAATTTCATTTGAAACTGTTTTTTATTATTTTCTATGTTTTGTATATTTTTCCTAGTAATGTCTCATGTAATTGGGGCTTTGCCCTGTTATGGGTAATTAAATAAATATATAAATAAATTTTTGTTTTATTATCATAGTTTATATCCCGTAATTCCTATCCTTTTGTTTTATTTATTAAATTTAATATCGCCATGAGCATGGAAACTGCGAATTTTGAGAGCTGCTTAATTCAGCTGGTGGCGGACAACACTTACCTTGTGGACAAAAAAAGACCCTAACCACAAGGACAAGGTGTTTACTGAAAACGTGTGGCAAATTAAAGCAGCATGCCTGGGTAAGAAAGGTAAGTTACTGTACCTTCATTTTTATCCAATTTATTTATAAAGTGTATGTATGTAGAACATAGATGTTTACATTGTTTTCTTTTCTTTCAGTTAAAGTCTGCAAACAGAGGTGGGGAAGCCTTCGCGATAGGTTTGCGAGAGTTCACAAAGAAGTCGACTACCGTTCTTCCCTCTGGATCAGGAGGTGGTGCAAGGAAGAAGACGAGTTTCGTATACTACGAACAGATGATTTGGTTAGCACCTTATTTGAAAGAAGTCACCGTAAGTATTGTTGAAAGTGACATAATAATTTAATTAATTTATAGAACATCAGCATAAAAGTATATTTAGTCCTCAGAAGAACTAAAAACTTAGCAAAAGCTGTTTTAATTTTCAAGAGTGAATAAAAACAAACTTTTACTCGAGTAACTTACATTATTTGAACCATCACTACTAAGCAAGCCAAAACAGTAAATGTTTTAATTTACATGAAATTCAAAATTGTTACAGTAACTGCAAAAATTTAAATTTCGCTTTTAAGAGTGAATTAAATATTTTTCAGAAACTGGATCACACTGTCTTATTTTTAAACGGGAACTAACAAACCCGTCTTCGACAAGGTACCGTCGAAGTTCCTGCGTAACGCATTGGAGGGACTGGAGATGGTTAATAGAAAACTCCGTCCTTTCTACAGCAGAGACCTGAACGCGGAGGAAGAGACGCTGCTGACCGCCCTCCTCGGTGGCCTCCGGGAAGCTATAGCGGGCTATGCAGCCTCTACTGCGACCCGAGGCTCCATCCTGGGGGGGGGGGGGGTCAGCGCGATTAGGGTTGCCGTGGCGGAAAGCATCGGTGAAGTGCCCACCGCGAAAGCACCCAAAGGGAAAGCCCCAGTCGACACCAGTCGCCCTTCGGGAGGCCGACGCCGAGGCAGACCCTGAGCCACCCCGGAGGGAGTGGAGGAGGACTGAACTCCGGTGACGGCCCGCAGCGGGAGGCCACTCAAAAGACTTGCTGGGTTAGCGAGGAGACACGCCCTCCCTACAGCCCGGCAGATCGTCCAGAGAAGGCCCCAGACTTGCGACCCTGCACCTACAAGGTCGCCGTTCACGGTAGCCGTCCGGGCAAAAGGGGAGAAATTAGGACACGATAAAATCCTAGCAGAAATCCGGGCCCGGTGTGTTGTACCTTGACGCCGTCTCAGCCAAGAGCAAGGAGACCATCGAGCGTGTTGTTCGGGACAGCGCCACGCTCGAGCTCAACGACAGCCCCGCAAAAACGTCCGCGCCACGAATTTTTGTCCACGGAATACCAAACACCACCAGCGAAAGCGATTTCGGTAAAGCAGTGGTCGGGCAAAACCTTTCCTTGTCACTATGGAGGTACAACCTGGGGAGTTCAAGGTGCTTTTTCGCCTAGGACGCAAAGGCTGAACGTAAGCCCACGACAAGCTGGGCGATACAAGTATCACCTCGAGTTTGGAAGGTTGTTTGTGAAGACGAGTGGGGAGAGTTTACGCAGGACTGCGCTCCTATCCCGCAGAGACTTTTGCGAGCCCAGGCTTCGATGCTTCAGGTGTCATATGCTTGGCCACACTACGCGTACCTGCCGAGCGGAAACGGCCCTTTGTGTAAATTGCCAAGAGGCTCTGACCGAGGACCATGAATGCCCGGCAGGGAAACCAAGATGTAACTGTTTGCGGGCCAATCTCCCGGGCACTCACCATGTGTAAATCCCGGGGATGCACCATGTTCAAGAAGGCAGTGGAGTTTGAACTAGCTCGCACGGACTATGGCAATGGCAATTAACGTGATACAAGTGAACGCCTGCAGATCCCGGGCGGACATGGCCACCCTGGAGAAGGCACTTTGTACGGGAAACAACAGCTGCCCGCCCGATGTCTAGCTCTCCGAGCCGTATAGGTCGAGGGCAGATCTGCCGGGATACGTGCCGCCATTTGATGTGTCGAGGCAACAGGGGGGGGGATACGGCGCGGGCAGCAATGCTCGTCCCCAACCCCTCTCTTACAATACTGTACTATGCTCACCTGTCAAACCGTGATGTCGTGGTATTTGAAATTACGGCGGGGGAGGGGCGTAAGTGCATATTCGTCTCTGCCTACTGGTCGCCAGCTGAGGCCTTGGATCAGAAGCTTGAGCATCTCGACCGGATTCTAACCGCCCTGGACGGGCGGCTCCCTATCATTATTGGCGTTGGTACCAACTCTCACTCAGCGGAATGGTTCTATCACGAGACCTGCCCGCCGGGCGAGGAGATGGGAGACCATGCTGCGCCATGAGTAGCCAACGATGATACCTTCTTCAATAATCGAATGCACAACAGGGTAAAGGACTGGAGGGTAGTCCCGCAACTTATTACGAGTGACCACAACGCGATTCTTTACACCGTTGACCTGGATCAAACGATGCCAAGGCAACGTATCCCGAACGCTAACTCGGATTGCCGATTTCGGCTACCGAGAGCCAATTGGGACAAATTTCAACGTAGTCTGGAACTTGCGCTGGATAAGTTCCGCCCTATATGGAACGACCTAGAGCTGCAGCAAAAAGCCAACGCTCTCTCGAACGTTATAGCTAGTGCCGCACAGGAGTCTATTCCATATCGGCCACCTGCGCGACCGAAAGCTCCATCATGGTGGTCTCACGACTTAACCATTTGAGCCTAGCGCTCATTGGATCGGCACGGCACGGGTGCGCGCACTATGCCGCCACGGACGGGACGGGACGGTCCGCACCTTCCGCCATTTGCAAAAAGTACCGAAGGAAAGCTCTTCTGGACAGTCAGACGTGACGTCAGACGTTCCGACGTGACGTCACTGGCACATCCGCACCACGTGTTTAGCCACGGCGGGCAGAGTTCGAGTGCTTGGCTGGTGTTTGGTGACTACGTTTGTGGAGAGCAAAATTTCTGAACATGGACGTATCAAAGTTGATTATGTTGGTACGAAATTACCCGGAACTTTATAATATGCGGCATCCCGAATATTTTAATAATGTGAGACAAGATAACTGTTGGGATGAGACTGGAAGCTGCATATTGAAATGAAGTTGATTGCTTTTGCTGAATTCATCTCTGCACTTGCTAAAAAATAATTTTTAACTCCATACTTGAACGATCAAGATAACAGGGAAAGCAATTTTGTGCCTTCCTGCAATTGCCGAAATGAGGCCAAAGGAGGAGTAGGAGGATGATGAGGAAGACACTGAAGAAATAGTTCTTCATACTATGATATGTGGGATCATATGTGGGCGTGGGAGGCCCGTACAACATTTAGTAGGAAACCAATACGTTCGAAATTGCCGAGTAGGAGGCGTCGCATGAGCAACGAAGTGGGAAGAATTACGTCACATCAGGTGTCGTTTGAGGGGTGGAGCGACGGGGTCAACCCATTTGACTCCAGAGAGACGAGAAGTGGAGAGGGGGGAATTTCGGTTAAACGGACAAAGGTGAAGAGGTGGCATGATTGGCCATTCCAGGGGCTTTTTTCGAGGAGTGCGGACGTAGAGAGAGACATTGTGAGGAGAGGCTATTGGATTTTGGCGTTTTGCGAGTGCGCACAGACACCGTTAGAGCAGAGTAGGAGAAGTCGTTAGTAAAAGGAGGGATTTAATGGTTATTAAGAGGCTACGAGTACCGAGTGGCCCAGGAAGTGATTGAGAACTTGGACAAGTTAATTAATGAACAATTGCGTAAAGTATTTAACTACTAAAGGCAGTGAGCGTGATAAAAAACTATTTTAAATGCACACGAAAGTCCAAATCGTGTAGAATACCGCTCAGAAGAATTGGTGGAACGAGTACAAGAAAGAAGGGGGACCGTGTTAGAAGACGGAACGGGGACGAGCAGAAGAAGACGGCGACTAGACGACCACGAATAGGACAGAAGAGGATTTGGGGTCGAAAGTGAACGGCCGAGGGACCTCAGGAACAGCGCGGGACGGCGTGGACGCGCGGACGGGGAAGCGAGCAAGGTCTACTTATCGCCACGGCACGCGGCCGCCACCTGGGGCGAGTGAGCGACCTTTTGCAGCAGGAAGCAGTTCTCGACGCACGATAAGTATTGGAAAACTAGAGTTGAAATTAGGCGAAAGAAACGTCGACGTAGCGGGGACTGTAGATTTGAATACTCGTGTAACTGGAAGATAGGCAAACGAGAGGCAGTCATAACTAAGACGGCGTGGAGCCAAGTAATTGCATATTTTCTGAAAGGGAGACACAGTTCGCACAATGAAAATGTATTCAAACAGTTAAACAGACTATGAACAATGCTAGAAAGTTTGGAGTGCATTTTGATTATTGTAAATAAGCTAATGAGAGATTTTCTTTTGGATGGGTATTGTCTGTGTTTTCGAAGGTGTAATTAAGTATGTGAAATTTTGGTTCAAAGATATGAAAGATAACCAGATGACAAAGTAAAGATTAGCAATTTAAAGTAAATGAAAGTTTAAGGTATCTAAGCTCACATGGGATCCCATTTTTTTTTTGAAGTGAGACTAGTGATCGAGCATACTGAATAAGTACAGGTTTTGGCACGAAAGATTCAAGAATCATTGGATTTTGTTAAAGTGAGTGAGTTAATTACATGTTTAGTTTTTTTGTAATAAAACTGATTTGTTTTGCCAGAAATACCAGCGTAAGCGTGAATTATTCGCAAATAACCGATATCCGAGTTTTCCCAGCCAAGACTCCTGCCCCTCTCAGGTTCATTTTTTTATTTTCATTGTAAATGATTATTGTGTACGTAAGTAACGTCACAATACACCTCCTCAGTGCTCTACATCAGTCTCCCCCCCCCCCAAGCTCCTAGACCGTCAACATCTGGTTTTAAGAATCAGAGGTGGGTATCCCAGGCAGAAAAGTGCTGCTAATGTTTTGGAGCAGTATCTCTCTAAAAAAACAGAAGGAACAACCAGACGACAGCCTAAGCATTTTCTTCGCCACCATGGCAAAAAACGGTGCAAAAATTCCGTTAGAGACCAAATTGAAATTAAATGCAAATTTTCAATTTGGTAACTCAAAAAGAAATGACAATTGCAATGGAGACTGCTACAATGATAATCGAGATAGTTGGAGAGTGCAACGTAATGTACATTCATACGCCAGATGAATATAAGTTAATGAGGAATTATTGTGTAACTCCACTGTCACACGCGAAGTGAATTCTCGCCCTGAGCTCACAATTGAGCAAAGAAGGATCTTACGAGAACTGCGCAGAACTGTCAAAGTTCATCGCCGCTTCGGCGACCCCGCTGACGGAGAACGGGCGCGCAATCTCAGTCGAGAATTCCGTTCATCTCTACAGGATGAGAGAACGGCTCAATGGTCTAATACAATTTCAAAGTGCAACCTTCACGAGAGGCACATTTGGGAACTCTCTAGAGCGCTGGGCAGCAAACCGGGAGTAACAGCCCGATTCAAAGCAACGCCGGGCAGGGACGCCCGGCGTTCCACCACCTCGGCCGACTTATGCGTGGGACGACGCGGCAAAAAGCAAGATCTTCGCGAACTCGCTCGCATTCCACATTCCACATTCGAGACTCGCGTGGGCGGCGTAGGTGGAAGCAGCTCGCTCCTCTCCGCTCCGCTATATCAAGACCTCAACGAACTTAGTCTCTGCTGCGTCGCGTGTCCCGTGCGGCAAGTACCTGGCGATCCCGGGAGTTTCACGGGACGTTGAGCGGAAAGCCGTGCGGGCCGCAGCAGAGGCTAAGTCCTCCCCCGCGATCGAGCTCTGCTCTCGCGGGGTGATCATAGAGCAAAAAATGAGCCCTAGATAGGCCATCATGGCCACTCCAAACCGCCCTGGGAGGCGGCACTCGCTGGGCGACAAACGTCACCTGGTCGGTTCAGACCGGGGGAGACGCGCCCAACCCACGCAAAGAGCTTGTTTATCTGTCCGGCGTGGAGCTGCTGACTGCAGACACGGCGGCAGAAAACATCATCGTTGTCGGCGCCGAGGGACATCCCGGCCAATAGCGAGGTGCACTTCTTGCTACCTTCGCTGCCGGGGCCCTCGCGGCCTTCACCACGACCTGGACCATCACGACAACTCCGCCCGCTGCTGCCTAAGCCGCAGATAGCGGGCGGAGGCAACAGCTAATCAACCACCACCACCCGCACCAGATGCCGGCAGCCTGGAGAGTTCGCTGGCAGGTATTCCTACGGGGTCATCTGTGCGTTCGCTGCAGCGCACAGCGGGGCCCTGCAGGAATTCTGGGCCAGATTCCAGGCGGCCGGAGCGGGAGGAATCCCGTCTCTGCCGCCCGGCAGCGAGCTGCTCGCCGGCGTAAACGCCGTGCGGGAAGGACGGGCGCCGCCGCCACCAGCGGCCGCGGAACCCGCACACCCGCCGGCGCCGACCTCCAGCGCCGCCCAGGAAGGACGGGAGCCACCCGCCGCCCACGGCCGCGGAGCCCGCGAACCCGACGGCGCCGAGCACCCCTGTGGGGCAGACGGTGCGAGAGCTGACGCGCTCCTACGAGCAACGCCTCTCGCCCACCGCCGCCCCTTCTAATTTTAACTCTAGTAAGAGACGCCGCAGCAGCGGCTCGCCCGCTCTCAACAGCTGCGACCGCAGCTCTGAAGATGGCGGCGCTCCCGGCGCCGCTTTAAACGGTGCGGCCCCTAGCGCCCCTGGCGGCGGCGAGGGCAACCCGCCCCCACCCCGGACGACGACGCGACCGCATTGGTCGCTGACGGCGCCGCGCTGGGATTGGCCGGCCCCCTCCAGGAGGCGCCGCCGCCTGTAAATACCGAGCAACAGGCCATGGACGTCACTCCGGCGCCCGCCGCCGTCCCGCTCCCCGCCGGCCAAACGCGCTTGCCAGCGCCAGGGCTCCTCCTCGGAGCAACAGGCAAATACGATTACGACATCTGCTCCGGCCGGCGCGCAGCCCAGCTCGCCCGGCCGTAAAAAGAAAACCAGAAGGAGGCGGCGCCGGCGCGCAGCCCAGGCGACGGACGGCCCACCCGGGTCCCCCGACGCCCACGCAGCTGCGCCAGCCCCGCCGCCTAGCTCCACGGAGACGGTGAGTGCGCCCACGGATTCTGGTCGTCGGCAATCCCCCGTCCCATCCCCCTCTTCTAGCGGCGAGCAGTCAGACGGCTGGCAAGTCGTCTCCGCGCGCCAGCGCAGTCGGCCCGCAGCGGCGAATACCGGGGCGGGCGCCTCCGCGCAGGGCCCGCCCGCGGAAGAGCCTCGGGAGGGCGCTTCACGCCCCCCGGCCGCTTCACGGCCACCAAAAAGGCCTTATTCAATAAGGCTGAACATCAGCGGTGCACAAGTGCTCCAGCACGGCCGGGCTCTTGGACCCTTAACAGGGTACAAGGCGACCATATCGAAGGTCACCGGCAAGCACGGAAAGATTGTGTACGAAGTGCACACTTTCGACCGTGCAGCATACGCGGAGGCGGAGCGATACGCTCGCAGCGAGAAAATTTTCAACTTCTCGCACCCGCCGCCCGCCGAGAACGCTGAAAAACACCTAAGAGTGTTTATTAGAGGCCTTCCGCAGGGCTATACCGCGGAGAACGTTGATTCCGAGCTCAAAAAGCTCGGCTTCGTTCCCAAAGCAGTGAAACAGATTTCACTGCTAAAAGAAATCGTGGCCGCCAGAAACCACGATTCCGGTGTGGCCCAAGGTGCAACAGGCACCGAAACGCGGCGTGTGGAGGTGCCTACAGGCACTTTCACTGTCACCCTCAGTGACACCCCGCGTCGCGGAAAGATTTACTTCATCAAACAGTTGGAATCTTTCACTGTCTCGGTCGAGCGGGAGAAGTGGGCTCGACCGCGATTTTGCTTGAGATGCTGCCGGTGGGGCCACATTGCTCGCAACTGCGAGTACACTGTGCGCTGCCGCCTCTGCACGGGCGAGGGTCACCCTGCAGGGGACGAACACCGGGGCACAGCTCAGTGCCCCAAACGGGGCAATTTCCAGCTGAAACCAACTTGCTTGCAATTGCAAGCAGCATCACGCTGCATCCTACACAGGATGCAGCTTTTGCAAATTACCTACGCGTCCTTCAGACGTGAGTGAAAGAAACGAGGGACCCTCCCGCCTGCAACAGGCGCCTCGTAACGCAGCTAGCGGCGGGCCGGCCTGGAGTGATCTAGCGCGAAGCCTCGGTGGAGGCGGCCGATCGCCAGTGCCAGCGCACCGCCCTCAGGGGCGGCCGGAGCGGGGCCCACTGCACCCGCAGCTGCACAGCCTTCATCACTCAAGATCCAGTTCTTGAGCATGATGGAACGCATTCTTTCACTTTTGCCCGACAATGCCTAGAAATTCTCACGCAGCTATGCGAACAGCACCTCTCCGCGCCTGCACTTGGACGCGCGAAGTGCGATTTTCAAAGCCCAGCTTTTAGAACATTTCTCAGCTGAATTTCAGCTTGATATCTTGGCTTTACAAGAAACGTGGCTTAGCGATGAACGCGAATTCAAACTCCGGGGGTTCGCTGTTTATCGCCGAGATCGCGCTGGCAGGCCAGGTGGCGGCGTCGCTCTAGCGATTCGCCGCGAACTGCCGCAACTCGAAGCCGAAATCCCTGCTATTGCTCTGGCGTCTCTAGAGGCGGTCGGGGCGTACGTCTGGGTAGGAAGCGGCCGACTTCTTGTCGTGTCCGTCTACTGCCCTGACCAAACCTTAGATCCGGCTGGAATTGAGGCGCTTCTCGCTTTAAATTCCAAAGTAATCCTATTGGGTGATTACAACGCCAGACATAGTTCATGGGGCGGCCTCGGAGCTAACAGAAACGGTAGTAAAATTGCCAATCTTGTAGCGACAAGGCGGGGCGTAGAGATCTGCGCTCCGAATAGCCCTACGCATTTCCCGGAAGTACGTAACAGGAACCCGGGTGTTATCGATTTTATGATCGTGAAGGGCGTTGAGTGTGTGGTTCCCCGCTCAATTGCCGCACTGGATTCCGATCATAATCCGGTAACGTGTGTAGTGACGTCCCTTGTACCAGCTCGCCAAGATAGTTTTCGAACTACGTGTGACACGAACTGGGCAGGTTTCGTAACTCAGCTGAACGCTCAGCTGGAGCCGAAACGACTAAATACGGAGGCCGAAATCGACGAAGCGGTGACTCACTTCACTGCAACGCTGAAATCGGCTTTCAAGCAGAACTCCACTGTCACACGCGAAGTGAATTCTCGCCCTGAGCTCACAATTGAGGCAGAGAAGGATCTTACGAGAATTGCGCCGAACTGTCAAAGTTCATCGCCGTTTCGGCGACCCCGTTGACGGAGAGCGGGCGCGCAATCTCAGTCGAGAATTCCGTTCATCTCTACGGGATGAGAGAACTGCTCAATGGTCTAATACAATTTCAAAATGCAACCTTCACGAGAGGCACATTTGGGAACTCTCTAGAGCGCTAGGCCGCAGACCGGGAGTAAATTGCCCGATTCAAAGCAACGCCGGGACAGGGGCGCCCGGTGTTCCACCACCTCGGCCGACTTATGCGTGGGACGACGCGGCAAAAAGCGAGATCTTCGCGAACTCGCTCGCGCTGCAGTTCCGCACATTTGAATCTGGCGCCGCTGCGCCGCCATTGGACGCCACCGCCTCAGGAGACGGGCCAATGGAGCGCGCGGCCGGTTGCGGCGCCATTGGCCGGCCGTCCCCCCGCTCCTCGGCTCGCCGAGTGACGGAGGGCGAGCTGATTGCAGAGCTCCGTCGAGTCACTAGCCGCAAGGCTAGCGGCCCGGACGGAGTCACGGCGTCGCAGCTGCGAGCTTTGCAGGGCTTCGGAGTCGAGTTCCTACTCGAGCTCCTGAATGCGTGCTTAGCGAACGGTTATTTTCCGAAGGCGTGGAGGCTTGCGACCATCGCGCTTATTCCAAAACCTGGCAAGAATAAACTACTTCCAAGCAGTTATAGACCTATTAGTCTCCTCTCAATCCTAGGGAAGTTGTTCGAGAGGCTGATCCTGTCGCGTCTGCAACAGGAAATACGCCGCCTCCGGCTTCTCAGAGATGAACAATTTGGTTTCCGAGCTGGTCACAGCTCCGCGCAGCAGCTCACGCGGCTTTGCACGGAGATCGGCCTCGCCCTTGAGAGACGGCATTCTATGCCCGCGGTCTTTCTCGACATGCGTTCGGCCTTTGATTCCGTGTGGCACGAGGGCCTGCTCTCGTGTCTCGCGGAGTCGGAGATTAGCGATTGCTACGTCAGATTGATCGCGAGTTTTCTCTCGGACAGGCAGTTCAGAGTGCGCGTTAACAACGTATATTCGTCCATCAGACGCGCCGAAGCGGGTGTGCCTCAGGGGAGTGTTCTCTCTCCTACCCTATTCGGCTATACGTAAATGACGCGCCGCTAGCTGCTGAAACAAAAACTGGTATTCAGCGCTGCGGGCTCCTGATGTTCGCGGATGATTTCGCGTATTACGCGAAATCGGCGAACGGAAGGCAGTCTGTAAATACTTAAGCGACTGTCTCGCCACTTTTCCTGCCTGGTTGAGTCGGAAGCGACTCGCTCTGAACCTAGAGAAATGTGTAGCTGTCAACTTCACACGTAAGAGGGCAAACCCCGATGAAACTGTGAGCTTGGCGGGTGCGCGTCTCCCCTGGCAGAGCGAGGCGAGGTACTTGGGCGTGTTGCTTGACAGCGGTCTTCGCTGGCACGCGCACGCGCGATATCTTGCTGCCAAGATGAAAACCAGGACCCTTCTCTTAAAACCTATTCTCCGCTCTCCGAACTTGACATTAAGTTAAAGCGCCGCCTCTTCACCGCGTGCGTGCGCCCCTTGTGGGCGTACGCGTGCGAAGTGTTTGCGGCAGCCCCGGCCTCCACTCTGCGCCCCATTCGGGTCGCAGAGAACCGAGCGGCGCGCCTCGCGGCGCGCCCTCACATTTCCAACCTCCGCCCTGACCGTCTTCCCAAAAAAACGCCGACGTCTTTGAGACCTTGGGCGTGCGCCGCCAGTTCCCGGAGGAGCTGCAGCGGCGGGCCGAAACGGCGCTCGCGAGGGCGCTACGGCCGACCGCTCCGCGCATCCTGCGCGAGACCGGCATAGCGGCGAACAGCGGCGTGCACAGGGCCTTCCACCGAAGAAAGGGCCCGCAGCACGTCGCCTTCACCTTCCGCGCACTTCCCCCGCACAAGCTCGCTGAGCTGTGCGACGCGGGGGAGCAGGCAGTGCGTGGGAGGCGGTCGCCGCTCATCGACGCCGGCAATCGCGCGGGCGGCGCGGACGCGCGCCACGCCGGGCCTGGGCCGCCCGGGGCCGAAGACGTCGCGGCGCCACGGACGCTTGAGTGAAGTCGGCGCCGTGGCGAACAAACAGTGTGTAAATAGTGTATAAAGTGCAGTGCAGTGAGTATGAATGAGAGAGAATGAGTGAGCGAATGTGTTGTAAATATAGCCATAAGAATGAATGAGTGTGAAATGTCAAAAAAGAAAAAAAGAAGACATGAACAATCCAAAGAACTCACAAATAAATCAATTGCCAATAACTTGTATAAATCTAGGATAGGCCCAAAGAGGCCAATCTTGTAATAGGATTTAAGTTTAATATTAAGTAGTTCATAGTTAGTTTATTTAAGATACAGCCCGCCCCAAGCTCCATAAGCTTCATCAGCTGGAGCATTATGTAATCCCCTTATCTGAATAAATTCCCGCCCCGCCAGGGTAACTGGTGGGGGGAAAATGAAAAAAACTCGCTCGCGCTGCGTTCCGCGCGTTTGAATCAGGCGCCGCTGCGCTGCCATTGGCCGCCACCGCCTCAGGTGACGGGCCAATGGAGCGCGCGCTGGCTGCGGGCCATTGGCCGGCCGTCCCCCAGATCATCGGCTCGCCAGAGTTTATGGCCCATTTCCACGAGCGGCACTTAGGGTGTTTTGCCGGTTAGCCCGCTAGGCGCGCCATGATAGCGCGCGAAAGTCGACAGTCGCGTTGACACTTGTAACATCAGGCTCCACGACTTTTGTCACGTGACACCGAAACTGGCGCGCAGTTTCGCGCTATTCAAAAAAAAAGCGCTATGTCGCCGGACGTGATGCTGCGGCAATTGTCGTTGTTCCGGGAAGTAGTATCATCCCGGAAGAAAAGAAAAGTGGTGAGGGACTGGATTAATAGAAGAGAAATACTGGGGGGGGGTGTCCCATAACTCTTGAACGAACTTGCTACAGAAAGATGTTGCAAGTTATTGCAACTATATGAAGAATGAGCCAGAGCTCCTTTAATTTTCTCATCGAGAAAATAGAGGGGAGAATTCGGAAGCAAGACACGTAATGAAAAGCGCAATAAGTCCAAACTCAAGTTGCAGGTGACTTTGCGATTTTTGGCATCAGGGGATTCTTTGCTTCCTTCAGTGGTTCTACAGTACAAATCGTATAGTAGACAAGTTTATTTTCATTCTGCAACTCTTCGCCAGGTATTCGGTCTTCAAAAAACTTTTCTTCTATACAAACAAGACGCCAATTGAGGGTTACGCAAGTAAAAATTTTCATTTCGTCTAAAAATTTGCAAAATATTTTAATTTTGACGATAAATGACCTTTGTGCACTGAAGATGAAAATTCAACGAATATTTTCACACAATGCGAATACGCTAGGAACAAACCACAATTAATGCGCTAGCACTGTTTCACGCCAATCTAATCCGAAACAAAAATTTATCTATTCATCGTCCGTAGGCTAATTATATGGTCCTGTGAGGACATTATTGAAATTGTGGGAGTACGTTTACTCCGAGGCAAGTGGTTGTTAACATTACTCACAACTTCTATTCAAGCAAAGACATAGCCACAGATTTGGCCGAGGCACGTGAAATCTACAGCATGCCGCTTCCCGCCCAGCCCGCACTGTCCCCGCCTAAGCGCCCAACGCCGGCCCCTGCCGGACCCGAGACCGCACCGGCCCATCCCGGGCCTTGCTTGGAGCTCGCGAAGTTTGCTCCTAACGGTGCAACGCAAGCAGGACTGATAAACTTACAAATTCTACCGCAAGGTGTCTCTGCTATCGCAAGTTCCACGCGAGGAATCAAGCAGAGCTTCATCGAAGTCGCGATCATGGCGCGCCTACGGGCTGACCGGCCAACTACCCCAAGTGCCGTGGCAAAGTGCCCGCTCGTGGCAACGGGCCTTTACGGAGGGCGAGCTGAAAGCAGAAGCCGAAAGGCTAGTGGGCCCGGACGGACTCACGGCGTCGCAGCTGCGAGCTTTGCAGGACGTCGGAGCGGAGTTTCCTACTCGAGCTCCGAATGCGTGCCTGGCGAACGATATTTTCCGAAGGCGTGGAGGCTTGCGACCATCGCGCTTATTCCAAAACCTGGCAAGAATAACTACTCCAAGCAGTTAGAAACTATTAGTCTCCTCTCAATCCTAGGGAAGTTGTTCGAGAGACTGATCCTGTCGCGTTTGCAACAGGAAATACGTCGCCTCGGCTTTCTCAGAGATGAACAATTTGGTTCCGAGCTGGTCACAGCTCCGCGCAGCAGCTAACGCGGCTTTGCACGGAGATCGCCTCGCCCTTGAGAGACGGCATTCTACGCCTGCGGTCTTTCTCTCGACATGCGATCGGCCTTCGATTCCGTGTGGGCACGAGGGCTTGCTCTCGTGTCTCTTGGGGTCGGGGATTAGCGATTGCTATGTCGGATTGATCGCGAGTTTTCTCTCGGACAGGCAGTTTCGAGTGCGCGTTAACAACGTATATTCGTCCATCAGACGCGCCGAAGAGGGTGTGCCTCAGGGGAGTGTTCTCTCTCCTACCCTCTTCGGCATATACGTAAATGACGCGCCGCACGCTGCTGAAACAAACAAATTCAGCGCTGCGGGCTCCTGATGTTCGCGGATGATTTTGCGTATTACGCGAAATCGCGAACGGAAGGCAGTCTGTTAAGTACTTAAGCGACTGTCTCGCTACTTTTCCTGCCTGGTTGAGTCGCGCGCGAAAGTCGACAGTGCGCGTTGACACGGTAACCATCAGGTCTCCACGACTTTTGGTCACGTGACACCGAAACTGGCGCCAGTTTCGCGCTATTCAAAAAAAAAAAAGCGCTATGTCGCTGGACGTGATGGCTGCGGCAATTGTTCGTTGTTCCGGAAGTAGTATCATCCCGGAAGAAAAGAAAAGTGGTGAGGGACTGGATTAAGAGAAGAGAAATACTGGGGGGGGGTGTGTCCAATACACTCTTGAAGGAACTTGCTACAGAAGATGTTGCAAGTTATTGCAACTACATGAGAATGAGCGAGAGCTCCTTTAATTTTCTCCTCGAGAAAATAGAGGGGAGAATTCGGAAGCAAGACACGGTAATGAAAAGCGCAATAAGTCCCAAACTCAAGTTGGCAGGTGACTTTGCGATTTTTGGCATCAGGGGATTCTTTGCTTCCCTTCAGTGGTTTCTACAGGTACAAATCGTATAGTAACAAGTTATATTTTCATTCTGCAACGCTTCGCCAGGTATTCGGTCTTCAAAAAAACTTTTATTCTATACAAACAAGACGCCAATTGAGGTTACGCAAGTAAAAATTTTCATTTCGTCTAAAAATTGCAAATATATTTTATTTGGACGATAAATGACCTGCGCACTGAAGATGAAAATTCAACGAATATTTTCACACAATCGAATACGCTAGGAACAAACCACAATTAATGCGCAAGCCACTGTTTCAGGCCAATCTAATCGAAACCAATAAATTTATCTATTCTCGTCCGTATGCTATTGTATGACTGTACGACAATTAAAATTGTGGAGTACGTACTCCGAGGCAATGTTGTTGTTTAACATTACTCACAATCCATAGCACAGATAGGCCGACACGTGTCTACAGCATGCCGCATTCCGCCCAGGCCTTGTTCCGCCTAGCGCCCACGCCGGCCTGGCCGGCCCCGAGACCGCACCGGCCCATCCGGGTCTTGCTTGGAGCTCGTGAAGTTGCTCCTAACGTGCAGGCAGCAGACTGATAACTTACAATTCTACCGCAGTGTCTCTGCTATCGCTGTTCACGCGAGAAATCAAGCAGAGCTTCATCGAAAGTTCGCGATCATGGCGCGCCTAGCGGGCTGACCGCCACTGTTTCACGCCAATCTAATCCAGAACAAAAATTTATATATCTAGGTTTGCGCGCCCCGGCCTCTACTCTGCGCCCCATTCGGGTCGCAAGAACAGAGCGGCGCGCCTCGCGGCGCGCCCTCACATTCCAAATCTCCTCCCTGACCGTCATCCAAAAAATGCCGTCTACGAGACCCTGGGCGTGCGCCGCCAGTTCCCGGAGGAGCTGCAGCGGCGGGCCGAAACGGCGCTCGCGAGGGCGCTACGGCCGTCCGCTCCGCGCATCCTGCGCGAGACCGGCTTAGCGGCGAACAGCGGCGTGCACAGGACCTTCCACAGAAGAAAGGTCCGCAGCACGTCACCTTCACCTTCCGCGCACTTCCCCCCGCACAAGCTCGTTGAGCTGTGCGACGCGGGGGGCAGGCAGTGCGTGGGAGGCGGTCGCCGCTCATCGACGCCGGCAACCGCGCGGGCGGCGCGGACGCGCGCCACGCCGGGCCTGGGCGCCCGGGGCCGAAGACGTCGCGGCGCCACGGACGCTTGAGCAAAGTCGGCGCCGTGGCGAATAAAATGTGTAAATAGTGTAAAGTGAAGTGTAGTGTGTATGAGTGTGAGAGAGAATGAGTGAGTGAAACATGTGTATATATTATCAGAAGAATGAATGAGTGAGTGAATGACAAAATAAGAAAAAAGAAGATAAAAGAACTCTTACAAGAACTATTAATCAAAACTAATTAAATAATTGTATAGTAATTTAAGCTAGGCCCAAAGAGGCCGAGCCCTGTAATAGATTTAAGTTAATAAGTTAGTATGTAAGTAAGTTTATTTAAGTTAAAGCCCTCCCTCAGCTCCACAAGCTTTACCAGCTGGAGCGCATCAATGTAATCCGAGTAAATGAATAAATTCCCGCCCCACCAGGGTTTACTGGCGGAAAAAAAAAGCGTTTGATAATTGGTCGTATGAATAAACTTCGAATTTATACTCTGAGTTTCTTCTCATGAGTATGAGCATGAAAGGCAAGTAGGTATTCCATCAGTTGAGTATATTCTTTTTGGTAAATAACAACAGGTAACTAGTACATACTCATACTCGGGGTTGCCATGTTTTCATATTTTCTGGGATTTTTTCCATTGAGTAACCTTATATATAGACGTTCGGGGCGATCACGGCCGAGGAGGCCTCGCGGTTCAGTTTGGTTTTGGTTTGATTCAGTTCTGCATCTGCACGAGTAGGCGCGAGTGCGTTTGGGAACGGTGTATTTCTCCCGCCGTGGTTTTGGGCGAGCGTCGTTCGAGATTTTTTTGTGTGAAAGTGTTCTCTGAGAGGTGTGAAAAAAATTCATCGAAATGGATATACCTTACAGTGCATTCATGAACTTCATTAAGGACCCCGTCCTATTCAAAAAATCACAAACTCCGTCTGCGAGGAAAGCGAGATGAGAGGCTTTACTTACCGTACAGCTGGAAATTGCGACAAAATTGGGAAACAAACGGATGTGAACTCCATTACAAAAAAGATCAATAACATGAAAGCACGCATTACGGATAAAACAGACAAGAATAAAAAACGGAAACAAAAAAATTATTTTAAAAAGACTGGGAAAACGAATTGTTTAATTTAATGGAAGGAGAATCAATCCAATTATTAATCGATTGGAAGGTAAACATTGTTTTATTATTTTAGTATAAAATATTTTATAGTCAGTGTAAGTGATTTGGTAAAAGTTAACACAATACAATTACAGGTGCACTTTCAGTTGGAGTTAGCACTGGTGGTGAAGCAACCGTGATGGAAGTTACTCCACAAGAATTAAATGTGGATACTGGAGTGTTTGAAGTTAATGAAGAAGGGGAATTAATTTCAGAAGAAGTCGTCATAAAGCCAGACCAAAAAAATCGAAGAATATGAAACTGGGGTTACTGAGCGTCTTACAGGTGTTGAACTACAGAGGCTTGTTCTTCTGAAACAATTGAGAGTGTTAGGTCTCAAAGAGAGAAAAAAAACTTTTAAATGAAATCAAATTAATTATATTTTGAAAATTAATTTGTGTGATTTCATTTCTTGTCCTATTGTGAAACCTCTTTAGGTTAATGTAAAAAGGAGTTATTTAGGTTAATGGAAAGGGATTTATTGGATTAAACTCTCTACTGATTATAGGGAGTAAACTTCAAATGTTTCATTGATTTGGTATGTTCACACACGTCTGCTTCTTCAGAGGAATCGCTAAGTAATAATAAAAATAACGCAAAAATTACATAAATTTTGTACCAGTAATTAAATTTTGTATAATAAATGGAAATTCAGACTCGTTTAATGAACGTTGAGAATTTTCATTAATATTGCATCATAAAATGTGGTCAAAATATTGCATTCTCATTCAAATGTATTTTATTAATTTTTATAAATAATGATTCGGAAATGATCCTCGCTCATTTTCTATTTTCCTGGTGAAGAATTTCAGGATTTTTAAAAATCGAAATTATGAAATCTTTCTGTTTTGAAATTGAAATTAATTTCCACATAACCTCTTTACCGTTATTTTTGATGTTCACACATTATTTGTTTTTAATTATATTATAGTTAGGCCACAAGTTACATCACAGTCCAAAGAAAATATACTGTGTCTCGACTACTGCCCAGAAGCTATTCCTACAGTTTCCTGATCCACCCTCTTATTTATCTGCCCTTCCTACTACAACTTAAAGAGTGCCTCGTATAGTCATGGGACTATAGGATATTGGATACAAAGTAACTGCAGTTATTTTGATAACAAGAGCATTAATTCTAAAGCTAAGAGCTTTTTTGCAACTCCTCCACAAAAAGCAAATAGTGCTTCCTCATCCTAGTGACTCACAAAGGCCATTTGTTTTGTATTTGAAACAGTACATCTAATAAAATGCTTTTGAAATTGCTGGCTTCGACAAAAGAATGAGGAGCACTCCATGTTCTATTCGAAATTCTTCAGGATTGAGAATGAAGTTGAATAACAGAGCATCTCTTGGCACGCTAAAGAAATTTACATTCTCTTGAAGTTAACCCTTTCATGCCCACTGTTTCACCTGAGATACAATAAGTTTGCTTTATAGCTGCGTCGTTTTAAATTATAATATAACTCTGGTTGTGCTACGTATTATTACTGGAACTGTTGGCATCGGATTCCGCCAAGAAATGTCATGGAATATACTTCACGAGTAAGCCCGCGAAATGTATGTGACAGTGCGCGCGGATTCTTTTGGTTACAAGTTCAATTACTTTTTGTCGTTCATATTCTCACTAAAATATATTTATTTTTGGCGAACTTTTGGGGTTTAGAAAACAATACAGTAACAGACTCAGTGTTTGAATTATTGTAAACATTTTGTTGATCAGCACATTTCAACACGTGTTAAACTTTTGTGTATCTACCGAGATCCATCGGGCATTAACTGAACTTACGAAGGTATTGTGCGTAGTTTCGTTTTTTATGTACATGGCTCTTCAAGACGAGGAAATTACTGAACTTTTGTACTTGCCAGATGGTTACTCATCTGATATTGATGGTGATCCTGTCTGATTTTGAACGAAACGTATGTTCCATCTGTACGTGAATTAGAAGACAGTGATTCGGACGATGATCAAGGGCGGATGCTCAGTTTGAAGTGAAT
Source organism: Acheta domesticus (assembly GCA_031308135.1). Lineage (NCBI taxonomy): Eukaryota > Metazoa > Arthropoda > Insecta > Orthoptera > Gryllidae > Acheta > Acheta domesticus. The sequence goes on from JAHLJT010002630.1 coordinate 48,036,568, forward strand.
ATGAAAAACCCGATACAAACTTGTCTAGATAGTGTTCTCTGATTGGCATTTTATTATTATTATTATTATTATTATTATTTAAATAGTATAATAATATATTATGTGACAAACTTTCATCTGTACGTGATGAAGATTCGTTTGTCATTGAAACGTTTACAACCATTTTTTCTATAGGTGAGACAAGCCAAAAGTGCAAAAGCTTTTTTTGAAGGATGCTGAATTGAATTGCAATTGCAGTCCCAAATATCTGATGCAGGTTAACGGAGACAGCACGGCTATTAGTTTACCGTCCACATCGAGCGGTGCTGGAGTGAATGTTGCTACAGTGAATATAAAAGCTGAAGATGCACAGGCACACGTTTGTAAAAATGAAGCGATAAAACAAACTCCTATCGCTGATAATGTATTAGCCAACAATCACAACTCCCAACAAAAGCGACTCCAGAAGAGCTCTTTTAGTTTGGAAAAAAGCAACAATTGACATTAAAATTATAATGCCTTGCCAATACCACCGGACGAAATAACAGTCCTTTGGAATATTTTGTTAGTTTCTTCTTCTCGGACATTTTTGACCTTCTTGTAGAAGAAACTAATAAATATTCTTTTAGTTCGTCTGGGGTTTGAGTTGAACGTAAAGCGTTCAGAAATGGAGCAATACGTGGCAACTTTACTCTATTTAGGTGTCATAAAAGTACCACATTACGGTAAATTAGCCTAACATATTCGAAAAACAAATTTAAATATTAAAACTTTTTTTCATAACATTTCTCTGAATATCTTCCAGGATGATGTGGAAAACCTCCTCAAAATTTTCAGCTGTCGCAGATCATATTTCTAGAAACAGATTTGAAGACAAAGCGCTATTTTCACATAAATGACAATGCAAATCTGAAGCCACGGGATCATGCAGATTATGATCCCCTATTCAAAGTGCGACCCCTTCTAACTTTGTTCAATATAATTTGAAAACTATCCCTCCAGAAGAAAGACAGGCAATTGACAAACAAATCATCCCTTCAAAGGTCGAAGGTTTCTAAAACAATATAATAAGAATAAGTCGTACAAATGGGGATTCAAGGTCTTTATTCCTGAAGATCCAGCTCTTGTAATGTATCAATTCGACATCTACACTGGAAGAAAGCAAACTGAAAACTTGAGTTGTCCCATTGGAGTTAGTGGACAAGTTGTGCTAGATCTTTCTGAAAGCCGTGAAGGAAATTATCATAAAGTGTACTTCGACAATTGGTTTTCCTCGGTGAAACTATCAGAGGAACTACTAAGAAAAGGGATTTACTGTGTCGGAACAATAAGGAGTAACGGAATGGAGAAGTTCCCTTTAGCAGCAGAGAATGATTTGAAGAAAGAAAGAGGAAGCTTTGATTACAGAGTCGAACCCAATAGAAATGTTTCATTGGTAAGTTGGAAAGACAAAGTCGTGAATTTTGTTTCACATACTGTGATGTAAATCACATTGGGAAGGTCATAGGTGGGATGGAAGGCAAAAGAAACATGTGGAAATAGATATGCCTAAAGTATTAATTTTATGGGAGGTGTTGACCTTGCTGACATGCTGATGGAGCTTTACAGAATAGATGTTCGATCACGGAAGTACTACATGAGAATTGTGTACTAATTGCATTGACCTTTGTTTAGTAAATGCATGGTTGTTTTATAGAAGGCACTGTTTCCAGAAGAACGTAAAAAAGCCTATGAGTCTTCTGGATTTCAGAATGAACGTTGCTGATGCTCTAATGGGGGCAAACAAGAATGCAGAAAACGACCAGGGCGACCACTGTCTTCTATTCCTGTCAAGAAAGGAAAGGCTATCCAGGGACCTCCATGCAATGAAATCAGACGTGACGGCATTGGGCATTGGCCGATTTTTGACACTAAGCGCAGCGGTGTCAGAATGTCCTGGCGTTGGGACATTGACTTTTGTCAAGTGCACAAATGTAATGTAAATCTTTGTTTCCAAAAAGGTCGCAATTTTTTTTATCAGTTTCATATGTAATTTTTTAATTTTAATACATTAAAAGCTTTGTGTATTTCAAAAATTGCATTGTGTTCCTATTCAGTACTATAGTCACCATTGATGCCCGCTGTATCTTGTGATACAATACGTATCTATGAAACTAATTCATATATTCTTGAAAATATATTTTCTATCATAAATGATCTAATTACATTCAAAAATTAATCGAAAATATTTTTTTTCTATGTTTAACACACATGCGGGAATCAAAGGGTTAATTCCTTAGCCAAATCTGATTATTCGTTAACTTTTAAAGCACTGGCTCCAAGTACCTTGGAAAGTCAGAAAGTAAAATTAGCTCTTCAGATTTTTAATGAGCACATCATTCAAGGCTTAAACGAATGAGTGCTAGAGAGAATTTGCTACATTCTGAAAAGACTGCAAATTTTATTCAGATAATTAGTACATGGTGGGAAATTGTTAATGTTTGGAGACCATTTACAATATTTATCACACTCCATTCACTAATGATTCTGGTGATGTAAAATGTGTGTACCTCAGTAAATTCATTGACTGGTTGGATGCTTGGAAGAAGATACAATTCAGAAGTGGTAAACTGAGAAGTGAAATAAACACACACGACATTAAAAAGATTTTATAAAATCACGTTAAAACCAGTTAAAGCGGTATAATTCAATTTGCCAATTGCTACCAAAAGAAACTAAATACTGAAACAATTTTATTTAAATAGTTCATGTGTAAATATTAGTGAAAGAAAAAGTTATAGTTAGTTTTGTACGTTTTGTAAATTTTCTAGGAAGGACCCTTTAAGGCAAAGGTAACATTTATTGCAAGGGTGTATAAGTTTGCGTAAGTGTATATTTTGTTTTTATACAAAGTTATTATTATATTTTGTGTCAAGTGTTTTCGTTTGTTTCAGCACATAGTTTGTGAATTTCCTTTTTATGTGCATACCAACGGTGTATATTCACGAGTGTCAATTATATTGTCTCTTTCTATTTAAATTTAACTAGCCTACATTGGTCTGGCCTGTTATTTCCTCTATTTATACCAGAGATTAGTCACTTTACAACTTCATAATTTTTCTTGGTGGTCACGTTCTTTCTGACTTTTTGTGGGGAGTCTACACCCTCTTTTGTAGTAAAGCACTGAGTGGCGTTAAAAGCCCAACTCAAATACAGTGGATGCAACCTTCGCAGAGCCGGGTCGGTGCACATTTTCAAAAACCGTGCGTGCTTGCGCGGAAATGAAGGAGATCGCAATAATGGAATCTTCAAAAGTTTGTATCAAGGTAAGGCAGTCCCTTCCGCGGTTTTGGGCGAAGTTTACACGATTTTTAAAGCTCTGAAGGACGTGTGATGTAGTCGAGGTGCTATATATTGTATTTTTGTGTTTTTTCGTGTTTAGAATGGGTACGAAAAGTAATTCTGTCCAATATTTAAAAACTGTGAAATTTAGAAGCTTACCTCTTCAAGTAAAGTGCGATAAAAATGCTCGCGGTAGACCTACACCGGCAGTGAATATATCTCGATCAGATACGAGTTGTCAGAAACTGTATACGAGAACTTTCAATCCGGAAATATATATAAAAAAGAATGATTGTGTGGTTGCGAGTCCCCAAATGGACTTTCTGTTTTCCGTGTCTCTGAGCTTCAGTAGTTCTCTTCAGGTCATCCATCAACTGTGGCGACTGAAAAAGGTAGTACATGTGACTTGAAACTTATTGACAAGACATATAAACATGAAAACTCGGAAAAGCATGTTAACAATTCTCTTCATTTGGCTCTTCTGGGTTCAGTAGATGTACGTCAGAGGTTAAGTAAAGCCTACGAGGAATCCATACAACGTCACAACAATCAAATGTGCAAAACCACCAGGTGTTGTGTAGGTTAATTAAGTGCATTTAAGTTCTGTAGATCAGACGAAATCGTGGTCGGTTCGATTGTACGGAATAGCGCTCGAGTTCGATAAACACAGGCACGCTACCACTGGAGCACAAGTATTTTCAATGTCGGGAATTCGATCGTGCTGACCGTCTTCGATACACGCAAATAAACAGTTGTGGAGTGTGGTCGATGTGGCCCAAAATCCTTTTGAGTCAAATTTTGTTGAAACTCACATGTTGTCCCGAAGAACCCTGAACGGTGAGGTCAATAGCTTTCTAACAACAAATTTGAATTACAGCTGATTTCATTGTCCAGATCATGCTAGAGAGATGGCTAACATTTTAATCAACATGTTTGGCGAGATTAACAAGTCGTGTATACTGGCGGTGTGATAAGTCCACCGGGTCCGTAGGGCTAAACATCTCCCCTTAAAGAATGTATTTCGTGATAACGGTACAGTGTCAACTCTGCCAACCAAGCTGTACGGCAGGCAACGACGCCCCTCTAGCACTGCTGACATCACCACACCCAGTGATGATCCCAACCTCAGGATGCCATTCTACCTTATATACGAGGATCACTGATAAACTGGCAAGCTCCCCGTTGCTTCGACATCAAAACGGCCTAAAAAGCCCATGAAAAATTCGGGCAAAAGCTGGCACGTGTGAAGATCGCGTCCCTCCTCTCATGTCATCAGGGATATGAGATCCCATGCAGCTACGGCCACAGTTACATTGGCAAGACGGGACGGACCATAGAGGAACGCCTCCGGGAACACATTCGTCATTCTAAGTTCAATAATATGGATAAATCGGCCGTAGCCCTCCACGCATGGAAAACTGGCCACGCCATTTTTTTTGATGACACCCGCCTGCCTAGCCAGAGAAGAACGTTGGGGAACGAGAAGAGTAAAAGAAGCAGTAGAAATTACTAAACATCCCCAAAACCTCAATGCCGTCCAAGGCCTACGTCGCCAAGACGCCCGGTCGAGACGGGCACGGTGTCCGCTACTACACGCCGTCAATTACGCGCAGAGCGCTTTCTTCCACCCCTCCCGCTCCCTAATTGGCCGTTGCACTCTCCGCATTGGCTGATCCTCCGACTAACTCTGGCAGACAGGAGGAGATGAACTGTATTAACTGCATGCGAACGACTGCTTAACGACATGCGCAGTCCATCTGCGCACATTACTACGCCCTGATGAAGGTCGCAGAATTGCGGCGAAACGTCGGCTCCTGTGTCTTGGACGCGGTGTCTCCCGGATAGCCAAGTAAGTACTGACTCCGGCCGCGGAAGCCTACGCTCTCACTTTGAATATTGTTCGTTGCCGAGTCGTCACGCGGTAAATCATGTCTGAGCGAATTGGAGGAAGATTTGTTTCCAAAGCGCAATTTGAGAGGAGACGAAAGTGTTCTATATACCCTCATGAAAGGTATCGAATGA
>JAHLJT010002630.1:48041989-48090681 GCA_031308135.1 Acheta domesticus
TACCCCGTTATAGAACATTTTGAGAGTTTCATAATATGGCTATTTAAGAGCCTACTCGTACACTTAGTGTACCAGGCCATAAACATTGTAAATGAAACAGAAAATAACAAATAAAAATAAATTTCATCCAAGTCACGTATGAAATAATTGAACTTGAAAAGAAAAAAAAAACAATTTCGCAATAATTAAAGGGTAAAAGGCTTTAAATCTTACCTAACGGATAGTGCACTTATTCGTCCCCCGAAAAAGGTTCGTCATCGCCAGAAGTGATATTCGGGCTGATGAGAAGGGATATCGCTTCGGGAGAGAATTCTTTTCTTTGAGGGAGCTTTCTTAGACTAGTGATCAATGGATCAGACACAAGAAAGCCAATGAAAAATATCTTGCGAGTTTTGCTTTTTTTGTCTTGAGTATTTCCTAGAAAATACAGTGTGATACGCTTTAAGGGCTCCCAGACTAGCGCAAAAAATCCGTTTCGCGATACGTGTTGGCTTATTGGCACGTTCAGACCTGCGCGGCAACGGATTGGCAACGTTTAATTCGTGGCGGATTTTGTTTTGTGGTCGGACCACGTTTTTTCTCGGGTTCCGCTGAGGAAACCATGGCAAAGTTTCGTCACATGGTCGAATATTTTCATCTCGCCGGGGAAACTGTCACGACTGAACGGCCAGAAAAAATACTTCTAAACGAGTTCCGTAATTTAATGTTGAATAAAATAAAATTAGATTTTAAAAATGTTTTAACTTCAATTTTTGTACATTTTAGAAATGAAACGTTTCATTAGATTTATAATTGTATATAATATAAAATTATATTTATTACATATACGTATTACAGAATATTATATCTTACATATACACAAATATTATATAATACATATAAACAATTTGATGCAAAATCGTAAATAAAGAAGGTAAAAGTATCGTACCGAGAGTGCTCAGAAAGCATACGAGTATTAGCATTTTCTATCTCGTGCATGATAGACCGGAAGCCAGCAAGAAAATCGATGTATGATAAGCTCAAAGCTAAAACTTTTTGAGAAGTTAGTGTTATGAGGAACAAGAAAACGCACCTGTAGGTATCGGCGTTGCGCTGCGCAATTTTTTAAATATGTCGAAAAAAAACGGCCATTGGGGAATGGACTACACAGCTAATTCTAGTTATTGTTCATTAGCCAAAGTGTGAAGGAGTTATATGCCATACCGAAGCGGCCGTAGCAAACTATCCGCCATACTAAATTGAAAGTGTCATTTTTTATGTCCGCTTGGATTACGAGCTCAAAGCTATTTTTGTGTTCTTCAGGTAGAAAATTCTTTTTCATTGCTGATTATGACCACGACATACAGTTGCGGCATCTTTAAGTAGCCGCCATACTGGTTCAAAAATGTCAATTTGTTACTAATCCTTGTATGATAGGTACACAGGTCAATTCATTTTAATGTCTAGAAGGCGAGTCTGTAAGTGCCATACCAGTTGGATGTTCCGAACGTGAGAAATTAACCTAGTTGCAGAAGATTTATAAGTGTGACGGGTACACGTGCCATACTTATGTTTTTGAAACATATTTAACGTATGAAACACGAATATATGTGTGCAATACCGATATAATATCTCTAATGAAGAGGAATAAACCTGTATATTTGTAAAATTTTTCAAAAAGTAGGTGAATATAATTAAGATCTATTTATGCTGACTTTTTATATGTATTAATATTTCTAAAAGACGGTTACTGGAGAAATTCTATGACATTACTGTAACACTCGGATAACCTTATTTTGGTCAATCAATGTACAAGTTTAAAAAATGTTTTATTTTTCTTATAATACTGGAACACGAAGATTACCATAATATGTATATGCAGCATCAGGTGTGAACAAAACTTTAATTTATAAATGTAAATGAAAAAAATGTTGAAATTGTGCAGAATGAAAGTATTAAAGCTACACACTAATTCGAGATGAAATTAGTTTCAAATAATAACAAATACCCAATCTGATAGTTTAACATTAATTACATAACTGATTATTACCCATTTATAACAATTGCAGAGGCTGTAAGCTCTCATTAAGACACAAATGAAGATGAAGAGGAAGGCGATGACGTCAATGAATCTAACTATTTAAATGAATTTCAATGTAACGTACCGCCTGTTAAAGACAGAAATGAATTCTGTAGATGAGATGAAAAAGGTACATATTCCCATATCCTTAAAGTTTGGGAAATAAAAAATAACTGTTTTGTTTCAAAACAGTTTTACAACAAATAGTTATGTTGGTGGTTTAAATTTTCCGTTGAATCCATTTCTGAAACGAAAGCTATTTGCATATTATTGCATATTGGCATAAACAGCTATTTGCATATTGGCATAAACAGTAGAAAATATGTTGCAGTGAATGTTCCCTTTTAATCTCATTTTTTTTAGAGTTCTTCCTAAGGAATGGACCAGATCCTTTCTTAAGGAATGTGATCCTTTTCAGCACAGTGATGTAGAAACTTTTAAAAAAACAAAGTGGTTCTCTCAGTTAAGTTTGCCATTTTTGCGGAATATGTAACTTTTCATCTCGCCTATGTAACTATCTAAAAATACTGTATTTTATTTACTTCAATAAATTATACTGATCTTAATTGTCCTAAAACGTTGAAAATCAACTATTCACTTCAATTTTTTTATTTATGTAAAGATTATACAATATATTTTCCAGCATTAACCAATGATATTACGAGTATTTTAAAAAAATAAGTTTTTCTGTATGACGGCCATTTAATAACGTCTTGGCATTGCATTTATTTATCAAAATGGATCACGGGGAGTCCTAAAAATGTACCGCCATACTTGTACCTATGATACATTCATACATGGATTACTGACAAATTCAACATTTTTGAACCAGTGCCCTGTTCCAGCACTTCCCCCCTTCGCCCCCTCCAGCCTTTACGGGGAACCATTTTCGCTTCCCACCCAACCCCGACAATAGGGTTGCCATACATCCTGAATATTGACATGCATCCCAATGTCCCGCCTGAATTTTCTGTTTCTGCCAAATATCCTGAATTTTTATTCTGTTAAAATTCCGCACACTCCAACAAACAACTGCGTTTTGGGACTACGTGTAGACTACATCACAGAGCTAGACGCTTTATAAGAGAACACCATGTGGCTAATTCCTTTGTTAAGCAATGATTGTTATTTTTGTCTTTTTGCGGTGCAATCTCAGAGCTGAAAATAAGGTAAAGTACTGTGTGATTCGAATCCCATGCATCTCTCCCTCACAGTAAGTCAGTGCAAGAGAATCTGGAATGCAAAAGCGAAAATGACTCAGTCGATATACTTCGTTTTTTCTTTCTTGGCTCGTGGGTGTGTGTTATCAAAATGGAGAGATCACGGCATTTCACCTCGTTCTCGGTTGTGCAGCTAAGAGTCGCATAATCGCCCGGACTGCTCGATACAGTCGCTATCATGCGAATTCTAGTGGCACAACAGAGAACGACGCGAAATACCGTGAAATATTCCAATTTGATGACACCCCCCCACGAGCCAAGGAAGAAAACCCGAAGTATAAGTGTTTTAATAGCGACCAGTCCTGCTTCATTTAATATTTTCTTTAATACCCTGAATTACTTCATGTATTTTGTCATGGAAAAATAAAGAAATTACCTCGATAACATGGAAGAGTCAGAGAAATTCCAACTACAAAAAGAGTGGTCACCTTATTTTTGAAAGTGCACACTGTAATTTATTTTGTTCTATTTGGTTTTTATACGATTTACATGCAGAAAAATAAACAATTTGCTCTGAAATATATTTCGAATATTCTGAATTCCACAGTTATACATGGAAAACGATATCCGTTGTGGACGGCGATGCCCAATCGTTCGTGGCCACCGACTTTCGAGCCGCAGGCGTATCTGCGACCCCTGCAGAACGATACCCTCCTCCTCATCCAAACTGTCCTTGAGGTGCGTTAGATCATAGGCGGCAGCCCGTCTCTCCCCTCCCCTCTTCTTCCCGTTCCATCACTACTTTTCGGGCACAAAACTACGTAAAAATGAACACTCGTTGCCCTAACGAATTTCTTTCCTGTACACACCTCTCCTGTGAGCTCCCAGATGTACACCAGCCCCCACTCCCCCTCCAGCGCCACGCGCCCTTCGCTTTCCCCCTTAGCTCCTAGAGGGCGCGAGCGCATCTGCACCAGCCTCCTCTCCTATCCTGACGCGCCTGCCGCCCTGATGCAGTGCCAGCGTGCCTTAGCCTATAGTGCGATTTTTCTAACTCTGCCCCTCAAGCCCGTATGACCACGATAGAATATCACACGGCATTTCGCGCATTTTTTCGTCGTGTCTCTAGGAGTCGTATGATCCCAAGCACTGCTTGATACGGACGCGATAATGCGATATCTGGCGGCACTGAGGACGTCGCGAAATGCCGTGACATATTCCATCGTGAAGACGGGCCTTGAGGGGGACAGATAGAAAAATCGCAGTACAAACCCACACTTCCCGGGGTCACGAGGCTTTATGAACACTCCTCGGATCACCTGACACGCCCCGCTCACGCCTCGCCGTGCCTCTCCTTCCCGCCAACGCTTGCCCACTCCTGCCACACAGCTCCCCCCCCCCCACGCACACCTCAAGGGTATGGTATTCCGTGGCGTTCAGGCTCGGACACGTCATCCCCACGGTTCTGCAATAGGAGTGCTACCATCGTTACGACTTCATAGTCGCATTTTTGTCAATTTCGATGTTTGGTTATGCCGCCGGGCAATCCTAACCTACACGAAGTACTCAAAAAATACTAAGAAAGGACTAATATTGATTTGTCCGTATTTATTGTTCATTATATTACATAATTGTGAAAATATTAATAAATACTTGCCTCCTTAAATTGTGTAAACTTTAACATTTGTTTAATAATTGATTCCAATCATTCCAAAATACAAATGAATTTGAAAATGGTGAATGGATAAGACAATTAACGAAAAACACATGCGCGTCAAACTGATAACAGTTCTCTGGGCTAAATATAGAAATGTTCTTCGCTCAGTGTGTGAATAACATTTACGATGACATCATTGATGGCGTTGCGTACTTCGTCCGTACAAGCGACATCAAGGGGCGTCCATCTCAGTTCGTTCCTCTCAGCGGCGCTCGCGCCGGCCGCCAACAGCGCACGCACGCACTCTGCTTGTCCCCACCAGGCAGCGCGGTGGAGAGGAGTGTCTCCGTTCTTGTCCTTTACACCGACGATCGCACCTCGCTCCAGCAGCTCCCGCACGCACCCTGCATGTCCCTCGCAGGCAGCGCGGTGGAGAGGAGTCCTTACGTCTAAGTTCTTTGCATTAATTTCAGCGCCTTTAGCCAGCAGCTCCCGCAAGCACTCCGCATGTCCCCCGGAGGCAGCTAAATGGAGAGGAGTATCTTCATGATTGTTCTTCACATTAACGTCTACTCCTCTCTTCAGCAACTCCCGCACGCACTCCACATGTCCCCCGGAGGCAGCATAGTGGACAGGAGACTCTCCTTCATTATTCTTGACATTTACTTCAGCGCCTTTAGTTAGGAGCTCCCGCACGCACTCCGCATGGCCAATACCGGAAGCCTTGTGGAGAGGAGTATCTTCCTCATTGTCCACCGCATTAACATCTACTCCTCGCTCTATCAATTCCCGCACGCACTCCACATGTCCACCCCCGGAAGCATCGTGAAGAGGAGTCCATCCACAATGGTCCTTGACATGGGGGTCTCCACCTCGGTTCAATAGCTCACGCACGCATGCAACATGCCCGTTTGCAGAGGCAAAAGAAAGAGCAGTCTGTTTGTTGTTTTCAGCACATTCATAATTCACATTCGCTCCAGCTTCCAGCAGCGCTATCATTGTCTCCAGGCGTCCGTCCATCGCGGCCTCCGTAAGCCCTAGACCTCCAGCCCATCCCTTCACGTCGTCTGGTACAGCGGCCATGAAGGCCCACACCACAGCGGCGCTCTTGGCTTTCATCAGGGCAGCCTCTACCTGCTCAGCGCTGGACGCGGCTCCGCGGCGCAGGAGGAGGTGCACGGCGTCTGCCTGGCCGTCCTCCGACGCGTACACAAGGGCGCACTTCTCCACCGCTCTGCTCTTCGTTGCACACGCTCCCTTCTCCAACAGAAGCTTCACGATTTCCCAGTGCTTCGCTTCGGCAGCTTTCACCAACAATGGCTTGCCACTTTCATCACACGCATCAACAGACACTCCCTTCTGCAGTAACAACTCTAATAAAACCTTGTTGTTCTGCGATATTGCAGAAGTCACCGATTTCATATCAGGTTCTGATCCTTTCCCCAGAAGAAAACGCACTACTTCTGTGAACCCATTTCCTGCAGCAAGCTCTAGAGGCGTTGCATTGTCTTTGTTTCTCACGTTGAGCTCTGCCCCGTTGTCAACAAGTAAACGGACTGTTGCTGTGGACCCATTTCTCGCAACCAGAGCTAGGGCTGTGACACAGTCCACATCCTTGGCGTCGACCTTCGCCCCGGCGTCCAGGAGGCGCTGGGCGACCGCCAGGTGGCCGTGGGCGACGGCGCAGTGCAGCGGCGTGCGCCGTCGGTGGCCCACAACGTCCACTCGTGCACCCGCACCCAAGAGGACCATCACGGCCTTCAGCTGCCCTCCGCTCGCCGCCACGTGCAGGGCGGTGTCTCCATTCGCTGAGCGCGGTGGATTACATCGAACGTCAACCCCCTCGTCTGCCAGCATCCGGAGCAGGGCCTCGTAGTCTCCGCGTTCCGCCGACTCAAGCAGTGATGTGGACGGAGCGGCAGCGGCTGGGGAAGAGGAGCTGGAGGTGGCTTCTCTTCTTTGAAAGCGCTCAGATAGAAGATCTTCCACTTTGGGCATCAGGGAGCCAACAGCTCTGTTCACAGATTCCTCCAAGCAGGTAAATCTAGTTTCCAGGAGATTTAAGCGAACTAACGCTTCTTGCTGTTCACTGGAATTACCGGAAGCCATTTTCGTCTCTGCAATAAAAAGCAAGGTTTTAGTGACCAATCTACAGAAATTATTGAGATGGTTCTAGACACAAAAAACAAAGCCATTAGATTGAGCAACGCACCGATCACAACGGAGACCGCGCGGAACATGATCATTCTGCTGACTTAACGACGACGAAGAAGAAGAAGAAGAAGAAGAAGAAGGCTCCTCCGACTGCCGTCTCAAACACATCCCAGCTATCGATAACCAATCATAAAAAATGCATTTTCATTTCGTGTAATATACGTACTCCGTTGAAGTTGTCGGCCCAGTGGCCGAGATCTCTAACATTGTAGTGCCGTAGTCATCTCGGATCGAGAGGTCGCGGGTGTAATGCCGCTTCGGGCATGGTTGTATGTGTTCGTCCTTTTATGCATCCTATCATCAACATATCGTTTCATCCTCATACCATAACGTTAAATAGAGTTCGCTAATGTCCTAGAAACTGATGCAAACTTAAATAAAAACTAGTGGTGCTACAGAATAGCAAACGCTAATCCGTATTAGATTTCTATTTCCTTGGGTCTTGGCTAGCTATTCGGAATTGCCACATACTCTTGCCAGCTGCCATCTAAAGTACATTTTTAGCCGCCCAAAGTACATTTTTTGACATTTTCTTAATTTTTCGGTTTCCTAATGGTAGAACAGAAATGTCAATTTTGGAATGTTAAAGAACACTAAAACCTCATCCCGAAATGGCAATTTTTATTAAAAAATTTGGCTACTTAAATGGAGCTACTACAAATGCGAAATTTGAAGTTCTTTTTCACAGAAAAGTTTTGAGTTTTTGAAATACTTCAACAGAAATCATTTGAAGCACTAGAACTTACAAATACAATAATGTTAACAAATTGCTGAAAATGTGCATATTTAAGGTGAGAGATCTTTAAAAAAATGTTTGCGTAATTTTTGCAAAAACAAGAATTATTCCAAATTGGATTTTACTTCATATTAAATAGTGGAAATTGCACTATCCGTTCGAAAAGGTTGAAAAAAAATTTCTCGACACTTATGAGAAAATGGCGTTTGAGCGTTTCTGAAAATACGGAATTTTGAGCCAGTTTACATAGTAGACAGTTGAGATTTAGTATGTAACAAATTTAAAGCAAATACTAGCGTACCCGTGCGAGAACTCTCGCATGTTAAATCCCACCCTTTCCCTATTCATTTGTCTATCCGTTCCATAAAGGAGAGGAACTGCTAATGTACTTACAGAATATCAAACAAAATAACAATGCAATTGATGTTTGAAACAAATTTTCAATTAAAGTTTATTCAACATTATAGAGAGATGTTCTTGGAACAATTCATTCTTCTTTAAAAACAACATTTGAAGAAATTTTTCAACTTTCCTTGAGAGCTAGCTTTTCGCTTTCCTTGATAGTCAAATAATAGAAAAGGTTTTTACTCTTGAGAAAGCCAAGTAAAGTAGTGCGAAAATACCGGATCGGGCAAGAACAGACCTACTCATTGCAATATTATTTAACTTTCCTTTATTTTTTATGAAGAACCGAGTGGGTTTTGGAGAGTCAGGATGCCAGCTTGCTGGGGTGAGAAAATTGAAAAATTATTTGTTTACTAAAATGTATTGAATTATTTTCTGAGTCTTTACGTACCTCAAGAAAAGCAATTCCGATCCAAAAAATAATCAAACTACAAGTTTTCACCTTTGAGTACTAAATACCATTTGTTAGCATTAGAAACAATTTAGTAGGCATTAGTAAGCCCACTTCGGTACATGGGAATGTTGCTCAAACTATGTTTGCATTTTTAATATCTTAACGAAGCGACACCTTGAGTTTAATATCAAACGGTGTTTTATTTACAATATGAGTTTACAGTTGGGCGTTACTGTACATACTTCCAGATATCGCCAACATTTAAATCGTGCGTTTGGATGCGATTTGGATTTTTGTTTTCCATTTATTTCAAGCTATTCTACTTTAGCTACTTTAAAAAGTTTGTTCTTTGTGTTGTGCCATAGCACAAATTTTCCCCCACTACCTCTGCGTATATATATATACCCGTGCGAGAACTCTCGCATGTTAGACCCCACACTCATCCCTATCCTTCTATTTTCATTCTAAGACGGAAAGTAGTTATCGAAACGTGTTTATTTGTATCAATACTACTTACTACTATCTATACTACTATACTTTTATTTGTATCTATAAAGGTAACTTGCAATGTACTAACACAATTACATATAAAAATAAAAAACAATGCAATTAATGTGTAAAAGAAATTTTCAGTAAAAATTTATTCAATATCATGGAGAATTTGCTTGGAACAATTCCCAACACTTACTTAAAGACATTTGAAGTAATTATTCAATATTCTTTGTCAATTAGGTTTTAGTTTTTCGTGATAGTCTCAAAAATATTAGCTTTTTACTTTTGAGAAAGCTACGTGTCTGAACTCGTTGACTTGAAAATTTCATCGAATGATAACGAAAAAATTGGTACGGGTAAAACACAAACACAGTCTTCACTCTTCACTGAACACCCACATCCTTCCACAATTAAGTACACACCACTTATAGACCATGAAAAAACGTTAATTGAATAGTTTCTCTACGCGCATAAGAAACAATCTTCATAGGTATAGGTATCAAGCAACTATAATAGTACTTCTAATTGTTGCTGGAGAGCAAATCTTGAATTAATGATTATGCAAATAAACCTCGTCAGACTGCACAAACTACGGTGTTAACAGGATGTGTAAATAAAGATTGTCGAATCTAAGCCTTCTAAGCGTGTCGCCACAAAAATTGCTACCAGCAGGAAGGACTGAAATATTGAGGTGGCCTTGATAGTATTGAAGCGTGGAACCGAAAAGTTAATTGAATGGATCGAAGAATGTCTCATCTTGTAGATTATGATGTGAAAAACGTTTCTTTGAGGCCTTCGGCCTCAAAATTTACTTTTTAAGGCTCTAAAACGCTTCGTTTATGAGTTATTTGCAGATATAGGTTGACATGTGATGCGTGTTGCATTTTACTTGAATATTTCGATGCGTTTTTTTAAAGAAATCATCCATATTTGTAAAGTCAAAATGGAATTCGTCAAGTCTCCGTGAAATTCTCTTTCTTTGGAGCCCTCATTTATAAAGATTGGTTGCGTGTGAGAGCCGCAAAGGGGAGGTATACTACTGAAATAATATAGGAGACGATACTCACAAATGTAATAATGTGAACAAATCGCCGCTAATGTAAATATTTACGACGTGGAAGACAAGTCAAAAAATCACATTTTTGTAATTTTTGAAAAAAACAACAGAATAGAGCAATATGGCGTTTATGTCATCTCAAATAGTACATTAAGAGCTATCCTTACCAAAAGTTAAAAGAAACTAGTGGTGCTACAGAATGGCACGGACTTTCTCATTTTAGTTTTCTATTTCCTAGGGTCTCGACTAGCTATTCGGACTTGCTACATACTCGTGCAAGCTGCCACCTATCGCCGCTGAGAGTACATTTTTTTTCTTAATTTTTCGGTTTCCTAAAGGTAGAACAGAAATATTAATTTTAAAATATTAAATCCTAAATGACAATTTTCTTTAAAATATTTGGAGCATTTTTTAAAACAATGACGTTTAAATGCTACTAATACTGCGAAATTTGAAGCTCTTTTTCACCAAAAAATGAGTTTTCGAACACTCACAAATACAATAATTTTACATATCGCTGGAAATGTGCATATTAAAGGTGCGAGAGATCTTTCAAAAAATTATATTTATGTAATTTTTGCAAAAACAAAATAGTGGTGCAACAACACATACTTTCCCGTATTATTGGAAAAAGCTATGTGGGTTTAAAATATTGCTTTTTCTGTCCTAATAACATCTGTGTTAACATTTCAAAACGTCCAATTCAACCAAGAAGCGAACAATTCACTTTCTCCATTGCAGTGTTGCCAAACCTATTGAATTGTACAACAGCATAAAATATAATACAAAATTTTAGTAAACTCGTATTGGAAAAAGAAGCCTGAAATCATACAGCTATATCAAGTCACAACAATGGCACGTAACTCACAGAAATTCACTACAGCGAAACGGAATTCAATTGTTGCATTCCCTGCATTGTCGATACTCCCTTAAAGAGCTAGCAATTTTTATTTCCTATATATGAAAAAAAAATATTTCTTTAAAAATTAATGTGTAAATGTATAACAAAAGGTCGAATGTAAAAACGAACAAAGAAATAATACACAAGATTGCAAATTCTAATTTACGACGCATCCGCTGTCTGAAGCGCAGTAAATTTGCAGCAAGCTATTACGTTTGTCACGAAATTATAGAAAAACTACCCGTATTTACAAAAAATCAAGCATAACCTTATTTGAAGAGGTATTTTTGATTAATACATTTCATTCCCACTGCCATCTATTGCCGACCTAAATACATTTTTGGCATTTTTTAAAAAAAAAATTTCGGTTTCCTAACGGTAGAACAGCAATATTAAATTTAGAATACTAAAGAACACAAAAACCTAAATGGCAATTTTCTTTTAAAAATTTGAAGCCGTTTTGAAGAAAATGGCGTATAAGCAATACTAAAAATGCGAAAATTGAAGCTGCTATTCGCAGAAAAATTTTGAGTTTTCAAAGAACATTATTTGAAGTCATTTGTGTGCATATTAAAGATTTGAGAAATCTTCCCAAAAAATACATTTGTGTACTTCTTGAAACAAAATCCACCAAAATGAACTTTACGTCATATTAAAGAGTGCATTTAGCACTACCCGTTCGAAAAGTTTAAAGAAAAAATGTTGAGCCATACATCAGAAAATGGCCTTTGAGCGATTGTGAAAATGCGGAATTTTGAGCTAGTTTTCACAGAAAACTTGAGTTTTCAAGAAACTCTACCTGATATTATTTAAAGCACATGTGCTCATAAATGTAATAATGTGAAAAAATCGCCGATAATGTACATATTAATAACGTGAGAAACAAGTAAAAAAATTACATTTTTGCAATTTTTCAAAAAACAAAAGAATAGAGCGATATGGAGTTTGTCATCTAATAGGGTACATTTAGCACTATCCCTACCAAAAGATTAAAGAAAAAATTTGAAACCGTTTCTGAGAAATTCTTGTTATTGTATTTTTTAAATTGCACATATTACACAATAATGCGCGAAAAAAAGTTACAAAAATAATGTACATGACCTTAAAGAAAGAACTCACTATGAAGAACAAATTTCATTGGAAGGAAAAATCACAAACGGCAATTTTGTAGTTGGAGGAAGACCCCGAATAAAATTAAAACCTGTGCAATTTTCGAAAATTCAGAGTTAATCGTGAAAACTGGACCTCTACCACCTTAAGAGTATTTTACTCTGTCTTACAAGAAATTTAAAGAAAAAATTTGGAGCCTTTTTTGAGACAATTTCGAAAATGTCCGGGGAGCTTCATGTAAAGTACTCCCAAAAATTAATGAACGTTTTTCAAAATCGCAGGGCTTCGACTCAGGTAAAATGGAAAGGGATTCCTTCAATTTAGAAAAAAATGTACACATAGTTTAGGCGCTCGTGTTCACATTCACCAGACGGACACACGGACGATTTCCTTTCAATTGGTTTTTCGATATCAAGGACCCATAAAACAAGGATTCTGGCTGCACCACGTATTAGGGGATTTTTTTTTCTTAATTTAGCAACTGGATTTATCCACTTTTTCGTTATCACGGCCCGGCAACGAATTTTTTCGCCGAAAATTCGCCAGTATTTCGCGCACCATTACACTGTTTTCCATAAACTACGTATATTACTCTATATATACGTATATGGGAAAGTACAAAAGGTTACAGTTAAATTATGAAAAGACATCAATTATGTAGGGAAATAACTTTATTATTCCACTGAAAAGTTTTATTGGCTTTTACTTTTCCACATGAACACCTATATAATACGGGGTAATATACGTAGTATAGGGATAGTTATGAAATGCTGCGCGAAAAAACTGCGAATTTTCGGCAGAAAAGAATTCACTGGCGGGCCAAGAAAAAGTGGAGAAAACCTACAACTACAAAATTGAAGATGGAGATTTTTTCTCCAAAAAAATTCTTCTCCAAAGTGAGGTCTTCAATTAAGGTCATGTACATTTTTTTTTGAAAACTTACATGAAAACAATCAAATTTACATGAAATTAAAAAAATACAAACACAAGATTTTCTCCAAATATTTTCAGAAAAATTTTGTAAGGGATAGGACTAAATGTACTCTGTGATATGACATAAACTCCACATCTTGTTTCTTTTTCAAAAATTACAAAAATATAATTTTTCTGACTTGTATCTCCCATCGTTAATATTTACGCAAGCGGCGATTTTTTCACATGATAACACAAATGAGTATATGTGCTTCAAATAATGTCAAGTAAATATTCTCGACAACTCAACCGCATTCTGTGAAAACTAGCTCAAATTTTCCATTTTCAGAAATGCTTCAGCGTCATTTTCTCACAAATTTCTCCAATTTGTTCTTCACACTTTTCGAACGGATAGTGCTAATTGAACTCTTTAATATGACGTAAAGTTCATATTTCTCACACCGTTAATATGAATGTTTTTCTATTTGTGAGTTAAGGTGCTTTAAAGTTTTTCAAAAACACAAAAGATTCATGGGAAAAAGATCGTCAAATTTTGCATTTACATTAGCGATGAAACGTCATTCTTTTAAAAACTAAATTTTTCAATGAAATTGCCATTTAGAACGAGGTTTCACGGTCCTTTAATATTCTTAAAATATTTCTGTTCCATTAAGAAACTGAAAAATTAGTAAAATGTTTTAAAAAAAGTTATCTGGGCGGCGATAGATGGCAGCTGGCAAGAATATGTGTCAAGTCCGAAATGTTGGCCGAGACCAATGGAAATAGAACACTTAAAATGGGAAAGTCTTTATGTACTATGAAGAATTAAACATTCTGTCAATTTTTTTTCCTACGTAAACATAACTTTTGAAATCTATTGTTCAATGAACAATAACAATGAACAATGGCATTTCTTTCAATTTATAGTTAAAAATAAAAGGTTGTATAATCTTTGGTTTTAGAAATCACTAAATACCGGATTCCCGTGTAACTCCATCTATTCTTTGCTAACTTAAAACTGGATGAAACCTTGACATAAATTTGAATCATGAAACGCACGTTATTTTAGTAATTGTTTTATTTTGTATGAAATTGCACGTTTGGAGGGTTACTGCCCGAAATGAACTTTTTGGGTAATGCTGCCTGAAAATTTCAAATTTTGGGGTTTTACTGGACGAATTTGTAAGATTTATAGTTTTATTGCATAAAATATAATTCTTACATTAAAATGTAATTAATATTTTTACTTTCCCGTATACATACGTATATAAGTAATATAGGTAAAGTTATGTAATGCTGCGGAAAATCCATTTCGAGATTTTTACGCAAATATAGGTTTTGGGGTCCCCTGATACCGAAAAAGTGTCGTTTTTTTCAAAACTTCCGTCCGTCTGTGAACAACACTATCGCTTAAACCATACGTGCGATTTCTTCCAAAATGGAGATTCCCGGTCAATCTGCTTCCATTCGAGGCGCAGCGATTTTGAGAAACTTTCTTCAAAATTTGGGTGTACTTTCATGAAGCTCCCCGGCACTTTCAAAATTTTCTCAAAAACAGCTCAAAACTTTCTCGTTTCTTGTAAGAATAATGTTGCAGGTTGGAGTTTCGTTATTTTGCATATTCAATGGCGATTTTAGAGCTGAATGGGCTGTTCGACCACCTTCAAGCAAAGTTGTTGCAATGCCTGACGAAGCAAAAGCAAGAGCAATTTCATTTCTTGAGCGAATTGTTGCCAATATTAAAGTAATCAAAAAAGTTTTTCCTGTGCCACCAGGAGCGTCCAAGAAGTAAATCCCTCCAGTTCCATTATTTATTACTTTCATAAGAGTATCAAACACATACTTTTGTTCTTCGTTCAATAGTGGAAGATTTATTTGAATCGATTCTTTCAAAATATTGAGATCATACGATTTTTCACGTTGTAACTCTTGATCAAAAGCATCGTGCATTGGGCGATTGGGCGCGGCCATCCCCAATTGACATAATAGCTTGTTTGACATCATCAAGTACATATCCTCAACGGAAATCAATGCATCATTGTAAATTTCTTCCCTTTTTGTAAATTCGGATTTCCTGTTCTATTGCGTATTTTAAACAAAATATCGTCACACATATGATCTTTGTATTTTACCCACAAATCAATTGGCTTTAATGGGAAGCATGTAGATATGATAATGGAAAACAATGTTCGTATTTGTTGAGCTTGTGATGAAATTACAGCATCATTGAGAGTTGCAAACGATGACAGGCTTCTCGGTAAGATCCACACAATTCACCTTCAACTGTTCGTAATTGGTTGTTTTTGGTCGATGTTGACCACGTACATTGATTTATTTTTATATATATATATATATATATATATATTGTGACCGTACTGTACCTTTCTGGTCGGCCAGGCAGGTAACCTGTAATCCACACATACAATAAAATTTGTTTAGGACCAGGATTGGTTTTAGGGGGATCGCCCTGATGAGGCATTTGACAACTTTTCTGGAATATTTCATGGAAATATCATTCCCTTTATTATTTATGAACCATAACTCCAAAGTTTCACAATCTCTAATATAATTTTCCGTTTCTTTATTATTAGCAAACCCCAACATGAATTCGTATACAAAACATGCAATTTGTTACACTTTATTAATTATACTTGCTGCCATGTGATCTATTTTCCCTATACCAATCTCTTGTAAATTACATCATTCAACGGTTTGCTACTGTTCACCCATAGTCCCCTCCCCTGAAACCCATACTCTGATTACCCTGGTTACTGAATATCAGATACTTATATGCTGTATGCCCCTTGTAGCTCCGACGCGTGCCTCCACCTCGGCGCTATCCTCGGGATTGCTCGGGTCTGCTCGGTCGGCCGCGGCGCCGCCGTGTCGTCACCGGCGCCCGCCGCCTTCGCCAGCGATGCTCGCGAACACGCCAGCCCGTTACCCAAATCTTTGTTCTTCACAGTACTCGCAGACGAAATTCATTCGGCATTCTCGAACACTCGTGTCTCTCACGCAACGGGAGCATTAGTTTCACGATTAATCTTTCTCTGTACAAATCACCAGCGTGTGAATGACGCCTGGTTACTGCATTTGCTCGTGCAAATACAATAGTACAAGTCTCAATTATCCAATTTCCGTCCCCTTTTTCCCAGGTTGTAACTCTGATGTTACTGCACAGTCATCACAATCACAATTATTGCTATCCTACGTCTACTTAACGTCTCTATTGGTTGCTGCACTCGTCCATGTCCACGTGTCTACCACTTACTGCCGACATCCGTAGCATCTCTGTTCTTTCACATTATACACGCATCTTCTTAACTCCGTTTTACCACAGTCACATGTATCACTCAAGCGTCTACTCACACGATTCTTCTACTCTTTTCACACCACACTTCAACTGATTTCATCCATTACATCGCTTTACCATCTGATCTCTGCCATGTTTGGGCGACTTCTGCCTTCAACTCCTCGTTCACTGCCTCAGACCGAATCGTTCACGTTCCGCGGTGAGATACCTCCCGTCGGCGCGCGTCAATTTCGAATGTTTTCATTCTTGTTTTTTGTTTAATTGTTGACTGATAACCCTTGGGTTATAATATATATATATATATATTTCATTTTCCCGCATTTACTAACTGAGAATAGAACAGGATATATGAACATTCCATATGAAACTCATGAAACTGAGGAAAATGTTCCACAAATAACAAGGGAAGTCAGTAAGGCCCTCATGGCAATAAAAAGTGGTAGAGCTGGAGTGGTAGAGTGGACCTGGACATATCCCAATTGAATTAATTAAAACTGCACCTCCAAGTGCCATAGATATCATGGCACAGATCTTCAATAAATGCTTAGAAGGAGATTTAGTCCCCGAAGAATGGAAAATGGTACACATTTCATCAATTTATAAGAAAGGCAACAAGAATGAATATGAAAAATATAGGGGCATTAGTGTTACCAGTACAATTGGGAGACTGTACGGACGGATATTAAGGGAAAGATTGGAAATAGAGATGGAGGAAATGGAGGAACAGAGCGGCCAACTCGTGACCTTGAAGGGACTTATTTTTTCAGCAGAACATGCGAGAGTTCTTTCACGGTTACGCTAATTGATAGATCCCGTGTAATACATATAGACGTCATAACGCAATTTAAGAATCATAATCATAAAAGTAAATGAAAATATTTATACTGAAACCTGATTGCCAGATTTTATATTTATACAGATGTCAGAACTAAATATGTTGAAAGTTTATGTGGTAGTAACATGAGGCATAAAATTTATTCATTTAGATCAGGTCCGCTCAACCATTTGCTCCGAGGAGGACCGGCCGGTTGCTCTCTCCTCTTTCGCCGCAGAAAGAGCAAATGACGTCATCAAAGATCGATCGGCGGCATGTGGAACAGTGGGTCGCGTCGTATTTCTACGGGGTATTTTCCGTTGTTCGGAGTGAAAAAGTCTCACTGCTCTGGGAAAGGATATTACGACAGAAAAAACAGTAAAATACTTTTGTAACATTTATTGGAACTGTTACTAGATATAAACACATTAGTGTAATTTGGAAATTTAAAAAAAAATTGCAATGCAGCATGGAAAGAAAAGTATCATTTTGCAGATTGCGCCTGCAGCGCCAAATGTTAAGTTGCAAAAAAAGTGGTCAATAACATAAAGAAATTTAATAGCGGTGACATTACACAGTTTATCATGCTGCTGAATATGAAAAGTATTATAAAGGTTGCACGAAAAATATTATTAAATAAACTAGTAATAAAAATACTAAAAATAAAGGAAATTAAAATTAAAAAATGAAGATGATTGCAAAATCTCTTCATTCAAATACTGTTATTACACCTTCTAAGTGTTTTTACTCGCAATATACTTTCTATATTTGGAAGAGATGACATGGTGCTATTGAGCCGTAACATGCATTTCAGATTGTGATCTGTAATTGTACTTCTCATTCGAGATTTACAAATTTTCAAAGAAGCAAAAAATTGCTCACAGTTGTATGTTGATCCAAACGTACTTAACAATCGAGCAGCATTCCGATGCAGTTTTGGAAAACGGTTTTCTGGGAAATTCTTTTCCTAAATGTTCACGTTGTATCGGTATGCAATAAAATTAATCTCATTTGTATTGTGTTATTTTACAGTCAAAACAACAGGAACATCAAAATACATCCAAAACTTACTTCTAGTGAGTCGTTTTTCAGAACACTGAAAACTTCCTTTTCGTTTTCGCGTGTTTTTCATTTTCATCAGCATGATTAAATGTATAATGTCGTGGCAAATTAAACTTCTTCACGTGATTGGAGCCTTTATGTAAACTAAACATTTGGCATAGCTGCCGTAGTCGGCGAAAAGATACTTTTCTTCCTATACTGCACTGAAAATTGTCGGTGTAGATGCTCTGGTCTGTGAAGTGTTCGCGTCGACTTCCATGTTTCCGCGACTGGGACACTGTATCAGAGGTTATCGCTAGGCGCGCAACGCTCGGGCTCCGGTGTCCCGCTCTCGGCTGACAACACGGCTCCGCGCTGCCGATTTGCTCTGCTTGAGTGGCCCTGATTTAGATAAATCGATTAATCATACCACAGCAACATAACATTACTGATCCAACATGTACATGCATTATGTTACCCAATTAATTGGAAATGTATTGAACCAATTCTTTATTTGATCTGATGTGCTAGATATAGATACCATGGATCTTGAAATGTGACTAATAGAATCCAAGGACTCCCATTGTTTCTATTTGCTTAGACAAATATTTTCAGATAAATTAATTTTTCCCTATAATTTTTTGAAGAAATCGATAAATTGATTCATTGGGAGCAATTGATATAAAACAACAGCATTTCTTCATATTTCCATTGCGAAAAATTATATCTAAGAAGTTCATGCTGAATTTTGTTCCTTTTCTAATGTAAACTGAATATCAGGATTATATATGCATTGAAATATTGCAATACATTGTCTATAGAATTACCACGCAGAATAATCAAAGTATCGTCACCATATCTCCAATATAATTCATTATTTATATTTTTCAGAACTTCTTGTTCGTTTTCTCATAACAAAATCTGCAAAATCAGCACGTAATGGACCCCCTATAGGTGCATGATTTATAACGGTACACCTATGAATAATAATAGTATCTTCTGAATACATGGGCCAAATAAAATTTTTAAACTAGTGGTGCTTCCAAAGACGACAAAGTCAACACAAAGTGCTACCAGACCACATACATTTTTGAATGCTCCACAAAAACATTCACCTACATAAAAAGCACAAGGGTTTTCAACCAGCAAGTTTCCTCACAGTTAACGTGCTGGCGCTGATACCTCTACGCAACACAAGCAGCCGTATTTCTGCGCACGATTACATAACTTTCTCTTCTTACAAAGTACTCGTAAGGCGACAAAGTAATAATAATTTCGGAACCGTTAGGGGTATGGGTATGTAAGTTGATCGCATGTGTTCTGGATAAATTGTATTTCAATTTAATGTTGAAATACACATAACTTTACTTAAATCTGTTCATACAGATATCTACAAGACGATTGATTTGACATGACACACGTTTCAGAAATCGAATAACTAAGTTGTCCAGACACAAACAAGTCCTGTATATTTAGCTGCATTGATCTTATTAGTGAGTAGTACTAGAAATTATTTTCTTTAAAGTTTCTACACTCTTCAATAGTTTTTTTTCTGCAACTACACATTCATCAAATTAAAATCCTTGACTGGGATTCGAACCTGGCATCGCCCGAAGTGAAGCGCTCAGTCCCAGAGCACCTTAACCAGCATGGCCATTGGAGAGAGTTGTCGAGTGAAGACTTGTGTATCAGTCAAAACGTAATTGTATCAGCTCTAGCATTAGGAAACCGGTAATCGTGAACACGCGAGAAACAAAGGTTTTTTGAGCGACAAAGAAGTTCGGAAGTGATGCGCTTACTCCAAATCCCATATCCGACAAACGAGATTCCATAAATAACTACTGCCAAAATGTCAGCGCCATTATATGGCAAAACTAGTTTATTTATTTACCATCCCTTATTACACACGCGGAAAAAAATTTAAAGAAAAATTTTGGAGCGATTTTTGAGACTTTTTTGTTATAAATTTGAAGCCAAAATAACGCAAAACAGACTCGTTTTTCAGAAAATTCTACAACCTTTTTTTAAAGAGCTATTTTGGTACAACAGACTTTGTCTGAGGTAAAAATCTCTATCTACAATTTTGTAGTTTTAAGAATATTTTTTGGCAATTTTCAAAAAACCAAGTGATTCCCGGAAGTAGGACAGACTAATTATATCGTCCCTCATTACATAAGTGAAGAAAATTTAAAGAAAAAGTTTTGAGCGGTTTTTAAGAAAATTACTTTTTGTAAAATTGAAGCTCAAATAACGCAAAAACGACTCGTTTTTTTTTCATTTACATGACCTTATTCACAGAGCTAAGTTTGTACAATCGACTTTTTCTGAGGCAAAAATCTCTATCTTCAATTTTGCAGTTTTGAAACGTTTTTTTGCGATTTTCGAAAAATTGGGGATATCAACGAAAATCATACCTATATTATTCCCTTAAACGCCCTTCACACTATTCAACAAAAAAAGTAATCAAAAAATTGGAGGGGTTTTTTAACTTTGAAAATCTCCGACGAGCTTCATGTAACCCCCCCCCCACAAAATTAATATATCGGTTTCAAATTCCAGGAACCTTGACATCAGTGAAAAGGATGGGTGAATATCAATTTTCAAGAAAATCGGCTGAACGGTTTAGGCGCTAGCGTTGACCACAGACGGACAGACGGACGTTTTGCCTTCAATCGATTTTGCAGTATCAAAAAGCAACAAAACGTGGATTTTCACTACATCACGAGTTAAAGGTGTTTTTTCTAAATTTCGCAACGGACATTTAAATATAGGCATATAATATATCATCATATGCCTACAATAACCCCATTCAATTAAAACTAGTGCTTCCAAAGCACATACTTTCCCGTATTACTACAAACCGATACGTAGTACTGAAATATTTCACTTGATGCGCTACTAACATCTTAGCTATTACTTGAAAACGTCCAATTCAACCAAGAAGCGTACAACTCTGTCTCCATTACAGTGTTGTCAGAACTATGTGAATTCTACACCTGCACAAGTATAGAATATAAAAGTTTTGTAAAGCTGTATTGGAAAAAGAAGCCTGACACGCTGAACAATATAGAAATGCATTGCATAGGGCCATGATTAGAAAAGAGTATTTTAAAACCATGCAACAAATACTCTACTCACAACAAATGGTACAGCATTTGGTGCGAAAACTAAATATTTTCATGCAAATATCAACATAAATTAGACAATTACAACTCCTTTTCACACAGCTCCATCAGGTCACAACAATCACACGTAAGTCACAGATATTCGCGAGCGCAAAGTGAATTCCATTGTTGCAGACCTTGCATTGTCGCTATTCTGTGAGCTATTAATTTTTTTTACTTTTAATTCAAATATTTCAAAATAAATAATTTCTAAAAGAATAATGTGTAAATGTATAACCGATGGTCTAATCTAAGAAACGAACAAAGAAATAATATCCAAAACTCCAAATTCTAATTTACGACGCATCCAGCTATCCGAAGCGCAGTAAATTTACAGAGGGTTATTATGCTTGTCGCAAAATTATAGAAAAACTACTCGTATTTTGAAAAAATTAAGTCTGACCTTATTTAAAGATGTAGTTTTCATAAATACATTTAACTGGAAAAAATGTATTTTTAAAATTATAGTTGTAAGAAAACGACGAAAACGGAGAGCAGTCAATTCCGAGCGGGCTATTACGTTTGTCAGGAAATTATAGAAAAACTACTCATATTTTCAAAAAATTCAACTTGACCTTTTTGGAAGAGTTGTTTCAGATGACCATATTTCATTAGGAAAATCAATCGTGTCTTCACAATTATTGTTGTAGAAAGACGCCATTTTTAAAATTTTTGCAAAATCAGGCATTTCAACGAACATGAGACCAGCACCATTCTCTTAAGCTTCTTTTATGCTACCTCAGGTCCGAATTTAATCAAAATACGTTGTGCGGTTTTTAAGAAAAAATGGTTTTAAAAAAATAAAAGTCTATGTTCGACACAATTTTTCGAAAAAAAATACTTTTTTGAAAAATTGAACATGACCTTATTTGAAGATCTAATCTTTATGAACACATTTCATTAAGGAAAATGTACCTTCACAATTGTAGTTGTACGAAGATACCGAAAAAAATTTGAATTTTTTCAATTTTCGAAAAATCAGAATTTTTAACCAACATGAGACCTACTCCATTATCTTAAATGACCTTCAGACTATCCAAAAACAAAAATTAATGAAAAATGTTGGCGCCAGTTTTTTGAAAATTTTGAAATTGTCCCAGGGGCTTCATGTAAAGTACCCTCCAGAATTAAAATATCGGTTTTAAATTATAGGGGCCGTAGAGTATTCAGATCGATCACGGATTATCAATTTTGGAGAAAATCGGCTGAACGGTTTAGTCACTAGCGTTGTTCACAGACGGACAGACGTTTTGTTTTCAATTGTTTTTCGGTATCAAGGAGCACCAAAATTGGGATTCTGGCTGCACTACGTGTTAGGAGATTTTTTTTTTCTTAATATAGCAACTGGATTTATCCACTTTTCGTTACCAGGGCCCTGTAATAAGAGTTTTTCTGCCGAAAATCCGCAGTCTTTTCGCGCAGCATTACATAACTTTCCCTATACTATACGTACGTACGTTTAGTACACGGGAAAGTAAAAACAGGACATTTCATCCTTTCATGTAAAATTCTCACGAACAATTTTTCTTACATCAGAAAGAGGGCCAGGAAAGAGAACGTATGGTAACCTTATTCCATGATCTTCCTCGGGATATTTCGCGCCAACAGCCAAGAAAGCACTTCTCATCAATGGCTGTTATTGAAGGACTCCAGGGAATATCAGTTTTCTGTTTTCAACCAAATTTCACTGAATCTGATAACAACAACTAAGTAAAATATAAATATTGGTGTTTGTGTTTACGTATTTCATGCAAA
Organism: Acheta domesticus; assembly: GCA_031308135.1. NCBI lineage: Eukaryota > Metazoa > Arthropoda > Insecta > Orthoptera > Gryllidae > Acheta > Acheta domesticus. The sequence goes on from JAHLJT010002630.1 coordinate 48,065,174, forward strand.
TCTAAGCAATACACGTTTCAAAAATAACTGTGTGAGTAAGTGTATCCTAAAACACGTGTGGTAGTAATAAAATCGAAATCACTTAGGTGGAATAATACACTAGAACTAAGAATCAAACATATTACATAGAGGATTAAATTATTTAAATAAAAACAAAAATTGTGTTTTTTTTTAAAATCACGACTTCGAGAAACCCTAGGGAGAGCACAATTAAAACATGGATTTTCAAATTTTGTAGTAGTCTTCACATTCACATTTAAAAACAATGCAAAATATATTAGAAGCAAGAAAGAAGTCACTGAAATACCTGTAACGACAACAAAAGCAGTCCAACAGCAATAGAAACACTTCTTCGTATTTTTAACAATGTCCCCTGAGGATCCAATTCCAAAGCCTTTAAAATTAGAAATGATCAAGGTAAAAAATTAGACACTGCATTCAACAAGCGTACCTAATATCTTGCCAAAAAAGGAATACGTATAGAAATAAAGAGATAAATGCCAATTATGAGTACAACAAGAAGTCAAAATCACATCCTTTGGAATCTACTCTCATTAACAAAACAAGGAATGGTAATTAAAACCATGTATCAATAAATTGAAGTGTAGGCTCTAACATCCTTGTCGACATATTTTAAATTTTACACAAAAGGTGAAAGCCTTGCATGTAGTTCCATGTTAGGCAATGGGTTCGTTATTTATTCAAGCTCAAATATACACATTACACTTGGCCGTAACATTCTTAAATTGCTGTATGTAAAGATCACAACATTCAACATTGTTCAACAGAAAACAGCAAAAAAATTGTGTTGCTTACAACGTTGTTATGGCCCATTCTTCAATTAACATTTCAACAATTGGAAGTAAAATAATATTTTGGTTAAGAAAATGTCTTCTGAAGACAAAATATTTACAACCCTGGCAAGAATAGCAGCCAATTAATTATTTCACAAATTACCTCCAAGAACACGAAAAACAGATTAAATTAAAAATTTTTTTACCTTGATCATTTCTAATTTTAAAGGCTTTGGAATTGGATCCTCAGGGGACATTGTTAAAAATACGAAGAAGTGTTTCTATTGCTGTTGGACTGCTTTTGTTGTCGTTACAGGTATTTCAGTGACTTCTTTCTTGCTTCTAATATATTTTGCATTGTTTTTAAATGTGAATGTGAAGACTACTACAAAATTTGAAAATCCATGTTTTAATTGTGCTCTCCCTAGGGTGCCACCTATTGTCAACTCTGCATGTCGCCTAAGTTTGGGGGCCTTCAGGACCAGCCCATGTACTAGCCTGCTAGTTGAAGCGGGCCTCCTTCCGTTAGACCTCCGTAGAAAGTACCTATTTTTAAAATAAATTATTAACTGAAAACAAAGTTTGTAAAGAAGTTGATAATGAAATTCATTTGATAGTTAATTAGATTTTGATATATTTCTATATTTGATATGAAATATATTTGATTTCGTATACACTAAATTGTCGTAACATTAACTGCCACCTATTTAATGAAGTTTGGACAATAACGATTTGCTTGTAATTTAAATTACAAGTCAATTTTATTACATTCATAAGTAATGCAATTTTTTAACGAAATCCTTATTTTTTACAGTATTGAATTTCTAGGGTATGTTAATATTCTGAATGAACAGAAAATAAACTAATTGAGACATATTGAGAACAGTATTAGCAATGAATTACACGTTTGTGTTTACCACAGCAAAAATGTCATTGTTTTATCAGTATGTGGCTACTTTAACCGTATAGGGTATGACAAACAAAGCATACGCCTTGGGAACTACTGAGAAAAGGATCAATTGTTGATCAGGCCAAAACTTGTGAATAAAAGCTAATTAATAATTACTTTTAATTACAAGATGGAACACTAACTTCAAAAAAACTGAAATTTATGTTAACATTGAATTATTATATGGGTCTTACTATTACAACACATCCTATTTATTGGAGTTGGGTTATTAAACAAGTGCAACACTACAGAGTTTTTTGTTTGTTTGTTTGTTTTATTCAATATAAAATTAACTGAAAACAAAGTTTGTAAAGAAGTTGATAATGAAATTCATTTGATAGTTAATTAGATTTTGATATATTTCTATATTTGATATGAAATATATTTGATTTCGTATACACTAAATTGTCGTAACATTAACTGCCACCTATTTAATGAAGTTTGGACAATAACGATTTGCTTGTAATTTAAATTACAAGTCAATTTTATTACATTCATAAGTAATGCAATTTTTTAACGAAATCCTTATTTTTTACAGTATTGAATTTCTAGGGTATGTTAATATTCTGAATGAACAGAAAATAAAGCATTTTATTAACACCATCCAACACATTCATAAATACAGTTAATCACACTATTAAAAACTAAGAATATAATCCATTCTTTTTTTTTAAGAAAGACTCAACAGAAAAAAATATATATATAAAAGTTCCACACCTGATTTTAGATCCTTTGAATGCACTTGCTATCACTGACCATACAATTTTGCTTCGAAAATTACCTTCATTGGGAATTATTGATACTGCTCTAAATTGGATAACTTTATATCTTAAACATTGATTTCAAAGAGAACGAATAACTAATACCAGCAAAATTCTGGGTTAAACATTCGACCAAAAGCATTCCTGGAAATCCCACATTTCTTCCCTTAAAGCGGAATGCTCTGTTAGACTTAACATAATCAAAATGTTGTCTTCACATAAATAGGGAGCTGATGCCATCTGTCTAATCAACTGTTACAAATCCTTGATACAACCAAAGTTAGATTCTGGATCCATGGTTATGGCTCAGCTAGCAACCATTAACTAAGAACATTGGACCCTATTGTCAACTCTGCATGTCGCCTAAGTTTGGGGGCCTTCAGGACCAGCCCATGTACTAGCCTGCTAGTTGAAGCGGGCCTCCTTCCGTTAGACCTCCGTAGAAAGTACCTATTTTTAAAATTCGCTAACTCAACCCATTGTTGCCCTCCAAATCCCACACTTAAGTATACCTGTAACCTTTCCAAATCCGTCCAATATGCAAATCATCATAACTATCCTAAACCGCGAAGTGTTAGACTCACTAAGTACCGGAATGAACTTGGCATAGTGCCGCATGATACCATGAAGAGGAAACTCAATCCTCTTCCCCCTTGGATTAATTTCTCTCTGTCAATAAACACGGAAGCAACTAAACTGACAAATCCCAATCTCCCGAAACATATCCTTAAGCAACTAATCTTAGAGTTCAGCACGAATTTGTAAACCATAGCCAATTCTTCACGAATGGATCCAAGCAACAATCAAGAGCTAGTGGAGCTGTTATTTCCATCAACCCTCCTCTCAAGAACCTTTATCGTCTCCCAGACTTCTATTCCATATTCTCTTGTGACGCCTGGGCTATTACCAAAGCTATAGACATTAGCATCCTAAGACCATCCAACCCAGAGATCGTTATTTTTTCTGATTTATTATCTGTTCTATCCGCCGTCCGCAACCGTCATTCTTTGAACCGCTTGATCCTAGAAATCCAAGAAAAGCTTTATCACACTTTCTGTAAAGGATACCGCATCACAATTGCTTGGCTTCTTTCCCACATAGTTATCCAGGGCAATGAAGAAGCAGAAGCAGCAGCAAAAGCAGCAATCACTCTTCCAGAAATTGAAACCAAAGCAGGTGGCTCACTTCCTGACCTTAAAAAGTACCTCCGGCTGATTTTAAGGACAGGGTTCGGCTCACTAAAACAACGGCGCACGGTTCACTTGCGCATGGTTCACTCGCGCGGACCACGAGAACGGATCACTCAGGGAGCGGGAAGATGCCTTTGTGCTTGCATTGTGCATTGTGCGGTGTGGTGCGAATGTGTAATGGAGAATTACAATGGTTTATTTTTCGCGGATTTGCGTAAAACATTTAAGGTGAGTATTTGCATAATATGCGTTGGTAATTATGCGTTGGACAGACTCAAGGATGTTTTATGTTAACGCGAGGGCCGAAGGCCCGAGCCTCGTCCTCAACTTGGACACGGGTAGCGAAGCGTCACGATTCCACACGAAAGTGCGTTGGCCACGTGGCCGTGTGGCCGGGCACGTGGCCGTGTGGCCGGGCACACTGTGGCGGCGTACAGTGTACAATTTGACCCATCTAGGCGCTCAAAACCCATTTTTCGAACTTCTCGTTTGGAATTTTTCAGTCAACTCAACATTTTCCTCAATAGCCAGCCTATGTGGCAGCGCTGTTTGTTTTGAGTTTTGCTTCAAGGGCTGGCTGCAGAGGGGGCCTGATATAAACATTTCCGAGCGGAGACCCGCGGGGGTTCAGTCGCTCTGCGCAGTGCGTTCTTTCGAGTTGTGTGTACGGTGCATCCTGTGCTTCAATCTTAAAAAACCTGCAGTGCTTTTAATAGCTTTAGGTATGTACTTCATTTTAGCATTTGAATTTTGTATTTTAATTACAAAGAAATGCTCTGTAAACTCATAATAATAGACCCATAAAATTTCCTTTATAATTTTCTTCTTGGTCGTTTGAATTGAGATTTAAAAAGTTCTCCACGTTTCTCTTTCACGAAACTAGGATACATGAGCTTCTTTATAAGTTCTTAAAGTGACACAGTTTTCACATACTGCGCAAAGTTGCGCATTTAAGGTAATTTTCTTCTTTCCAGAACGATGCGTACTCTGTCGGAGACAATTATTTGATGCCTGGAAAACAGCGGATCGACACACTCGAAGTGAAAGTGTATTAAACTTTGTAATTAGTTATTGTGAACTGGAGGGCTGTCTAGAGAACGTAATCAAATCCATAAAGCACACAGTAAGTGTAGTGTGTGCGTAAGTGTAGTGTGTAAGTGTGTGTAAGATTAGTTCTCGGTGGGCCAAATTTAACAGGCAAATAGTTTCTTCAAGAGTAATTCCTCGTGGTTAAATGAGAATGTTGTGTTTGAAGAATTAGTTTATCATGTTATGTCATTCACTTGCAGTAGATCAGATCCAGCCATTAAGACGGGAGGAAGACCACGAAAGCTTTTTGACGAATGCAGCGATTCCACAAAACGGAGAAAAGCAAAAAAATTGCGAGATGAAGTAGGTACGTCAGAATTGGTTGCAGCTACGCAAATGAGTCTTCATTCACAGGGGGAAGGGACGCTGCAAAATTAGTAGGAGAGATTTCCTTTGCTTCACCGCAGCGATACACAAAAATTAAGAAGTTAAGACAATCAGCTGAAACACCATCAACAAATATGACTGCTGAGCAATCTCTCGCCTTCATGATGGATTTACACATCACCAGCAACCAATATTAAAGCATTCGTGAAAATACGAAAGACTTTGGCAGCAACCTTTATTCACCGCATTATCAAATTCAAGAGGAAAAGAAGAAATGTTATCCTTCCGTAAAAAGTATTCTTATCACGGATCATATGACGGAAGTTAAATTACAGGGTCTTCTAGATCATACTGCTGGTAGATTATGCGAAACACAAGCTGATGTCCTGAGAAGTGTGGATCTCTCAGAATTACATTTGACTCTTGTTTCGAAGTGGGGGTGCGATGGAAGCGCAGAACAGAGTCATTACAAACAGAAATTTTCTTCAGGGCCCCATTCTGATGAAAATATTTTTAGCCCCTCTCTAGTGCCAGTGAAATTGTGTTTAGAATCACAAGAAAGTGAAAAGGTTTTAATTTGGCAAAACCCGAGGTGTAACTCAACAAGGTATTGCAGCCCAATAAAATTATTATTTGCTAAAGAAACCAGAGCACTTATTATAGAGGAAGTGGAAAAAATTCGATCGCAAGAAAAATGTCTGGTGACCACTAAAATAGAGAATATCGAAAGTGTTACTATTTACGTCAAACACAACCTAGTATTGACAATGGTCGACGGCAAAGTCTGTAGTCTACGTACCAGTCATCTCAAAGATGTTATGTTTGCGGTGCACTACCAAAACACATTCATAGTGACACGTTGCGTACAGAAATATTGAATACTGATGCACTGAGTTTTGGTTTGTTTTCCTTTGCATGCCTGGATACGATGTTTTGAGTGCCTTCTTCACATTGCTTATCGCTTAGATGTGAAAAAATGGGCTATTAGAAGCAATGAAGACAAGGGGAAGGTAAATGGTAGAAAAAGACAAATACAGCGGAGATTTAGAGAAGAAATGGGGTTGTTAGTCGACATTCCAAAAAAAACTTCAGGGACCACTAATGACGGAAATACAGCAAGAAGGTTCTTCAGAGATCCGTCTACAACTGCCAGCATCACTGGAATTTATGAAGATCTGATAAATAGATTTGGAGTGATCTGACATGCTATATCATCTGGTTATGAAATAAATAAACAAACATTTGAGTCATATGCACAAGAAACATTTATTTAGAAAAATATCGGTGGTATAGCATGCCAGTTACAGTGCACAAAATATTAGTGCATTCAAAAGAAATTGTCCATTCATGCATGTTACCAATTGGGCAGCTCTCTGAAGAGGCACAGGAGACTCGAAACAAAGAAAATAGGGTCTTCAGGGAAAGCTTTACCCGAAAATGTTCGAGAGAAAGTACGAATTTGGATCTTATTCACAGACTCCTCATCATATCAGACCCCCATATAACTAGCCTAGGCAAGTCGCACAAAGCAAAATCTCATACTATGCCTCAAGATGTATTGCGCTTATTGTCAGACACAAGTTCGTAAACTCTAAATTTAATAACAACGGAGCATTATGTACAATTATATATTTCTGATAAGAAATTGACTTCTAATAAGTGTTAATACTCAAGAAATTGAAAAGTGTAGATCTGACACGTGTTATTCTGAAAGAAAGAACCAATACCCGCATTTATGTATAATAGTATATGAAATGGTAACTTTTAACACAGAATTTATTAAAGAGGAATTATATGTACATGGTCTGTTTATTTCAATTGTGTGTGTGTGTGTTTGAGAGAGAGAGAAAGAGAACGACTTTTCAGTTTCTGTGATACGTATAAACACGGGTAAAATATAAAGAGGGGTAAAAAAGTAATGATCGTAATCAGAAAATATTTATTTGTGAAAAATATGTAAATATACCTTATATAGATCATATGTGCCAATATGGTGTGGATTAAAGGAGTAGTTCCCGAGAAATTAGTTTTAGTCGTCTAGATACCCGAAATTGCACACTGTGCGGCGCCGCGAGCGACTCGTTCGGAACCGAATCGTGCGCGTCAATAGGAGCCGAACCCTGTCCTTGAAATTTACCTTACCTCCTACTCGCGGTCAAGAATCTTTGGGACCGAAACCGGAAAATGTCACCCTCTAAATTACCAGTTAGGAGGAACATTGAGGAATCTCCCATCTGTTAGTATGCTGGTGTTGAGTATCATGTGGGCAAACCTGTGAAATGTATATGTCTTTGGTTTCGTTGTATCTGGAAGGTTGGTGCCACTGACAGTCGGCGTCCAGTCCAAAGAGGTCCAGTCGGCGTTGGTTTTGAACTGCTAATGTATGTACCACGCTCTGCTACCAATAAAGTGCTTCTGTGATTTTGGGGTCTGTTTATTGAAATTGTATTCAGCACATTCTTGCTAATGTTATTTTCTTCAACCTAACATTGGCTATGCGCCCAGAAGGAATGTGTTGAAAGTTATTGTAAAGCAGACAGCTGTTGGAAAAAGTGAAAAATATAAAAATAAATGGCGAATCAAGCTGAAAAATAAATACGGAATTATTCCGTTTGGTGGAGAAAATTTTGACAATTGGAAATTTAGACTGCATTCTGTTTGAAGGCTATGGAGGTGAGTGATATATTGAAGGAGACACAGTTAGATGAAAGAAATGAAGAATGGCACAAGAAAAATAATAAAGCCTCTATGGTAATTATACAAAGTGTAGCAGATTCGCATTTGGAATATGTGAAAGAAACATAGATAGCATTTGAAATGATACAAAAACTACAGTCGATATTTAGTAAAAAAGATACATGCTCTAAATTTTATTTACTAAAGGAGCTTATTACATTGAAATATCAATATGGGGCCAATTTACAGAATCATTTTTCCAAGTGTGATAGAGTCCTTTGGAGAACTAAAGAATTTGGGAAGCAGTTTTGAAGAATCAGACATATCATGCTTCTTATAATTATCTATGCCCAAAGAATTTGAAAATGTGGTTACAGCATTATGCAGATGACGATTTGCAATTAGAGTTCGTCAAGAGTAGACTTTGGAGTTTTCAATAAATGAAAATGTGAAAAAGAATTCTTCAACTGTCAAAGATGTACCTTCTTCATTTCATGTACATAAAAAGACGATAAAATGTAACAAGTGTGGCAAAATGGGACATTATGCTAGTGTATGTGGAATCAAATGTCATATTTATGGAAAAATGGGCCATGTAGCAAAGCAATGCTTTAGAAATACGGTTAATAAACAAGGAAACAAGCAAAATATGGCAAATTATGTACAAGAAGAAGATAGTGAGAAACAATAATGATGCTGTGGCATTTTGTGCAATTACTGATGTTCAGTCAAATGAAATAGAGTGGTATGTTGACTCAGGTGCAACACATCACTATGTAAACAGAGATGATATGTTGATAAACAAACGCAAATTTATAACAGCCAGGATAATTCAGCTAGCAGAAGAGGGCAAGTTTATGGAGGCAACATCTGTAGGGGACATTGAGGTAGTGAGTAGAATTGGGAATAAAAGTATGTCAATTACAATTTAAAATATTATGTGTATTCCAAGTTTAAGAGTACATTTATTGTCAATGTCTACAATTGAAAAGGCTGGTTTTGAAATTGTTTGTGCTGATAGCAAAATAATTATTAAAAAAGGGAAATGTGTTTATATTGAAGGCTTTAGACAAAATAATTTATATAAAGTAATCTTTGAATGTAAAAAAAATGAATATGCAAACTTGGCAGCTAACAAAATAGATAAAGAACTTCGGCATTTGAGGTATGGACATTTGAATTATAATTCATTATCGAAGATTGTGTATTTAAATTTGGTAAATGGTATGCAGTTTGCAAATTCTGAAACAAGTCCGTATGATGTGTGAGTGAGATGTAAACAGAAATGTTTTCCATACTATTCTAAAACATTTAGATCAAGTAGAGTATTACAACTTGTCCATACAGACATATGTGGTCCAATGTCTGGAAATGATAATTTGTATTTTGTAACCTTTGTTGATGACTTCTCTAGATTTGTTATGGTTTATGTTATGAAAAGTAAAGATGATGTATTCAAGTGTTTGAAAGATTATGAAGCAAAGGTGTCATCTTTATTTAGTGGCAAGAAAATTTGTAAGATAAAATGTGATAACGGTGGGGAATATTGTTCTAAAAACCTTTCAGACTTTTGTGCAGAAAAGGGTATTCAGATAATCTATACACCTCCCTACATCCCCCAACTTAACGGAGTAGCTTTAGAGTAGAACCAGACTTTAATGGATATGGCTAGATCAATGATTATGCAGGCAAATATGGATACATTTTTTTGGGAAGATGCTGTACTTACAGCTGCATATATCACCAACAGAACTCCATCTTGCTTAGTAAAGAATAAAACGCCATATGAATTGTTTTATGATAAGAAACCAAATGTTGCTAATATGAAAGTTTTTGGTTGTTTAGCATATGCAAGAATTCCCGATTCTTTGAAAACCAAATTAGATGATAAAGGCCTGAAATGCAGATTTGTGGGATATACAGAGTGTGGATACAGGCTGTGGAATGATAAAGAAAGTAAATTAAAGGAATGTGGTATTTAATGAAAGTGGTTTTTCCTTAAACAAATATCAAAATTGGAATTCACAAGAGGAGGCTGACGAGGAAACTAAAAATGAAATCGCAGAGGAAAAGGTAGAAGAAAATCTTGACCTAATTAAAAATGAGGAAAATTCACAGCAGGAGGTTCAAGAAAATGTTCCAGAAAAAACACTGAGGGAAGGAATTGTAGACGACAAGTAAAGTTACCAATAAGATTTAATGATTATGAAATGGACATGAGCGCTGGTTAGTGATTTAGCGCTGATTAGTGAAATGTCAGATGTTCCAAAATCATTCACAGAGGCAAAGAATAGTGCAAATTGGCAATGTTGGGAAAATGTTATTAAAGATGAGTTAAATGCATTGAATTTGGGACAACTACATATTGTAGTTGGTCTTGGTTTTGAACTGCTAATGTATGTACCACGCTCTGCTACCAATAAAGTGATTTTGTGATTATTGAAATTGTATTCAGCACATTCTTGCTAATGTTATTTTCTTCAACCTAACACCATCACATCCTTTAACCTTAGTAGAAGACAGCAAGTGATCATAACCAGACTGCGAATAGGTCATTTTTACCTTAGCCATAACCACCTTTTAAAAAAGACTATTCCTGATCCATGCCCAAGCTGTGGACTGCCTGTGTCTAGAAAAAACCTTATTGTTGATTGCCATGTGATGACGACGGACAGAAGAAAACTTAATATTAATAATGATCTCTATTGTGCTTTCAATTCTAATTCTGGATGCATGAAAATCATTCAACTACTTAACAAATATAAGCTGGAAAATTGTATTTAGTAATTGATTATACTAGTTTGTCAATCTCATGTACAAATACTGTTTTAACCCTCTAGCTCTAACGTACTTGTACTTCATGGAATCTGATAATCATGCAAATGTGTTAGCATACAATAAAGTAAATCTGTAAAAACTGTATTTTTGTAACTGTGGTCGCCAATGACCAAGCTGTTTCTAAGGCGACCTTTAATAAACAATTAAAAAAAAGATAACGAATATTATACTGACATGAAAGAACATTATTTATCCCTCTTTGAAACTCTCTGCCACTTTAACATGAGATCAGTGTGATGCTGCAGGTTTCATTTTTTGATTTATTTAGTCAAAGAACAGTAAAAACTGTGTGCGACATGGGGGGAGAAGTAAGGTCTACACACATTTCCTTGGGCTCAAGAATCTCTTCCGAACATTTGAAATTCAAATAGTAAAATGATAAATAAAAGTTTCAAAAACAGTGACGTTAGTAACTTTTGAAAACTAGGTATTTCTGCCCCAGAGTTACAGGAAACGTATTGACATTGGTAAACAAACTCCACAATTTAATTTTTTTATTGCTAACAACATAGTAGCACCCCTTGCACTACTCCCACTATTAGTAAGAGAAGAGCTCTAAAATATGTGCGCATAGTGAAGCTATACTGCGATTTTTCTAGGAAGAGCTCTCAAGATAACTCAAATCCCATCTTCGCGATGGAATATGTCACGGCATTTCGCGTCTTTTCTCGGTCTTGCCGGTAGAAGTCGCATGATCGCAAGCACTGCTTCATACGGTCGCGATCGTGCGAAATCTAGCGGAACGACTGTGAATGATACGAAATGCCGTGACATATTCCATCGCGAAGATGGGATTTGAGTTATCTTGAGAGCTCTTCCTACAAAAATCGCAGTATACATTTAAGTCCAGAAGCAAAACGAGGCCTTCTCAGCATTTGCTCATTCAATCAAGGAAACTGCACAAAAACGTGATCGATATGGCAGTCATTCACCCGGAAGCTAAAGAACAATACTTGTTACAAGAGGCATACTAAGGTTCTTTTTTTAAACAATTTAAATATAAACTAATGTACTGTATATCATTGAAAAAATAAATATTATTTTTCTTTTAGATGGTAAGTATAGTCTCTAATTGCACAGAAATAGTTATGTAGCAGAAAAGATTTTACTTTTAACTTAAATTGTGTACGATATTAACTGCTTAACGTGATCTGGCATTGTGTTGTAAAGTAATGCACATATATATTTAGTAGTTGTACATGTATCATGTTGTGTAATATACATGTAGATTTCTTGCAATGAGCTGTTGATACCAATTCCTGATGAATGTGATTTCCATGTGGGCTGTAATTATAAATATCAGTATTGCATGTTCTCACTGTTACGTAAATCAGTTTTGACAAAAACTAGATTCGTCAATAGACAGGCAAGGCAAAGGTAAGATTCCAAGATCACTCACAAGAAGCTTACAAGAATCATGTGGATGGCATTTCCTTATTATTCAAATGTTGTTTTTTTTCTGAAATTTTAAAGTCAGAGTACTATAGAATGAGCTTATGCCATATATCAAAGGGGAATGTACATTTGCAAAATACACTTGAGCTTCATGAACCCTGACAATATGAAAATCAGACTGCTTAACATAATGAACTTACATTTCATGTTTAATTAACTTACATGGATATTGCATTTCAAGTTTGACTGAATTAACCAACCCAACCATTTTGTAAAATTAACATCAGCTAATTGCATATTGTTCATTTTCAATAGAGCATACGATTGCCATTTTGAAATGGAAAAATGCATTGAAACAGTTTTCCCTTAGTTAACAACTAATTTGTTACAACAAAACCATTTTGAAACTTTGAAACTAAGTGTTTTCAGTTTGAAACTATGTTTCTGAGAAACTTACCGATATATTTATTCAGAACTGGAGTATCACGATGTATTTACAGAAACTTATTAATAATTCCGTTTGAATCACTCCAATTCCCATTCAGAAGCGAACCGGCGAAACAATGCCTGACTCAAAGATGATATATATCCTCAAAGAATATATAAAAGTCAATGCCTGCCCACGACCATGGCCTGACTTCTATTTTGCGATTTTTCTAACATTGCGTCTCCAGGCCTGTCGTCACGATGTTGAAATGTACAAACATTAAAATGCAAATATTTAAAGTTGGTATCGATGATACTCTTTCGTTTTTGTTCCGGGAAGAGTTTCAACCAGCACGGAATAAGGACGGATTAAATTTTTACCAATAATGGTCACGAAGGGCTTAGCGGGAACGTTGCGTTTAGTTTGCACAGAATATTTCGCACTTTCTCCCGAATTGTGTGATGACAGTGGTGGTTAGTAGATTCATATTGATGCAAGAACTGTTTTCGAATTACGACAGTAATGAATGCCGATGTCCATTTTGTGGAATTAAAATTAATATCCAAAGCGCGTGTGTAGGTTAGGAATGGATTGGAATTCACTGCAGAAAGAGCACAGTTTAAAATCAATCTGACGAATACGTTGAGAAAAAAGTGTGAATTCGGTGATATAAGTAAACAATGTGTTCAGTAGTTTATGAATATAACACTTGCAGAAATGCATTTCTCACTTTTTTATTTTTATCTCTGCAACAATAATTGTAAAAAAAAATTAAAAAAGTGGCTGTAAATCCGAATAATAATATAAGAATTCCAAAAGACAAGAAATCTTTATCTTTTCAAAATACTAGAAAACTTAAAATTGATTCTTTTAAATCCTTTATTCTTCATCTGACAAAAAACTTTTTTTAACATACTTCACCTGCATCTAAATATTTTGCTTTAGAACCAAATTATTTTCCAAGTCCTCAAATAGATTAGGGTTCCCCTAAGAACGTTTTCCATCCTCCTTAATTAAAATAGTTATTTTCCCCCTTTCAATTCATTTCTTTTCAAATAGAAGACTATTTATTCAAATATAGTTAATAAGTTATTCTTTTAAATTATGGATATTATTATTTACCTGCCGACTTAAAACATGTAAGAAACTAGCAGTACGGAAATTAATTGAATTTATTTATTTACGTCAAAAAACAGTTAAAAACTGCGTATGACGAGCTATGGGGAGAAGTGAATTTTGTGCACGTTTTCATAATCCTGTGGTCTCTATCCTAAACCATATTCTAGTCGAATTTTGAATACAGAAAAGAGAGGTTTTTATTCGAGTTTTGTTGACAAAATATTCGCTCCTATATAATAAAATATATTTTCAAAGGTAAATTAGCTATAAATTCCTGCCCTGAACCCTCATGTTCTTCATGAAAGAATAATACTTTTTGCCGCGAAAATATGAAAAACGATAATTTGAATAACTATATTTCCCACTGAAATTCAGAAGACGTGCACAAATAATGAAGTTACATTTATGTCCAGAAGCAAAACAAGGGACCATCTCAGCATTTGCTCAAGGATCAGGGAAACTGGACGAAAAACCTGATCGAGATGGGGGCCATCAACCCAGAAACTGTGGTACAATACTTGTTACAGGTTCTTTAGAATTATACAGTCCAAATGATAAATAATTACATTAACTATCATTGTTAAAATTAATTCTACTTTCCTTTTTGATGCTCGGTATAGTCTCTTTCTATTGTATAGAAACAGTTATGCAGCAGAAAAGATTTTACTTGGGACTTAAACTTTTCTATTGAATTTAATCGTTTAATGTCTTCTGGCAAAGTGTTGTAGAGTAATGTACTTGAATTGTATGTGAATTTTTTGTAGTGAGCTGTTGATACTGCCACCTGGTGAATATGATTACTACGTCGTGTGTTATACTTATAGACATCGGCGTTTGCTGAAAATATATTCCCGCCCTTAAGTAAGTCATTTTTGACAAAAACTACTGATTCGTAAATCAGGAGACAATTGTAAAATAAGTTTTCGCAGAAATTTTTCTAAGAAAATAAATGTTCTGTATTCTTCAACACAATGAAGAATTTATTACCATAAGATTTAAATATTCAATTGATGCAACTCAAGAGCATATATAAAATTAAAATGAATCTATTATTATCAGACACATAATACAAGTATAACTTTTGTTTGGCATTTCCTTCATGAGCTTGAGCATGAGGTTCTACATTTTCTTCAGGAGCGAATCAAGTATTTCCGCAAAAATGTGCAAATTTCCCTCCCAACTTGAGACTGATTAGTTTTGGCGTAAACAAATTGGTTAACTCCTGCGTTCCTTTCTATGAAAACGCATCGAAATTCACCCGAATACCATTTAAAAATAACACTCGGTGCTCGGTAATACTTCTCTATTGTCTGAACGTTTCATCACCGTTGGTTTACACTTCTATTTCTGGTATGAAACGCCAACAAATCACTTCCAAGTTTCAAATGCAAAAAATCCAAGAAAACAAGAACAAATGAATCACCCACGGAAGAAACTAGGTCGCCAAATATCCGAGAAAACACACAAAAAGGATGCGTAGTCGAATTAAAATGACAACAATACAATGAAGCGAAACGCACAAACTGCTGATTTTATTAATGGTTTTATTTTAATAAAGAAAACAATGGTATCATCTTCTTATTTGCTTCCATGTTTTCGTATTTCCAGGTTATTCCACGTATAACGACGTCTCTCCGAGGTTTAGTGACTGCCATGGAAACTACGCCTCATCCGCACTCGAGTTAATCCGTGTCTATTGGTACGAGTTTTCGCTATTCTCCTGGTATTCACGACTTAAGCACGGAATACAATTTACGCCACGTTTATTAGTAAGGCCATAGCATTCCTGAAGTCTACGGCGCGCAAGAATTACTTCAGTGTTACGAAGACTCACTCAGAAAAAACAACCTAGGAGCCAAGTCACTGTTTCAACTGATGAAACTAGTGATGCCGGGCATCGCAGTGTTCCTAAGGTCATCGTGGCAACTCTGGAGGGGAATGGTCCAGGGAATATGTATCTTCTTTCAAGAGCAGGGGAATGGTCCAGAGGTATCTTCTTACATGAGCAAGGGAATGGTCCAGGGAAGATGCATATTCTTACACAAAAACATCCTTCGTTTTTGACACATTTTCCCTTCCCTAAAACTACTTTTTTAATGGCCCATTACAAATATTAATAAATATTAAGGCATGAAGGTAATAAAATCCTTGATTCATCCGTGACAAGGAAACGAAATAACACTGAATAACAAAATACTAATCACAGAAAAGCAGAATAAACATACTTCTAAATAGCAACAAAATTAAAAGTATATGTGTGGATTTCAAAGTGAGAAAAGAGCGCTTTCAAGAACTTACACTTACACTTACAGTGCAGTAAAAGAACATGAACGAATTACGCGCGATTTCGTGCTCCGCCAATCACAGAAACCCAGTGCCGAATACTTGTGCAGTTTGCTTATATG
Organism: Acheta domesticus; assembly: GCA_031308135.1. NCBI lineage: Eukaryota > Metazoa > Arthropoda > Insecta > Orthoptera > Gryllidae > Acheta > Acheta domesticus. The sequence continues at coordinate 48,081,144 of JAHLJT010002630.1, forward strand.
CGTCACGGCTGGGGCGATGCCCCGCTGTGGGAGATACCTGGTTTGAGAAAATCCCGCTAGCGGACGGTAGGTCGGCGCTGTGTCTCACCATTCAGTGAGGTAAGACATTCGCCTCCTCCCGAGCGAAACATGCTCTACACTTACGAGACTAACAACTTCAGCAGTTCACGCGCTCGCGATCATTAATCATTCAATCAATAGAAATTGAAGAATTTTATGAAAATGTTCCCTTAATTTTGAAGTTTTTACATTTTAACTTTTCATAGATTTCAATTGACTTAAAAATCACAGAATTCATTGAAGGTGAGTTCATTTGTGCCTGGTACGTATTTATAATAATTTCAAATTGTTTTATGTAACTGATTATAATTTTAAAGTTAGAAAATTTTACAATTTTATTTATAATTTCTGTTTAGCTAAAATTTAGACTCTTGAAGAAGAGAAAGAGTAATCCTTGAAACGTCGAGATGTAAAAACCCCAAAATTAAGAGAAAATTTATATAATTCTTTAAAATAAATTATGGTTTCTGATTAAGGTGTTTTCGTTTCAATATGTTTAATTAACTAGTAGTGCTAAAACAGTACGTACTTCTCGCCTTAGTAATAGTTATGTAATACTCAGTGGCGGCTCGTGATATTTTTTCTTGGTGGGGCCAGGCGCAAAAGCACGAATTTCATCTCATAGTCAATCTTATTTAATTAAATAATTGTCATTTAATCAATTATTTAATTAATATTAATTATCAATTAATTAATTAAGCCTTTAAATCTATATCTGTTAATAATAATTTGTTTCCCACAAAAACAGAGGTAGGAATTTTTATTAAGATGTTTAATCAAATATTGGTATGTTAATGGAAACAAATGATTTCTGTTAAAATGATAATGCCGTAGCTTATCTTTCTGAACGCTTAGAGTTCGAAAGGGAAACATACCGTAAAATTAAGACAAATTGACTTGGTCCATAGAGGAGAGATACAACTAGAGTGCGCGTGACCCTACTGCGCATGTTTCAACATGAGGTGGTCGTATGTCACGTGACTTCGGGACACCGGCAGCTCGTGTTGTATGCGCATGTATGTATCTTTGCGTGCTGTTTGCTGTTTCTGATGCTACAGCGTTATTATTTTGCGACGTTGTGAATATTGGTTCACTTCTTACGGTCCACACGTGTGTGAGATGTTAGAAATCATGGTTCAGTATTGTTGTTTTGGCTGCAACGAGAAGTACGTGAAAGAAGGAGGAGTCACGTTTCATAGGTAGGTTATTAATTTGTTTTAATATTTTGTCATACCCTTTTAGTTGTGCGAAATAAATATCTAGATGCTGATTCATGCATTTTCGGATGTATCATGGATGATTTTAGTGTATTTGTTGTGCATTCTAGTTTTCCTAAAGATGAAACAAGGAAGAAAGTGTGGGTGCAAAAGCTTAGGAGGGAGAATTTTACTCCTACAAAATTTTCCAAAGTTTGTTCAAAACATTTTGAAGAAAACTGTTTTGATAGAGAAAAGTTTGGAGGTGTTTGCCTTAAAGCTGATGCAGTACCTACAATATTCAATTTTCCCAAACACTTGAATAAGCAAACTGCGAGAAGAAAATCTCCTGTAAAAAGAACAACAAATGTTGGTAAGGTTATAGGAATCTTGAAATATTTTCTGTGTAGAATTGTAATAATTAATGCGGAATGTTTTTCTGATACATTTGTCTGTTGTTTCAGCAACACAATCTAGTTCAAAGGCTTCTTCATCTGTACCTTCTGCAGATGAGTCACACTGTGTAAATAATGACACATCATCAACTGAAAGGATTTCTGCAAGCAGAAAGCGTCCTTTGAGGTATGTGCTACTTGACTAATATTCTCTCAACAATAGGATTCCCCATAAAACAATGAAATAGTTTCCTCACAATGTTCCTCAATGTAAATTATTCCAAAATTCTTTTTCTTTTCAAGAAGTGAAATAACAGTTTAACTTTCTGTTAAAATTCTACAATTATGTTGTATTACAATTTTTGTCCATTTATTTATTTCATAGATATATTGGCGACTTCGTTGATGAAGATATGGACTCTCCATTAAAAGCGAGACAAGTGTTAAAGATAGCTTGGTAAACAGGTCTGTGAACAGAAAAAAAATATTGTGCATTTACGGTCTCAGAATATGAAGTTCAGGAGGAAAATTTCATCATTGGAAAATCTTACTGAAATCAAAGAAAAAGCACAAATGTTTGATGATGCTCTTCACGTCTTAGAGGTATGACTTTTAATACACTCTCACAGTATGATCTAATTAGGATTATTTAATTTTAAAGATCTTAAATTTCACTTGTCACATTGAATCTCTAGATGTCTATTAAACGCATAACTAAATGAGAGTGAAAGGTGTATTTGTTGAAGTATTGTGTTTGTATATGATGAACAAATTAAATGCAAATTAAGGTTGTTGATAAACATGCAAATTAAGGTTATTGTTAATATATCTTACACATGTTATCCTTTGCACATTAGAGTGAGGTTATGAAAGACAACAAAATATACTTTATCTGATACTTTTCTTGATTACCCTGATGAGATGTGTTGATAACGCACTTAGTTATTTTTGTAAAGTGGTCGTTTAATGCTATTATCTTATCTTCTCATGAATGTAAATATCTATTTTCAAAAACATTTTAATTAAAAATATCATTTATTGAATATTTTTTATTGATATCATTTATTATTTCTTTCAGACGACTCTCCCAGGTCCCAGTAAGGAATTGGTGAAGAGGTCAGTCTTTGACGAAAGAGGGCAGTATCCTCCAGATCTGAGGTCATTTGCCATGACACTGCAATTTTATTCTTCTAAAGCTTATAATTATGTACAAGAAAACGCTAAAAACCGAAAAATTAAAAAATGACAGAAAAATTTACTTTTGGCGGTGATAGATAGCAGCTGGCAAGAAAGAGTTTGTGACATTCGGAATAGCTAGTGAAGACCCATGGAAATAGAAAACTAATACGGGAAAGTCAGAAAAAATACAAGAAATCCATTCTGTAGCACCACTAGTTACTAGTAAACTAGTAAATTCTTTGAAAAATATGTACTTCAGCTTTTAGATCAAAGACCTCCCATTTCAATCAGGTTTTTTGTCCAGTTTTCCTGATCCATTGAGCAAATGCTGTGATGGCCCCTTGTTTTTCTTTTGGACATAATGTAGCTTCACTATGCCCACGTTTTCTTGAGCTTACTTGCTAGTATTTTAGGAGTAACTGTTACTTTTACTGTTTTGTTAGTAATACAAAGTAAAAAAATTAAAACCTTCAGTTTGTTGATCGATGCAAATAGGTTTTATATAACTCGGGAGGGAAAATGTCTAATGTTTGTAGTTAAAATATTGGGAAGAGCTTTTGAAGCTCAAGAAAATGAATGCAGATTGTACTTCTCCCCCATACATCACATACTGTTTTTGACTAAATAAATCAAAATATAAATCAAGATAAAAAGCCTTTTATTTTCCCCTATAAATCCTTGAAATATCCTTTTGATAACTTGCTATTATAAATGTCACTAATGTAATGTGAATGACTGATGAAATATCATTTTGATAACTTGCTATTATAAATGTCACTGATGTGGATCAATAGTAAAATGACTAGCATTGAGTAATAACAGAAATTCGGATTAATGCATCCCATGGAGTTAATTTATTTTACAAATATTTTTTTATTTATAGTCCTATGTAATTGTACTTGAAAAGCAGGTTTAGTGGAGTATGCGGTTGAAAGTGACAAGTTTGACAAAAATCGGAATTTTCATGTACTTAAGCAAATAGAGCAGAAAAACTTAAATTAACTTTTCTGCCATAAGCAACATTTTTAGTGTTGCTTAATAAATGAGAAAATAACGCTGTAATGAACCATCTAACTTACGTATAAAAAGAAATAATTTAATGCGAGACGGGTGTTCTTACTGACGCCACCCAGCTGTCCCAAAGTCACGTGACACGGGCGCGAGAGATGTTGATACCCGGCCGGGCCTTCTGCGCAGCCCGGTGCGCACTCTAGTATATCTCTCCTCTATGACTTGGTCGTGTTATGTCAGTTGTTTAATCGGCCTGCAGAGAAACAAAATCTGCTACATCTATGTCTCTCTTCACTTTGTCCAAGTACACTTCATACATAGAATCTAGCAGCTCGTTCTACGTCGTGGGAGTTATATTTATAAACAGAAAAATGTTTAAATGTTCATTTAACACACTATCTAGATTGCCGAATAACGATAAGTCTAAAAACTTGCACGGTTTTTTGAATCTTCAGATTCATCATGCTCTCTCAATGCTAGTTCATGAGTACCACAGAATTTTAAACACTCAATCTCTCTACCTAAAATAGTTTTATTTTTTGCGACTTGTTCATTATGTTTCTAGATTGAAATTTGACCGCCGAATCAATCTGTACAACAATGTTCAAGGTTCGAAAAGTTTTAAATTTACAAGCGCTTTCTAAATGCAACTTCTCGTGTTGCTTCGTGCGTTTCTTCGTGTTTCTTTATCATTTCCCTCAAATGTTTCAGATCCTTACAGCCCACTGTCGTCCACAACCCCTCACCACCAATAATAAAAAAAACGCAAAATAAGCTTTGTTTTTCTTCACTCACAGTGAACCATAGCTGTTTCCTGAAATTACGAATTACAGAATGTTCACCTTCGTCACTGGTGGAAACTAATTAGTTTCCCAAAAGTTCCTCCCTACCGGTATGAAAATAATCCAAGTCAGTGCACGGTTTCACCAAAATGTTTCTATGTTCCACTTTCACTCGCGAAAAAAAAGTTAAAGTCCCAAATTGTATCTCCGAAATTTTACAAGTCTCTACTTTCGATCACAAAAATATACCAAGTCTGAACTCGAGCACGCACCCCCTAAATTCAGAAATTCAAAACATTGGTGTTCTTCCTAGCAACGTCCTGTTACTAAGGTGCCTAATTCTAATTTAAACTAACATTAAATTATTCGATATCGAATGCCCTCCCGCATTGATGTATCACAATATATAGATGTAATTTTTTTGAAAGATATCACACATCTTTAATATGCACATTACCAGCAATTTGTAAAGATTATTATATTTGTGAGTGTAAGTGCTTTAAATAACTTCAAATAAAGTATTTGAAAAGTCATAAATTTTCTGTGAAAATGAGCTTCAAATTTTGCATTTTTAGTAGCGCTAAAACGCAATTTTCTTTAAAACAGCACATTATTTTTAAAAGAAAATTGCCATTTAAGACTAGGTTTTTGTGTGCTTTAATATTCGAAAATTAATATTTCCGTTCTACCAATAGGAACCGAAAAATTAAGAAAATGACAAAAAAATGTAATTTGTGCGGTGATGGACAGCAGCTGGGAAGAAAGAGTATGTGGCAATTCTGAATAGCTAGCGAAGACCCAAGGAAATAGAAAATTAATACGGGAAAGTCTGGGCCATTCTGTAGCACCACTAGTTAAGTTCTCCAGAATGACGTCATCCAAATTACTGATTAACGCGGCACCACTATTTTTCAAGCCAAAAGCCATCCTCTGAAAGCTATAGTATTGCCTGCAAACGCGAAACATAAATTCTGCGACTCTGGATGTACCCCAATTTGCCAGTATGACGCGGTAAAATCAAGTCCCGTAATATTCTCGCACCTTTTATCTTGTACATCATTTCATTAATCTTGGGCGGCTTCTCCCGACGAGCAAACAGTTTTACTGTTCAGTTTCCTCGCATCTAGACAAAACCTGGTCGTATTATTCTTCTTTCGGACAATCACAATCGGGCTAACATACGGCGTTGTAGATTTACTAATGATACCATCTTCGAGCATCGCGTTTATCTGTTTTCTTAAAATAATCTTCTTTAAATACATGGGGAATCGGATATTGTTTGCAGTTGAAAGGCTCGTCATCGGTCAACTCTAACTGAAAATAGTACCCTACTACTGGATCCTTAGAACTTTCGAACACATCACGATATTCGTTCACTAATTGCTCAACCTCCTGGCTGCTATCGAGACCATTTTCATCGACAGCCTCTTTGCTGCTTCGTGAAACGGATTTGGGGTTACTTCTATCGGTTCCGACATGTCGCAAATACATAAGGATTCGTCCGCCTGGTTCTCGATCCCTAAACATTGCTTTTGCCCTTCATCGCATCGTAACGTTATCTTCCTGTTACGTCGGCCTTGGCATCATACATTTTTAAGTCATCTATGCCCAGAATAATATGACGAATTAACCCCTTTACTACAATCGCCGGAAACTCAATCATCACCCTTTGGATCTCTACTTCCACCCAAATTTGTCGATTCTTTGTCTCGATGCGTCTACCATTAGCTACACGAAGATTCAAACTTTTAGTTGGTAACTCTACAATCTCCTTCCCGTTCTTCTTAAGCTGCTCGTACAGTTCTTGTGATACCGCGCAGACATTTGCCCCTGTATCAATCAAAATATCCACTGCTATATCTTTAAACATTCTCCTTAAGACCAAACACGCGCTCGTTGTCCCCTTTTATCATCATCTTCTCTTAATAAGTCCTCCTCGGGTGCGGAGACGGACTCCACTGCCGCAATGTGTATCGTCTCGCCCTCTTCTTCATCCGAAATATTCCGCCACATATTCCGAACGATATCAGTTTTCCTGGACTATCGCGTTTATTTCAATATGCTCGTGTTTCTTTTCGTCTTTTTCTTTCCATGGAGCACCCCCTCCTCCTTTCTTATTCTCAAGTTTCACGTCCTTTCCCTCCGAGTAAGCATTCCTATGGTTACCATTACTTTCCTTTATGCCGGCCCCATTCGGGATGTTCTTAACATAGTTAATCCCATTATTTTCAGCCTTGCTATTCTCCCCACTTAAAGTTTGGTCAAACCGATTTAACCGTTCTATTAACTCGTCAAGACTATCTGGCATCGAATTCCAGAGCAAGCTCTGAATGCTATTCGGCAGCTGACGAATTACAATTCTCATAATCTCGCCCGTGTCCTGCTTTTTCTTCACATGCCTTAAATGCCGCAATCTTGCGCGTAGCAAAATCGCACGTGGATTCCTGGCCACCCTTCCTGTATCTCTCGCCAATTGATTTATACTTTAGATCAAACTTACGGCTTTCGTTCCAATATCTGCGTAGATACTTTTCCCTCCATTCTGCATAGCACGAGGGTTCCGGAACTAACGACGTCCACCAGCGGTGCGCCTTGCCTGACACTTCCTGCTCTGTTATATGTAATTTTAAGCGCTCCGGGATGTTCTTTATGGTGAAATAGCTTTCCAATTTTGCGAGGAACGACAATGGTTGTTCCTTGATCTCACCATGGACTTTATATAGCTAGGCAAAAACGCGGCTGACGTGATTATACCCCCATTAATACTTGGAGTCGCAATCTCCTTCTCTAATTCTTCAATCTTTTTTTAATTCGGCCGTTTCTATTCCAATCGCGGCATTTGAATCTTCAATCTTATTTTCCACGTTCCCTATTCTAACAGTTTCTGTTGTGACACATTCGATATTAGTTCAATCCGCGCTTCTACGCTCGCCATCTTCTCGCCTTGCTGACCGGTAACGACGTCCAGTTTCGTAACACTATGTCTGATCTCGTTGACGTCTACCTGGATATTCTTAACTGCCTCCCGTTGTTCGCGTTCAAGTTCTGCGGTTTTTATATTAAATTCTCTATTTTCAAATTTATGTTGTTTATTTCTAAGGTCGTGTCAGCTCGTAACTGGCTAATGTCCTCGCGAATTTCGCCCCTCATGTTTTATAAATCTCGAGTTAGTGACTCGTGATTTCTGCCTAATTGTGCATTTATTTCCGCCTTCATATTTTCTAAATTAGAATTCAACTCCGCCTTCATGTTTGCTTCTAGTCTAGAAATATTATGCTCAAGTTTTGAATGCATCCCTGCCTTCATATCTTCTAAACTAGACTTCATTTCCACTTCATGTTTCTAAGCTGGACTTCAACATTGCCATCATTTGCAATATTAATTATTAACATACACACTAGGTATCGGTGGATCTGCTACCCTCCTTTCTGGTGATGATATAATCTCTGCCTCTTGCACGGGTGCAAGTTTTCATCCTGAATAAGATCATTTTGACCAGCCCTCTCATATGATTCGGCTTCTCCTTCCGAGTTTATTTAAGGCCGTGCTGGTTTGCACAACAATAACCAAGTTTTTACTTTCTGGACTAGAACAATTTGAATTTATTGAATCAAAAGACTCATTTAATTCTAAATAACGTTCTTTGAAATTATTGATTTTGGTCATGACCATGAAAATAAATAAACTGTTCGTTCGAACATTGACCTGAGCTCTTTTCACGTCGTGTTGTTTGATGCTTCTCCCGGACGCCTCGTATCTCCAAACCAGCACCTCCGGCCGACCAGTTACCAGTTCCAGTTTTGAAGTCTTCTGTCTTGGATCTTGCGTCACCACCGACACGCCACGAAGTCACTCCCATTCACGTAATGCACCAGTCATATGCGTCCGTGTAAACGCCTACCAGCGTATAACTTCAGTGTATCCTTTTACTTATTACATTAAATTTACCAGGACGCTTTATTAGATTATTCTTGCGTCCGAAGCTGCTCGATCTAGCCTGCCACCTCACCATCAGCACTGGTGAAAATAATCATAGTTCATAAACAGTTTTACAACTATTTACAAGTCCCCATCCATTTGTAAGAATAATTAAAAGGCCACGCCCTGTTCAGGCAAAATATTACAAGTCCACTAGCCTGGCACTTCACCTTCGTCTCTGGTGAAATAATTAAAGTCGATAAATTGCTTTCCTGAATATTTACAAGTTCCTCCCTGTCGGATAAATGATTCAAGTCAATGCACTGTTTCACCAAAATTTTTCCAAGTCCAACTTTCACTCGCGGAAAAAAAGTTAAAGTCCCCGAACTGTATCTCCGAAATATTTACAGTTCCACTTTCAGTCACAAAATCTTCCAAGTCCGAACTCGCGCACGCACCCCTAGATTCGGGAACGATTCGCTCGCTACGAAATCTGGGACCCAACGAAATTTTTGCTCGGTCTTTCGATCCGGGAAAACTCGTATCCTTAGTTGTACAAATTTTGTTCGATGTTCCCTACCAACGGATTCCTACTACTTGCTTATTTTCATAACTATGGTGTACTCTTGGCCGAAATCCCTATCTTATACACGCATTTTCGTCTGACGCTGCACCATAACAACGGGCTCATGAAATTTTTCATCTTCGTTCCTAAGGTGCCCGCTAACAAAATATCGTGACATATCATACGGAACTCCCTAGCAACGTCCTGGTCACTTATTTACACCCGTTACTAAGGTGTCCGAGTCTAATTTAAATTAACTTTAAATTATTAACAATTCGACATTAAATGCCCTCCCGCATTTGATATATAACAACTTATATAACGAAATTTGGTTGGGGTCCAGGGTTATATTTAAAGGTTAAAAATGGCTCATTTTTTTCAAAGATAATTTCCATTCAGAAAAAGGTTTCACTGTTTTTTAATATTATAAAA
>JAHLJT010002630.1:48091681-48200323 GCA_031308135.1 Acheta domesticus
AAGATGCATATTTCTTACACAAAAACATCCTTCGTTTTTGACCCATTTTCCCTTCCCTAAAACTACTTTTTTTAATGGCCCATTACAAATATTATAAATATTAAGGCATGAAGGTAATAAAATCCTTGATTCACCGTGACAAGGAACGAAATAACACTGAATAACAAAATACTAATCACAGAAAAGCAGAATAAAACATACTTCTAAATGCAACAAAATTAAAAGTATATGTGTGGATTTCAAAGTGAGAAAAGAGCGCTTTCAAGAACTTACACTTACACTTACAGTGCAGTAAAAGAACATGAACGAATTACGCGCGATTTCGTGCTCCGCCAATCACAGAAACCCAGTGCCGAATACTTGTGCAGTTTGCTTATATGCGTCACGGCTGGGGCGATGCCCCGCTGTGGGAGATACCTGGTTTGAGAAAATCCCGCTAGCGACGGTAGGTCGGCGCTGTGTCTCACCATTCAGTGAGGTAAGACATTCGCCTCCTCCCGAGCGAACATGCTCTACACTTACGAGACTAACAACTTCAGCAGTTCACGCGCTCGCGATCATTAATCATTCAATCAATAGAAATTGAAGAATTTTATGAAATGTTCCTTAATTTTGAAGTTTTTACATTTTAACTTTTCATAGATTTCAATTGACTTAAAAATCACAGAATTCATTGAAGGTGAGTTCATTTGTGCCTGGTACGTATTTATAATAATTTCAAATTGTTTTATGTAACTGATTATAATTTTAAAGTTAGAAAATTTTACAATTTTATTTTATAATTCTGTTTAGCTAAAATTTAGACTCTTGAAGAAGAGAAAGAGTAATCCTTGAAACGTCGAGATGTAAAAACCCCAAAATAAGAGAAAATTATATAAATTCTTAAAATAAATTATGGTTTCTGATTAAGGTGTTTTCGTTTCAATATGTTTAATTAACTAGTAGTGCTAAAACAGTACGTACTTTCTCGCCTTTAGTAATAGTTATGTAATACTCAGTGGCGGCTCGTGATATTTTTTCTTGGTGGGGCCAGGCGCAAAAGCACGAATTTCATCTCATAGTCAATCTTATTTAATTAAATAATTGTCATTTAATCAATTATTTAATTATATTAATTATCAATTAATTAATTAAGCCTTTAAATCTATATCTGTTAATAATAATTTGTTTCCCACAAAAACAGAGGTAGGAATTTTTATTAAGATGTTTAATCAATATTGGTATGTTAATGGAAACAAATGATTTCTGTTAAAATGATAATGCCGTAGCTTATCTTCTGAACGCTTAGAGTTCGAAAGGGAAACATACCGTAAAATTAAGACAAATTGACTTGGTCCATAGAGGAGAGATACAACTAGAGTGCGCGTGACCCTACTGCGCATGTTTCAACATGAGGTGGTCGTATGTCACGTGACTTCGGGACACCGGCAGCTCGTGTTGTATGCGCATGTATGTATCTTTGCGTGCTGTTTGCTGTTTCTGATGCTACAGCGTTATTATTTTGCGACGTTGTGAATATTGGTTCACTTCTTACGGTCCACACGTGTGTGAGATGTTAGAAATCATGGTTCAGTATTGTTGTTTTGGCTGCAACGAGAAGTACGTGAAAGAAGGAGGAGTCACGTTTCATAGGTAGGTTATTAATTTGTTTTAATATTTTGTCATACCCTTTTAGTTGTGCGAAATAAATATCTAGATGCTGATTCATGCATTTTCGGATGTATCATGGATGATTTTAGTGTATTTGTTGTGCATTCTAGTTTTCCTAAAGATGAAACAAGGAAGAAAGTGTGGGTGCAAAAGCTTAGGAGGGAGAATTTTACTCCTACAAAATTTTCCAAAGTTTGTTCAAAACATTTTGAAGAAAACTGTTTTGATAGAGAAAAAGTTTGGAGGTGTTTGCCTTAAAGCTGATGCAGTACCTACAATATTCAATTTTCCCAAACACTTGAATAAGCAAACTGCGAGAAGAAAATCTCCTGTAAAAAGAACAACAAATGTTGGTAAGGTTATAGGAATCTTGAAATATTTTCTGTGTAGAATTGTAATAATTAATGCGGAATGTTTTTCTGATACATTTGTCTGTTGTTTCAGCAACACAATCTAGTTCAAGGCTTCTTCATCTGTACCTTCTGCAGATGAGTCACACTGTGTAAATAATGACACATCATCAACTGAAAGGATTTCTGCAAGCAGAAAGCGTCCTTTGAGTATGTGCTACTTGACTAATATTCTCTCAACAATAGGATTCCCCATAAAACAATGAAATAGTTTCCTCACAATGTTCCTCAATGTAAATTATTCCAAAATTCTTTTTCTTTTCAAGAAGTGAAATAACAGTTTAACTTTCTGTTAAAATTCTACAATTATGTTGTATTACAATTTTTGTCCATTTATTTATTTCATAGATATATTGGCGACTTCGTTGATGAAGATATGGACTCTCCATTAAAGCGAGACAAGTGTTAAAGATAGCTTGTAAACAGGTCTGTGAACAGAAAAAAAATATTGTGCATTTACGGTCTCAGAATATGAAGTTCAGGAGGAAAATTTCATCATTGGAAAATCTTACTGAAATCAAAGAAAAAGCACAAATGTTTGATGATGCTCTTCACGTCTTAGAGGTATGACTTTTAATACACTCTCACAGTATGATCTAATTAGGATTATTTAATTTTTAAAGATCTTAAATTTCACTTGTCACATTGAATCTCTAGATGTCTATTAAACGCATAACTAAATGAGAGTGAAGGTGTATTTGTTGAAGTATTGTGTTTGTATATGATGAACAAATAAATGCAAATTAAGGTTGTTGATAAACATGCAATTAAGGTTATTGTTAATATATCTTACACATGTTATCCTTTGCACATTAGAGTGAGGTTATGAAAGACAACAAAATATACTTTATCTGATACTTTTCTTGATTACCCTGATGAGATGTGTTGATAACGCACTTAGTTATTTTTTGTAAAGTGGTCGTTTAATGCTATTATCTTATCTTCTCATGAATGTAAATATCTATTTTCAAAAACATTTTAATTAAAAATATCATTTATTGAATATTTTTTATTGATATCATTTATTATTTCTTTCAGACGACTCTCCCAGGTCCCAGTAAGGAATTGGTGAAGAGGTCAGTCTTTGACGAAAGAGGGCAGTATCCTCCAGATCTGAGGTCATTTGCCATGACACTGCAATTTTATTCTTCTAAAGCTTATAATTATGTACAAGAAAACGCTAAAAACCGAAAAATTAAAAAATGACAGAAAAATTTACTTTTGGCGGGTATAGATAGCAGCTGGCAAGAAAGAGTTTGTGACATTCGGAATAGCTAGTGAAGACCCATGGAAATAGAAAACTAATACGGGAAAGTCAGAAAAAAATACAAGAAATCCATTCTGTAGCACCACTAGTTACTAGTAAACTAGTAAATTCTTTGAAAAATATGTACTTCAGCTTTTAGATCAAAGACCTCCCATTTCAATCAGGTTTTTGTCCAGTTTTCCTGATCCATTGAGCAAATGCTGTGATGGCCCCTTGTTTTTCTTTTGGACATAAATGTAGCCTTCACTATGCCCACGTTTTCTTGAGCTTACTTGCTAGTATTTTTAGGGAGTAACTGTTACTTTTACTGTTTTGTTAGTAATTACAAAGTAAAAAAATTAAAACCTTCAGTTTGTTGATCGATGCAAATAGGTTTTATATAACTCGGGAGGGAAAATGTCTAATGTTTGTAGTTAAAATATTGGGAAGAGCTTTTGAAGCTCAAGAAAATGAATGCAGATTGTACTTCTCCCCCATACATCACATACTGTTTTTTGACTAAATAAATCAAAATATAAATCAAAGATAAAAAGCCTTTTATTTTCCCCTATAAATCCTTGAAATATCCTTTTGATAACTTGCTATTATAAATGTCACTAATGTAATGTGAATGACTGATGAAATATCATTTTGATAACTTGCTATTATAAATGTCACTGATGTGGATCAATAGTAAATGACTAGCATTGAGTAATAACAGAAATTCGGATTAATGCATCCCATGGAGTTAATTTATTTTACAAATATTTTTTTATTTATAGTCCTATGTAATTGTACTGAAAAGCAGGTTTAGTGGAGTATGCGGTTGAAAGTGACAAGTTTGACAAAAATCGGAATTTTCATGTACTTAAGCAAATAGAGCAGAAAAACTTAAATTAACTTTTCTGCCATAAGCAACATTTTTAGTGTTGCTTAATAATGAGAAAATAACGCTGTAATGAACCATCTAACTTACGTATAAAAAGAAATAATTTAATGCGAGACGGGTGTTCTTACTGACGCCACCCAGCTGTCCAAAGTCACGTGACACGGGCGCGAGAGATGTTGATACCCGGCCGGGCCTTCTGCGCAGCCCGGTGCGCACTCTAGTATATCTCTCCTCTATGACTTGGTCGTGTTATTGTCAGTTGTTTAATCGGCCTGCAGAGAAACAAATCTGCTACATCTATGTCTCTCTTCACTTTGTCCAAGTACACTTCATACATAGAATCTAGCAGCTCGTTCTACGTCGTGGGAGTTATATTTATAAACAGAAAAATGTTTAAATGTTCATTTAACACACTATCTAGATTGCCGATAACGATAAGTCTAAAAACTTGCACGGTTTTTTGAATCTTCAGATTCATCATGCTCTCTCAATGCTAGTTCATGAGTACCACAGAATTTTAAACACTCAATCTCTCTACCTAAAATAGTTTTATTTTTTGCGACTTGTTCATTATGTTTCTAGATTGAAATTTTGACCGCCGAATCAATCTGTACAACAATGTTCAAGGTTCGAAAAGTTTTAAATTTACAAGCGCTTTCTAAATGCAACTTCTTCGTGTTGCTTCGTGCGTTTCTTCGTGTTTCTTATCATTTCCCTCAAATGTTTCAGATCCTTACAGCCCACTGTCGTCCACAACCCCTCACCACCAAATAATAAAAAAAACGCAAAATAAGCTTTGTTTTTCTTCACTCACAGTGAACCATAGCTGTTTCCTGAAATTACGAATTACAGAATGTTCACCTTCGTCACTGGTGGAAACTAATTAGTTTCCCAAAAGTTCCTCCCTACCGGTATGAAAATAATCCAAGTCAGTGCACGGTTTCACCAAAATGTTTCTATGTTCCACTTTCACTCGCGAAAAAAAAGTTAAAGTCCCAAATTGTATCTCCGAAATTTTTACAAGTCTCTACTTTCGATCACAAAAATATACCAAGTCTGAACTCGAGCACGCACCCCCTAAATTCAGAAATTCAAAACATTGGTGTTCTTCCTAGCAACGTCCTGTTACTAAGGTGCCTAATTCTAATTTAAACTAACATTAAATTATTCGATATCGAATGCCCTCCCGCATTTGATGTATCACAATATATAGATGTAATTTTTTTGAAAGATATCACACATCTTTAATATGCACATTACCAGCAATTTGTAAAGATTATTATATTTGTGAGTGTAAGTGCTTTAAATAACTTCAAATAAAGTATTTTGAAAAGTCATAAATTTTCTGTGAAAATGAGCTTCAAATTTTGCATTTTTAGTAGCGCTAAAACGCAATTTTCTTTAAAACAGCACATTATTTTTAAAAGAAAATTGCCATTTAAGACTAGGTTTTTGTGTGCTTTAATATTCGAAAATTATATTTCCGTTCTACCAATAGGAAACCGAAAAATTAAGAAAATGACAAAAAAATGTAATTTGTGCGGTGATGGACAGCAGCTGGGAAGAAAGAGTATGTGGCAATTCTGAATAGCTAGCGAAGACCCAAGGAAATAGAAAATTAATACGGGAAAGTCTGGGCCATTCTGTAGCACCACTAGTTAAGTTCTCCAGAATGACGTCATCCAAATTACTGATTAACGCGGCACCACTATTTTTCAAGCCAAAAGCCATCCTCTGAAAGCTATAAGTATTGCCTGCAAACGCGAACATAAATTTCTGCGACTCTGGATGTACCCCAATTTGCCAGTATGACGCGGTAAAATCAAGTCCCGTAAATATTCTCGCACCTTTTATCTTGTACATCATTTCATTAATCTTGGGCGGCTTCTCCCGACGAGCAAACAGTTTTACTGTTCAGTTTCCTCGCATCTAGACAAACCTGGTCGTATTATTCTTCTTTCGGACAATCACAATCGGGCTAACATACGGCGTTGTAGATTTACTAATGATACCATCTTCGAGCATCGCGTTTATCTGTTTTCTTAAATAATCTTCTTTAAATACATGGGGAATCGGATATTGTTTGCAGTTGAAAGGCTCGTCATCGGTCAACTCTAACTGAAAATAGTACCCTACTACTGGATCCTTAGAACTTTCGAACACATCACGATATTCGTTCACTAATTGCTCAACCTCCTGGCTGCTATCGAGACCATTTTCATCGACAGCCTCTTTTGCTGCTTCGTGAAACGGATTTGGGGTTACTTCTATCGGTTCCGACATGTCGCAAATACATAAGGATTCGTCCGCCTGGTTCTCGATCCCTAAACATTGCTTTTGCCCTTCATCGCATCGTAACGTTATCTTCCTGTTACGTCGGCCTTGGCATCATACATTTTTAAGTCATCTATGCCCAGAATAATATGACGAATTAACCCCTTTACTACAATCGCCGGAAACTCAATCATCACCCTTTGGATCTCTACTTCCACCCAAATTTGTCGATTCTTTGTCTCGATGCGTCTACCATTAGCTACACGAAGATTCAAACTTTTAGTTGGTAACTCTACAATCTCCTTCCCGTTCTTCTTAAGCTGCTCGTACAGTTCTTGTGATACCGCGCAGACATTTGCCCCTGTATCAATCAAAATATCCACTGCTATATCTTTAAACATTCTCCTTAAGACCAAACACGCGCTCGTTGTTCCCCTTTTATCATCATCTTCTCTTAATAAGTCCTCCTCGGGTGCGGAGACGGACTCCACTGCCGCAATGTGTATCGTCTCGCCCTCTTCTTCATCCGAAATATTCCGCCCACATATTCCGAACGATATCAGTTTTCCTGGACTATCGCGTTTATTTCAATATGCTCGTGTTTCTTTTCGTCTTTTTCTTTCCATGGAGCACCCCCTCCTCCTTTCTTATTCTCAAGTTTCACGTCCTTTCCCTCCGAGTAAGCATTCCTATGGTTACCATTACTTTCCTTTATGCCGGCCCCATTCGGGATGTTCTTAACATAGTTAATCCCATTATTTTCAGCCTTGCTATTCTCCCCACTTAAAGTTTGGTCAAACCGATTTAACCGTTCTATTAACTCGTCAAGACTATCTGGCATCGAATTCCAGAGCAAGCTCTGAATGCTATTCGGCAGCTGACGAATTACAATTCTCATAATCTCGCCCGTGTCTGCTTTTTCTTCACATGCCTTAAATGCCGCAATCTTGCGCGTAGCAAAATCGCACGTGGATTCCTGGCCACCCTTCCTGTATCTCTCGCCAATTGATTTATACTTTAGATCAAACTTACGGCTTTCGTTCCAATATCTGCGTAGATACTTTTCCCTCCATTCTGCATAGCACGAGGGTTCCGGAACTAACGACGTCCACCAGCGGTGCGCCTTGCCTGACACTTCCTGCTCTGTTATATGTAATTTTAAGCGCTCCGGGATGTTCTTTATGGTGAAATAGCTTTCCAATTTGCGAGGAACGACAATGGTTGTTCCTTGATCTCACCATGGACTTTTATATAGCTAGGCAAAAACGCGGCTGACGTGATTATACCCCCATTAATACTTGGAGTCGCAATCTCCTTCTCTAATTCTTCAATCTTTTTTTAATTCGGCCGTTTCTATTCCAATCGCGGCATTTGAATCTTCAATCTTATTTTCCACGTTCCCTATTCTAACAGTTTCTGTTGTGACACATTCGATATTAGTTCAATCCGCGCTTCTACGCTCGCCATCTTCTCGCCTTGCTGACCGGTAACGACGTCCAGTTTCGTAACACTATGTCTGATCTCGTTGACGTCTACCTGGATATTCTTAACTGCCTCCCGTTGTTCGCGTTCAAGTTCTGCGGTTTTTATATTAAATTCTCTATTTTCAAATTTATGTTGTTTATTTCTAAGGTCGTGTCAGCTCGTAACTGGCTAATGTCCTCGCGAATTTCGCCCCTCATGTTTTATAAATCTCGAGTTAGTGACTCGTGATTTCTGCCTAATTGTGCATTTATTTCCGCCTTCATATTTTCTAAATTAGAATTCAACTCCGCCTTCATGTTTGCTTCTAGTCTAGAAATATTATGCTCAAGTTTTGAATGCATCCCTGCCTTCATATCTTCTAAACTAGACTTCATTTCCACCTTCATGTTTTCTAAGCTGGACTTCAACATTGCCATCATTTGCAATATTAAATTATTAACATACACACTAGGTATCGGTGGATCTGCTACCCTCCTTTCTGGTGATGATATAATCTCTGCCTCTTGCACGGGTGCAAGTTTTCATCCTGAATAAGATCATTTTGACCAGCCCTCTCATATGATTCGGCTTCTCCTTCCGAGTTATTTAAGGCCGTGCTGGTTTGCACAACAATAACCAAGTTTTTACTTTCTGGACTAGAACAATTTGAATTTATTGAATCAAAAGACTTCATTTAATTCTAAATAACGTTCTTTGAAATTATTGATTTTTGGTCATGACCATGAAAAATAAATAAACTGTTCGTTCGAACATTGACCTGAGCTCTTTTCACGTCGTGTTGTTTGATGCTTCTCCCGGACGCCTCGTATCTCCAAACCAGCACCTCCGGCCGACCAGTTACCAGTTCCAGTTTTGAAGTCTTCTGTCTTGGATCTTGCGTCACCACCGACACGCCACGAAGTCACTCCCATTCACGTAATGCACCAGTCATATGCGTCCGTGTAAACGCCTACCAGCGTATAACTTCAGTGTATCCTTTTACTTATTACATTAAATTTACCAGGACGCTTTATTAGATTATTCTTGCGTCCGAAGCTGCTCGATCTAGCCTGCCACCTCACCATCAGCACTGGTGAAAATAATCATAGTTCATAAACAGTTTTACAACTATTTACAAGTCCCCATCCATTTGTAAGAATAATTAAAAGGCCACGCCCTGTTCAGGCAAAAATATTTACAAGTCCACTAGCCTGGCACTTCACCTTCGTCTCTGGTGAAATAATTAAAGTCGATAAATTGCTTTCCTGAATATTTACAAGTTCCTCCCTGTCGGATAAATGATTCAAGTCAATGCACTGTTTCACCAAAATTTTTCCAAGTCCAACTTTCACTCGCGGAAAAAAAGTTAAAGTCCCCGAACTGTATCTCCGAAATATTTACAAGTTCCACTTTCAGTCACAAAATCTTCCAAGTCCGAACTCGCGCACGCACCCCTAGATTCGGGAACGATTCGCTCGCTACGAAATCTGGGACCCAACGAAATTTTTGCTCGGTCTTTCGATCCGGGAAAACTCGTATCCTTAGTTGTACAAATTTTGTTCGATGTTCCCTACCAACGGATTCCTACTACTTGCTTATTTTCATAACTATGGTGTACTCTTGGCCGAAATCCCTATCTTATACACGCATTTTCGTCTGACGCTGCACCATAACAACGGGCTCATGAAATTTTTCATCTTCGTTCCTAAGGTGCCCGCTAACAAAATATCGTGACATATCATACGGAACTCCCTAGCAACGTCCTGGTCACTTATTTACACCCGTTACTAAGGTGTCCGATTCTAATTTAAATTAACTTTAAATTATTAAACAATTCGACATTAAATGCCCTCCCGCATTTGATATATAACAACTTATATAACGAAATTTGGTTGGGGTCCAGGGTTATATTTAAAGGTTAAAAATGGCTCATTTTTTTCAAAGATAATTTCCATTCAGAAAAAGGTTTCACTGTTTTTTAATATTATAAAATTAATATTTGCGCTCTACCATTAGAAAAATTAGACTACCATTCGAAAACTACCATAAGAAAAATGTCAAAAAACTAGTTTGAGCGGCGATAGAAGGCAGCTGGCACGAGTACGTGGCAATTCCGAAGCAACCAACTATCTAAACGACGACACTTTGAGAACGCGTCCATAGCAACGGCCATTAAAATGCTGGAGAGTCAATTAAGAATATTTTAGCTGGCTTTCGGGTTCAGATTTTACCAGTGCTCGTAAATCTTGGGATAAATATGACTTTGACATAAAACAATTTTTGGGAATAAATGTAAACAATTGTCAGAGGAATATGTACCCGGTAGTATGTTCCTTTTCCTTGCATATTGTTCCCGGTCAAGTCTGCAAGTTCGTATCCCCGGCCAGCCCCAAATACTCCAATATCAAGAATGACCTTAGGAAGCAGGTATGTGATCGTCAGCCTCTTGTAAGAAATTAGTTACTTGCTCTTTTGATTTTTTAGGCTTGTAATTAACTAAGATTTGTTTCTTCAAGTATTCAATAACTTCATAATAGTTTATTAAAATAAATTTGTATTAATTAATCTTCAGTATTTACTATTATTTCAAATTATAGGGAATGAATAACGTGGATACTCAGTCTTCTCATGTATTTTTGTACATTTTTTCAGCATACTAAAGTATGAAATCATAAGCATAAGCATAATGTGATTAATCAATCACAAAATAAATCATAAGCTTTTTCATTAGTGGTTACAAAGGGTCCCCCCCGATAAGATGGTAAAAAGTTCCCCTCAACCAAATTACATATGAGTGGTTACACTATAATTCTAACACAAAAATAATATTTTTGAAAGGTTTCTTAGCCTCCGTCCTACCACCCACACCCCTATACAGCCAAAAACGTGTTTTTTTAATTTCAATTTTTTTTCGACAACTGAACACTATTTTATCAGACTGAAAAAAATATGATAAATAAGAACACAACTTGGACTTTCAGAAAAATATTTTTCAATATTTTCTCAGGCCCAAATTCGAACACAAAAAAATATTTTCGAAAAAAAATATCAAGAAATATTTTTTACTGTGTCGTAGAAGCCTAGAACAGGCTCGAAAAAAATGTCAAAGGTTCTTCTTCAAACACAAATTGTTGTGTATTTTTTTCAGATTTTTCCGATTACTGGGCTGCAGTTAAAAAAATAAAAACCATTTTCTCACCTTTAAAACACCTGGACTTTCAATATACTTTGAAAATGACTGCAACGGTTCTCTGCATTTCTTTTAGTGTTTATTATACATTTGTATACATTGCTGTATCACCCAATAAAGTTTTGATTTTGGAATATACTTACGAAGTATTATTTTTAAAGCTTTCTAATCGTTTGCATAAGTAATCCTATGCTACGCAAAGACGATAGTTTTGGCAATTTATAAGAAACAATCGACACAAGACCTTGTAAGTGTGATACTGGTGGATAAAGAATTGCAACCCATCCTACATCAAACAGATTTTAGAAGAAAAAATAGAAGTTTGCAGATTATGACATACAAAAAAAGATTATTGCAACACACATTATAATGGTAAATAACTCGGAAGCGATGCTTCCTAGGCCTTTTAAACCAGGTTTGCTTTACAATATTTCTGAGCGTGTTAGTGCAAAAGAATCTGAAATGCAAAAGCAAAAAGGACTCAGAGAATGACTGTTTTAATAGCGACCAGTCATGCTTAAATATTTTATTTAATACACTCAATTACTTAATAAATTTTGTCATGGAAAAATAAAGAAATGACTTGGATAACCTGGATAAGTCGGAGAAATTCGAACTACAAAAAGTGGTCATTTTGTTATTTTTGAAAATGCGCAATGTAATTTATAATGATCTATTTAGTTCTATTTACTCACATAAATATAAACAATTTGCTCTGAAATATATTTCGAATATTCTGAATTCCACTGTTATCCATGGAAAACGATACCCGTTGTGGACGGCGTTGCCCAATCGTTCGTGGCCACCGCCTTTCGAGCCGCAGGCGTATCTGCGACCCCTGCAGAACGATACCCTCCTCCTCATCCTTGAGGTGCGTGGGATCATAGGCGGCAGCCCGTCTCTCCCTTCCCCTCTTCTTCCCGTTCCATCACTACTTTTCGGGCACAAAACTACGTAAAAATTAACACTCGTTGCCCTAACGAATTTCTTTTCTCGTGTACACACCTCTCCTGTGTGCTCCCAGACGTACACCAGCCCCCACTCCCCCTCCAGTGTCGCGCGCCCTTCGCTTTCCCCCTTAGCTCCTAGAGGGCACGAGCGCATCTGCACCAGCCTCCTCTCCTATCCTGACGCGCCTGCCGCCCTGATGCAGTGCCAGCGTGCCTATAGTGCCTTAGCCTATAGTGCGATTTTTCTCTGTCCTCTAGCCCGTATGACCACAATAGGATATCACATGGCATTTCGTGCCTTTTTCCGTCGTGCCGCTAGGAGTCGCATGATCCCATGCACTGCTTGATACGGACGCGATCATACGATATCTGGCGGCACGACTGAAAACGTCGCGAAATGCCGTGACATATTCCATCGTGAAGACGGGCCTTGAGGGGGAAAGATAGAAAAATCGCAATACAAACCCACACTTCCCGGGATCACGAGGCTTTATGAACACTCCTCGCATCACCTGACACGCCCCGCTCACGCCTCGCCGTGCCTCTCCTTCCCGCCAACACTTGCCCAGTCCTGCCACAGAGCTCATCCCCCCCCCCACGCACACCTCAAGGGTGTGGTATTCCGTGGCGTTCAGGCTCTGACACGTCATCCTCACGGTTCTGCAATAGGAGTGCTACCATCGTTACGACCTCATAGTCGCATTTTTGTCAATTTCGATGTTTGGATATGCCGCCGGGCAATCCTAACCTACACGAAGTATTCAAGAAAATACAAAGAAATAAGTAATATTGATTTATGTATGTATTTCTTGTTCTTTATATTACATAATTGTTAAAAAATATTATAAATATTTGCCTCCGTAAATTGTGTACATTTCAGCATTTGTTTAATAATTGGTTCCAATAATTCCAAAATACAAAATAATTTGAAAGTGGTGAATGGACAAGACAATTAACCCAAAACACATGCGCGTGAAACTGATAACAGTTCTCTGAGCTAAATATAGAAATGTTCTTTGCTCAGTGTGTGAATAACATCTACTGTTCATTGAAGGCACTGCGTACTTCGTCTGTAGAAGCGAGCTCAAGGGGCGTCCTCCCCTCCTCGTTCCTCTCGGTGGCGCTCGCTCCAGCCGCCAACAGCGCGCGCACGCACTCCGCACGTCCCCAGCAGGCAGCGAGGTGGAGAGGAGTGTCTCCGCCATTGTTCTTTGCACTGACGGCTGAACCTCGATTCAGCAGCTCCCGCACACACTCTGCAAGCCCCACGGAGGCAGCGCTGTGGAGAGGAGTGTCTTCGTCCTCGTCGTTTCCATTAGAGTCAGCGCCTTGAGCCTGCAGCTCTCGCACGCACTCCGTCTGATCCCCGGACGCAGCGCGGTGGAGAGGAGTGTCTCCGTCATTGTTCTTTGCACCGACGGCTGCACCTCGATCCAGCAGCTCTCGCACGCACTCTGCATGTCCCCCGGAGGCAGCGCTGTGGAGAGGAGTGTCTCCGTCATTGTTCTTTGCACCGACGGCTGCACCTCGATCCAGCAGCTCCCGCACGCACTCTGCTTGTCCCTCGGAGGCAGCATAGTAGACAGGAGACTCTCCTTCATTATTCTTGGCATTAACTTCAGCGCCTTTAGCCAGCAGCTCCCGCACGCACTCCACATGTCCCCCGGAGGCAGCACAGTGGACAGGAGACTCTCCTTCATTATTCTTGGCATTTACTTCAGCGCCTTTAGTTAGGAGCTCCCGCACGCACTCCGCATGGCCAATACCGGAAGCCTTGTGGAGAGGAGTGTCTTCGTCATTGTTCTTCGCATTAACATCTACTCCTCGCTCCATCAATTCCCGCACGCACTCCACATGTCCACTCCAGGAAGCATCGTGAAGAGGAGTCCATCCCAACTTGTCCTTGGCTTTAGAGTCTACACCTCGGCTCAATAGCTCACGCACGCATGCAACCTGTCCGTTTGCAGAGGCAAAAGAAAGAGCAAACTCACTGTTCTCGTTTTCAGCACATTCACAATTCACATTCACTCCAGCTTCCAGCAGCGCTATCATTGTCTCCAGGCGCCCGTCCTTCGCGGCTTCCATGAGCCCCTGACCTCCAGCCTCCCCCTCCAGTTGTTCGGGGACAGCGTCCACGAAGGCCCACACCACAGCGGCGCTCTTGGCCTTCTGGAGGGCCGCCTTCACCTGCTCAGCGCTGGACGCGGCTCCGCGGCGCAGGAGGAGGTGCACGGCGTCTGCCTGGCCGTCCTCCGACGCGTACACAAGGGCGCACTCCTCCACCGCTCTGCTCTTCGTTGCACACGCTCCCTTCTCCAACAGAAGCTTCACGATTTCCCAGTGCTTTGCTTCCGCAGCTTGTACCAATAACGTTTTCCCACTTTCATCACACGCATCAACAGACACTCCCTTCTGCAGTAACAACTCTAATAAAGCCTTATTGTTCTGTGATATTGCTGAAGTCACCGATTTCACATCAGGTTCAGATCCTTTCCCCAGAAGAAAACAAACTACATCTGTGAACCCATTTCCTGCAGCCAGCTCCAGGGGCGTTGCATTGTCTTTGTTCCTCACGTTGAGTTCCGCACCGTTGTCTACAAGTAAACGGACTATTGCAGTGGACCCATTTCTCACAGCCATCTCTAGGGCCGTGACATCGTCTGCGTCCTTGGCGTCGACCTTCGCCCCGGCGTCCAGGAGGCGCTGGGCGACCGCCAGGTGGCCGTGGGCGACGGCGCAGTGCAGCGGCGTGCGCCGTCGGTGGCCCACAACGTCCACTCGTGCACCCGCACCCAAGAGGACCACGACAGCCTTCAGCTGCCCTCCACTCGAGGCCACGTGCAGGGCGGTGTCTCCATTCACTGAGCGAGGTGGATTACATCGAACGTCAACCCCCTCGTCTACCAGCATCCGGAGGAGCGTCTCGTAGTCTCCGCGTTCCGCCGACTCGAGCAGTGACGTGGACGCACCGGCAGCGGCTGGGGTAGAAGAGCTGGAGGTTACTTCTCTTCTTTGAAAGCGCTCAGACAGAAGATCGTCCACTTTGGGCATCAGGGTGCCAACTGCTCTGTTCACAGATTCCTCCAAGCAGGTGAACCTAGCCTCCAAGAGATCCAAGCGAGCTTCTTGCTGCTCATTGGAATTACTGGAAGCTGCCATTTTCTCACTCTGCAATAAAAATAAAGGTTTTAGTGAATAATCTAAAGTAATTATTGTGACGATAGAAACAGAAAAATTAAACCACTTCACAGAACAAAGCTCTGATCAAAACCGAGATCGCGCGTAACCTGAGTATTCTGCTGACTTTACGAGGAAGGAGACGGCGACCCAGACTGCCGTCTCAAACACATCGCTCCCTAGCTATCGATATGCAATCATAAAAAATGAATTTTGATTTCGTTATGTACGTACAAAGTTGAAGTGAAATAATGAAAAGACATCAACTATGTAGGGAAACATTTTTATGGACTTTTACTTTATGTGCTATGTAAAATTAACCATTGTCAATTTTTATTTTTCCTACGTAAACATAACTTTTGAAATGTATTGTTCCATGAGGTTTATTGGCATTTTTCTAGTTATAGATAAAAATAAAATGTTTTAATAATTTTTGGTTTTAGTAATCACTAAAGACCGCATTCCCGTGTAACTACATCTTTTCTTTGAGAACTTAAAAGTCGATGAAAACTTGACAGAAATTTGAATAATGAAACCGACGTTATTTTAGTACTTGTTTTATTTTGCACGAAATTGCACATTAGGGAGGTTACTGCCCGAAAATGCACTTTGGGGGTAATGCTATCTGAAAATTCCAAATTTTGGGTTTGGACGGGACGAATTTGCAAGATTCATAGTTTTATCGAATAAAATATAATTTTTATATTATCAACGTATTTTAATGTACATTTTTTCAAGGTTCCATTTAAATCTGTCTTATTGTCTAATTAAAATGTCTGAGGGATTGCATTTGGGAGTAGGGATATACGGTGTTGCCACGAATTCAGTCCGCGGCCCTAGGTTGCAGCCGCTCAACCAACGCTATGTCCGGAGTCCGTCTCCCAATCGGATCATATACCCGTTTAGTCAGTCTTTGCTGAACGTCCCAACACGAGATTGCACACGTGAGTCACCTCTGACCTTACGTCCGGGCGCGAAGATCAGTGGGAAGCTGTACTGGGTATCAAACTCATTGAATGTCTCGGAGCAGACGTCGGTAAACCTGGCATCCCCACTTTCTCAAAACTCAATTTTTTGTGCCATTATTTTGGGCTAATTTCAGCCACCTTCCAAAACGTTTTGACTACCTCCCAACACCCCAAAATCAAGATTTCAAATTTTGGCCGGTAAAAATAGCACCCCCACTTACTTAAAATTAAATTGTTTTACGGTCTTTCAAGATTTCAAATTTTGGCCGGTAAAAATAGCACTCTCACTTACTTAAAATTAATTTTTTTTACGGTCGAAAGAAGTGAATTTTGGGTTCCTGTGGACCACCTCTCAAAATTTCGAAACCGTATTTAGGGAAATACCAAAACAAAAAATCAAAACCACCCCTAATTTTTAAATTTCAAACATTCTTGCAACATGATTTTGGGTTAAAGTTGGACTCTTCAATGACATCAAAAACTATTTTTGCTCCCGCACACCCACCCAAAATTAGTTTCAAAAATAGGTGTGGTAAAGCTAGCAGCCCCACTTAATCAAAATTATTTTTTTAAACGTTCAAAACAACTGAATTTTGGGCTCCTGGGGGCCACTTTTCAAAATTCCAACCACCCCTAATTCTCAAATTTAAAAAATTCTTGCACCATAATTTTGGGCTCGTCACTGACACCAAAAGCATTATTTTTAGTACCCAACAACCCCCGAAAGTAAGGTTAAAAAAGTTGGTGGGAAATTTAACAACCCTTACTGAAAATTCAAAAATATTTGAAAGGCCGTAGACATGCGATTTTGAGTTCCTATGGGCCACTTTTCAAACCTTCAAAATTCACCACGATAAAAAATTGAAAACCCCAATCTCAACTCAACTGAAGTCAAAAAATTTTGCACCATTTTTTGCGGTTCTTAAGTTGCACTAAAAAACTATCCGAAATCAACTTAGCAAAAACAGAGATGGAGAAACTCGCACTTCATTATCTCACAACTAAGATATCCGGAGAAATTTCACATATACTCTGGGAGAATTATCCCGTACACGTGTATTTCCAACATTAAAAAAGAAAAAAAATTATTTGTGGAGAGTTTTACCACTACGTTGTGAATCAATATAAAGTTTCAAAATAATTAGTTTGATTCATTCCTATGCAAACATCCAATATGGACTTGAAGTTAAAATATTTCATACAGGAAAAATTACCTCCAAAAAGATGCACAAAATTAGAAAATAAAATAGTTATTTTATCATGCATCGACAATTACAAAATCACAATAAAATATATAGAAATCCAAAAATGGAAACAGAATAATGCCCAATATAAAATGCAAACTACATGGCAATTGTTTCAAACAACCATTTAATTTTAAAGCGTGTACAGTAGATTATTTAGAAAACAAACTATTTATTTTTAAAAACTGTATATTACGTCTGGGGAAAAATTATTTTATTTTTATGACACATATTCTTGCCTCACTTCCATCCATTACAGCATTCTTCTTCATACAAACTCCAAGATACATGACAAATACTTTACAATTCAAATGTTAATTCAATACAATAAAGCAATTAAGTAGGTAACCGATATGGCGAAAAATATTTCCGGATCCTTTCTTTCTTTCTAAATAATGGAAAATCTTCAGGCAAAATATATTCGATTCTTTGCAATTTTTCATTCGTCAATAAATAAAACTAACATAACTAACAAATGTAAATAAGGAATTTACTAAGATGTGTTTTCATATCAGCAAATAAGATGTGATCATGAAATAATGTGGGCATTGTCATGTTTTTCTTGAGAGCAAAAGGAAAATAAACAAAACTGTCCGAAATTCTTTCCAATCTTCAATATTTGCGTCGTTTCAAAAACTAAACGACAGGTGTTTCGCTTCCAGCAATCCAATGCTGTACAAACCATATGCACATTATGGCAAATAAATTGCGAATCACGATTAACTCTGGGCTAGACGGGTTCTTATTGAAAAAAAAAAGGAAAATTAATCAAAACAGTCCCAATTTGTTCCCGATCTTCAATGTTTGCGTTATTATAAAATCTAAACTACACAGATTTCGCTTCCAGCAATCAAATGTCACATACAACACATGATAAGTAATGCGGCTACACCAACAAATAATTTTGGGCTTTTCTCTGTTTTCCAAACAATGGGAAATTCTCGTGAGAATTACAATATACTTTTTGATCAAGTTTTCATTATTTACTACATAAACATCAAAATACTGTACGAATTGAAATAAGGAATTTGTTGACCATTGCACTTATATTGGCTAATAATATGCCGCTCTCAAAGAATGTTGGGCTAGACTCGTTCTCATTGAAAAGACGGAATATTATAAAAAAGTCCCAATTTGTCTCCTATCTTCATTATTTCGGTTGTTATAAATCATATACTACTCTGACTTTGCTTCCGGCAATCGAAATCGTATACAACACGTGATAAGGAATACGGCTATACTCACAATGTTGGGCTTTTCTTTGTTTTCCAAAAAATGGGCAATTCTCGAGAGAATTACAATATACTTTTTGACACAAGTTTTCATTACCACATAAACATTAAAATATTGTACGAATTGAAATAAGGAATTTATTGACAACTGCACATACATTGGCTATGCCGCTCTCAAATAATGTTGGACTAGACACGTTCTCATTGAAAAGACGGAATATTATAAAAAAGTCCCAATTTGTCTCCGATCTTCATTATTTGCGTTGTTATAAATTATAAACTACTCTGATTTTGCTTCCGGCAATCGAATGTCGTATACAACATGTGATAAGGAATACGCCTATACTCACAAATAATTTTGGGCTTCTCTCTTTGTTTTCCAAAAAATGGGAAATTCTCGCGAGAAGTACAATACACTTTTTTGACCAAGTTTTTATTAGTCACTAAATAAACTCCAAAATACTGTAAGAATTGAAATAAGAAATTTATTGACAACTGCACATACCTTGGCCGCACAATATACATAACATACATAAATAATATGCCTCTCTCAAATAATTTTGGGCTAGACTCGTTCTTATTAAAAAGGAATATTAAAACAACAGTCCTAATTTGTCTCCGATCCTCATTATTTGCGTTGTTATAAACCCTAAACTAAAATTTATATAACAACTCTTCATTTAATGAACAAATAAATTCGTTTGCATTATCAATTGCTAACCAAATTCAAACTTTAATAACCAAAATGTTGTCAAACTTAATTCCCACAATAATTCAAAATATCTTTCAATCCTATAACATCAATCCTATCTATTTCAATCCTATAACAAGAAAATTGATATTTCTCAAAAATTCAAAATTCTTTCATGGAATGCAGATGGAATGAAAAATAAAATTCCTATACTTTCTTACTATCTACAACTGTATAAAATAGACATAGCATGTATTCAAGAAACTCATCTCTCTCCTACAAATAAATTTTATATTCCTGGTTATTATATATACAGGTCAGATCGTAAAATTAACTACTTTTGGCCGTAAAGGAGGAGTAGCACTCGCGATTAAAAACTCAATTGAACATTACCAACTAAATTCTCATTCTAGCAATACATTTGAAAATGTAAGAGCAATAATAAAAACCAAAGAATTAAACTCTTTTTGCATTTCTTCGCTTTATAGGCAACCAAATAAAATATACAGAATCAGTGATATTTTACCCTTCTGCGCAGCATACCCCCATACCTTTGTTGCAGGAGAGTTTAATGCGAAATATTCTGCTTGGGAAAGTCGACTAGATAACACCACTGGATCAACTCTCCTAAATGACATAAATAATTACAGTCTAAATATTCACTCTCAAGACTCGCCAACTCATT
The DNA here is from genome assembly GCA_031308135.1 of Acheta domesticus. Classification (NCBI taxonomy): domain Eukaryota; kingdom Metazoa; phylum Arthropoda; class Insecta; order Orthoptera; family Gryllidae; genus Acheta; species Acheta domesticus. Next base: position 48,111,752 of record JAHLJT010002630.1, read on the forward strand.
ATTCCTATATTCCTAATAAATGTCCAGATATAATTGATTTTGGATTATCACAAAACATATCCTTCTATATTACAGCTAATGTTCTGGATGCTTTACCTTCAGATCATCGACAATTATCTTTTTCCTTCTCTCTTTCTTTAACCTATAACAAACCTGAATATCCATTTAATCTTCATAAAGTAAATTGAAAAATATTTTCAAACTCTCAATTCAAAATTACTTCCTCCGATTCCACGTTTAGAAACAATTACACAAATTGATGATTGCATTTCTCTCCTCCTATCCCTCTAACAGTGCACAAATTAATTTTACACAAAAGAAAAGTTTGTAATTATTGGCTTAGACATCGTTCCCCATATCTAAAAACTTATCTAAATTATCTTACTAAAACTGTATGTAGATTATTGTATTTCAATCACATATATCATATACTCCGTCACACGAGTTATGCAAACATCAAGGATACCACTTTATGGGATATCACTCGAAAACTTCTAAGAAAACAAACAATAATTCCATCCTAATATGTACAAAATAAATATATACATTCACCCCAGGAAAAATGTGATATATTTGCAGGCAATTTGGAAAATATTTTTAAACCCCATGAACCTTTTAATACTGATGATTCATTAATTCAAAGTTCTATTTCAACAAAAATTCCAACTGTTCCTCATCCCATTTCTTTCATTTCGAAGTAACTACCTATATAAAAAAGTTGCCTCCAAAATTATCCTTTGGGCCACATTATATTTCTCCATTTATAATCAAACATTTTTTCACTTATTGTCCGATACACTGTCATATTGAATGCATGCCTTCGTTTAAGATATTTTCCCAAATCATGGAAACAAGCCCATATTATTCCAATTCTTAAACCTGGAAAGCCACCAGAAAATCCATTAAATTACAGACCAATTAGTTTACTTCCATCTTCAGGTAAAATTTTTGAATGGTGTATTTTCCAAAGACTAAATATTTTCATAAATTCTATAAATGCTATTCCTAACCATCAATTTGGCTTTCGCTCTCTTCTCTCCACGAATCACCAAATACTCATACTAACTGAAGACATACTTCTTGCTTTTCATACTTTTCAGTACGTCAGCGCAGTTTTCCTTGATATCGAAAAGGCTTTCCATACAGTTTGGCACCAAGGTCTAATTCACAAACTCTCACTTTTAGGAATTTCTCAATATCTCCAAGATTTAATTTGTAATTTTTTAAGTAATAGCAACTTTTCCATCCGTTTAAAACACCACATTTCATCTCCAAAATCAATTCTTGCCGGCATCCCACAAGGAGCTATACTTTCACCCATCCTAATTTATTTATTTCTGATTTTCCTACAACAAACGGCACATCATTAGCATTATTTGCAGACGACTCTGTATTATACAGTACTCACAGAAATCTTGAAACTGCAATTACTTTACTCCAAAATCATTTAAATAAAGTAGATTTATGGGCAAAAAAGTGGCATATAAAATTAAATATATCAAAATGCTATGCAAAAATGCTTTCCTTACCTAGATACAATGAACTACCTCCTCTAACATATCAAAACAAACCAATAAAATGGCTTTCCTCCACAGAGCCAGTAAAATATTTACGCGTATTAATGGACAGAAGACTCCATTGGCGAAATAATATCGCCCACAGAATTTCGTTAGCTAATAAACGATGGCGTTAGCTTCATCCTCTGATTAAATACTCTTCTTCGGTAAGTATACTTAAATCCATCACCTTCTTTGTGTATTCTTTTTACGAAATTCATGAGGTTAAACTTAATGTGCAGTGTTGGAAGCAGTACCTTGCCTGGATCGATCACAGGCTTATACTTGTCATTGTTAGTACCGGGCTTAAATGACTCTCTGGGGGGCCACTCCTTTGGCGAGAAATTTTTCCTGTAGCTCTTGAGTCCCAAAGCTACAAAATAGAAAAGTGCTTTGTAAATCCACCTTCCAGATCAGTATATAATATTGCAAGTAATTTTCCATCTCCACAAATTTGCCAACCATGATATTTGTATTTGATACGATTTAAAATGAGTGAGATATCCTCGTATCATTCATGGGAACAGTGTGTCACAGGCAGCTTATTTCCCTTATGAAGCAAAACTGCTTACAGACTGTACTTAGATGAAATCTATGAAAAGACACCAATCAGATGAATTACGTTGGATTCCTAACTCATTCATCAGGCCATTGATGTCCGTGCATACGCAAAGGGAATCTTCCATTCTGTAATATTCAGAAAAAGGCTCGTTCCTTTTCCTGTGCTGAGTGTAAGTAGTTCCGGGAGCCAGTAAATTCCATTCTTTGAGTCTAGCACCCAAGAATGAAGCTTTCTCTTTCGAAAGTTGTAAGTCTCTTGCTAAATCGTTCAATTCATGTTGAAGGATGAAATAAGTCTCATCTTTTAAGTGGAAGGGACTATCTCTCAGATCTTCATCTGCAGATATTGAGTTTGTGTCGTCATCGGTTCCTGTAGGTGCTGCAATTTCGATATCTCAGTCGTTCGGAGGAATAGGTGCAGGTAAATTTTCTCCATGAGACACTGTTCTGATCACGGATTGCAAGTTCGAATATTCGATGGCACGCTGTTTCCTGTTACTTCCTTCTGTATTCGTCATACAGAAACAAGTAGCCATAGTAATACCGGGGTTCTCTCCATATTATCGGAACAGCAAAAGGCAACCTTTTCTTGGTTCCTTTAAGCCAGGTCTTCAGACACATCAGATAACGCACAAGAGGGGCCCAGCTTTTGACCTGATTCTCAATCTTACTGTCAAAATAAAAATAATACAATTCCCTAACGACATCATTCATCGATCTAATCTGAGACTTAACCATAAACACGCCACAGATGTAACAAAATCATCCTGGTGAGTTTTTACAACATCGGGAACCGCGGGAAGAACTTGACATTTTGCACAGGAAAGCGAAACTTACAATCACAGAACAACCACTAAATCTCTGTATGATAACAGAAAACCATTTCCGAAAATAAGGTACAATAACTGAAGTTACTGAGTAAAATTTAGTAAGTCGTTTCCCACGACAAACATTTTCACACTTGAGAGATTACTTACTGCAATACATAGTCGTTAGAGTCAGTCTGAGCCACGCAACAACGGCACTTTCTACTTTATATATTTGCTCGCCCGCGTCACCGTGCCGCCTATTGGTGCCACATAGACGAGGCGGCTACATCCAGTGGGTAAAAAACATTTAAAAACAAACAATAGAAGGTGAAGGAACACAAGTGTCAAGGGTTTCGATCATCGCGAATTTCTCTCCGTTTCATTGTTATATATATACCGATATTGTATCAATAAGGAGCTTATCGGCAAACATAAGTTTTAAAATCGCGCGCGGTGGCGAGAGACTCGAGACCCGGTCTGAGAACCGGGCGAACGGATCAGGATCGGCGGGCGCGAGAGAAGAACGTGGCGGCTGGGGCAGCGATGGCCGACACTTAGTAAGGCCTCATTCACAATGCAAACTTAAACGTAACGTAATGCTGTTAAACTTAGCCGCAAAATTTACACGTAAAAACAAGCGTTCACAATGGACGAACGTAAGTTTCGCCTGAACCAATCAGAATTCAATGTACTGAAACGTGATCGATTCGTCTCTAACATGGTGAAAAGATCTTTCCACTATGGTTTCTAGCTTTTTCTTCGACATTCCTATCGATTTGTCTTTATATACATGCGAGTAGATGTTGTAGTAATGCTCACATTTCCTTCATCTTATAAACAAGGATCCTCATGAATCAAATTCATGAGTAATTCGTCGGACATAATTAGTTTATTCGCCATCTCAGGTTAGTCACAATAAAAATTGTCCAAATTCTTACATTGAATTCACAACACGCATCAAAAGCATTCGTAAACTAGTTCTCTACATTACAATAACAATGACATAACCACAAACTACCTGAATACAATCTGAAATTGAACTTCCATGCTGCTCTCTGATTGGCCTTCGGTAAAATTCCGACGTAAATTTAACGTAAAAGCTTGGAGCTTGCGAACTCTTAAGTTTACGGTCTTACGTCTACGGTTACGTCAAGGCATTGTGAATGGTCTCGCTTAATAAAACATTTCTAGGTTTTGCGGCTACGTTACGTTTACGTTTAAGTTTGCATTGTGAATGAGACCTAACGGAGAACACGCTGTGCGCGGAGCGAACGTAAGAATTGGCAATCGAATGGCATCTGTGGCGAAAATGTGACTGTTGGTGGTTGAGGGGTTGGAATGAGGACCCCAGTGAACACTGATGATAAGGAACTACTAGTGCGCACATTGACCGCGAAATTAAGAAAAGTGCAGGACACGTGGAAACGCACCACCGGAAGACGATACGGTGGCTCCGACACGGAGGGACAGAGAAGCCGGCCCGCGGTAAATAGTCGAGGTAACGCTGCTACAGTAATATTGTAACCGTGTGTATTTGGGAACCTACATTCGGGAATAGTAGAATCAGTGATAGATCCGAACGCGTAGCTGGTGGAAGTGCTGAAGAAGAATAATGATGACGACTGTGGAGAACTAGACATGTCGGTGTTTCCCCCGTGTGAGCAGAGGGTGATACGAGCTCAACACGGAGTGGGGGATTCGCGAATAACAAGGATCACGGGACGAAGTGGCAGCGGGCGTCGGCGCAACGGCCGGCCGCACCGCTCCCCAAGGTCAGCGGACAGTGCAGCGCGGCGCGCTGGGCAGCCAGGGGCCGAGCGACCAGCACTCGCGGCGAGGCGGCAAGCTACGTAGGAAGGCGAACTGTTACCATGTCAGGTATTATCAACTAGCCCGGTGGAGAAGTGGGAAGGGAACAGGAAAGGGAATATCCCTATTGAAAGTAGCACATAGGGAGTAATAACGGGGTTGCTTGTTGCAGGATAGGCGTATGCACCATGATGTTTAACTAATCAGAATAGCAAATGGCAGTCGAATGGTTAATTAACCCTTTCACTGCTACGCGATAGGAGCGCCGGCCGTCGCGCTGTGCTGAGCCATCCGGCGAACGCCGCACGTCCTGTGCTGAATACTTTTTCATGCGGTCTTCTCTTGCGCGCGCTCTCAGTTATCAAAACAACGTACACTTTCCATCTTTTTAGATCCGGGCTTTGGACCGGCACCTGATCGTACCAAAAAACAATGCCAAATGTCTAATTTATAATCGAAAATCAAGACACGTACCCTACACCAGGAAAGCAAAGTCACAAGTGAGAAGCAGTCCCCGGAAATGTGTTGAAGTAAACACGGAGGGTGGATAGACAAAAGGGTTTTCTATTCTGGTACTGCAATAATCTTTTGACCTGCTCCTGCTTGGCCGGAAACGTGCGCGGGCCCCAGGACGGCCCGCGCTCGCCTCTCCTCTCCCTGTCCTCCGCGCGCTGGACGCAACGGCCGGCGGCAAGCAGGCCCATGCCTTCCAAAACACGAGAAAAATCTCGCAACAGAAGCATTGAAACGCTATTTAGTGGGCACCAAAATAAAATTCAAAGTGTCCAGAACAGGACCCATGTAGTGGCAATTGCCTAATTTCGAACGCGACCGAACAACGAACACGAGAACCCGAATGAGCACCTCGACGCACCTGTGCGTCGATAGCACTGGTGGCACGGCGACATCTGACGCACCGGTGCGTCGTTAGCACTAAGGGCACGGCAATGCTTGACGCACCGGTGCGTCGTTAGCAGTGAAAGGGTTAAGACAGTGAATGCAATTGTATGTCTAGCGTAGAATAGTGAAGCACAATATCATGTAACAGAAGTAAGTATCATTGTAAATTTTCATGATGAATAAATGTTTGGTTTATATGTGTTTATTAAAAGTAAATAAATGTATTTTCATTCAAGTTGGTAAGTACCCCGAGCCCATTTACGGGAAGGACTCTGCCCCTTTATCAATCCATATTATTTGATTTGATTTGTAAGGTACTATACCCACGGTACGTTACAATATATATTGATGCTAACAAGAAGTTCCTGAATTTCACCGAGTCAAATACTATTTATTTCTCACTCTAGTAACAATGTGGAAATGGTTACTTTGATGATAACTGAAGCCAAAATGGTAAAAATTGGCAACTATGCGTTGTACAAAAATACGAGCTAATCTAGAAAAACGGCTGTCAATTCCGAATGCAGCATTCTGAAATTAATCGGAATTAGTGGTTTTCCTTTTTGTAACTAAACTGACGTCGGCCTGTGTAATTGAAGATTCCATACAAGGTGTGTACTGGAATAATGATCAAGCAACTATACATCCTTTTATTGCTTATTAGAGAAAATGGAATCGTGATTCTTAAAAATTTGGTTGAAACTTCAGAGTGCCTAAAACACGACACACATGCAGTACATCTTTTCCAACGAAGTGTAATAAATTTTTTGAAAGTTGAGATCAAGAATGTAGAAAAAAAATTTGTATTTCTCTGATGGTGCTAGTGCTCATTATTTGAACAAACTTCTTGAGTATCTGTCTACATAAGAATTTTTTTCCTCAAAAACACTTGTTTTCCTCCAAAAAATTGAAGAATTAAAACTCTCCCTGGGTAGGATCCAAACACAACACACCACAACCTCCGCATTATGTGAACTCGAAAGAAGAAAATATTAAATGTAAATGTTCGAGATTTCGAGAAACTTAATCACACATTATTTAAAGTATTTGTGTCTGCAAAAATATTTATATATAGAATTATTTAAAAACATTAAATATCCATATCAATTTCTTCCATATATAAATATATATATATATATGTATGTATATATATATGTATTGTGACGATTGTCAGTTATCTCGTCGCATGCACGCCCACGCAACGTGTCTCAAATTCCGCAGGAGCGAGCGCTACAGCAATCACAGAAGCGATCCTGGCGTCAGATTGCGGCACTTTGCTACCAAGTAAGGAAGGGGGTTGTGACGCGCGCCAGGCCCGTCGGAGAGGGAGGAAGGAGAACATCCCCGACGTGGAGGAGAAAATACGTATAAATACCGCAGAAAACAGAATGCGCTTCTTCTTGATTGTCCGCCTCTTGATCGCCAGCATCTTATCCGCCAGCATATTAACCAGTAGCACTAGACCGTCAGTTCGTGGTTGTGACTAGCGCTGGGCCGCAAGTGATTGACAGCCCAGGCGAATGCCGGCGAAAGTTTAGTTCAATAGTGTCGCAAGGCAGCCTAGTCTACGAAAAAGTGTCTTTTGAACTTTCTATGAGAGATCAAAAGTTAGGAAAGCTACTTAAAACATTTAATTAGTAGACAGGGTTTTATAATTGCCACGAGTGGAATAATTAGCGCAGCAGAAGGACGTATTGCTCTAACGTCGCCTTAGAGCGCTGCACCATACGCTCATAGACTTTTAAAAACGCTGCTGCCGCCGCCGTTGTCTCTACCACCGAGTACCCGGGGCTGAGAGAGGCGCCGGCCAAAACACGCCAGAGGAGAAGAGGGGAGGAGGCGGAGGAACCGCCTTTGCAGCATGGTTCGGTCGCCCTAGGCTGGCTTGCCGACGACCGCCCGCAAGGCCGCTACTGCCGCCGCTGCGTGTCGAAATCCATTGCGATGTCAGGTAACTAACGGTGCCGAAGGAGAAGGAGAGACGTTGGGATAGGTCAGCGTTTTGAGCAGCGCATCACGACGCCGTCGCGCCGGCGTGCACTGCAGGTATTAAATGGTTTAGCTGAACGTTGATAAGGGAAAGAATTTTACAAACGATTCAAGTCAATAAAAATAACATTCTTTTACTAATGCCTTGAAAAGTAATCTCATTGTAGTGAATGTTTAATGTGTGTGTAAAAAGAAAACTAGTGGTGCTACAGAATGGCACAGACTTTCCTGTATTAGTTTTTCCTTGTGTCTTCCCTAGCTATTCAGAATTGCGACATACTCTTTCTTGCCAGCTACCATCCATCACCGCCAAAAGTACAATTTTTTGTCATTTTCTTAATTTTTCGATTTCCTATTGGTAGAACGAAAATATTAATTTTATAATATTAAATAACACAGAAACCTAGCCTTATATGGCAATTTTCTTTTAAAAACTATGTGCCGTTTAAGAGAAAATGGCATTTTAGCGCTACTAAAAATGCGAAATTTGAAGCTCATTTTCACAGAAAATGATTGAGTTTTCAAAATATTTTATTTGAAGTTATTTGGAGCACTTACACTCACAAACAATAATGTTTACAAATTGCTGGTAATGTGCATATTAAAGATGTGAGAGATCTTTCAAAAAAAGTACAATTATATAATTTTTGAAAAAACAAAAAAATAACTCAAAATAAACTTTACGCTATACTAAAGAATGTAATTAGCACTAACCGTTACAAAAGTTTCAAGAAAAAATTTGCAGCCATATACGAGAAAATGGCGTTTGAGCGTTTCTGAAAATGCCGAAATTTGAGCTACTTTTCACAGAAAACGGTTGTGTTTTCGAGAAAACTTACTTGACATTATTTAAAGCTTATATACTCGTAAATATAATGTGAAAAAATCGCCGATAATGTAAATATTAAACGACGTGAGAGACAAGTAAAAAATTTCATTTTTGTAATTTTTGAAAAAACCAACCGATAGACCAAAATGGCTTTTATGGCATTGATAGAGTACATTTACCACTATTCCTATCAAAAGTTTAAAGAAAAAATTTGGAGCCGTTTTTCAGAAAATCTTGTTTTTGTAATTTTTAATGTTGCACATATTGCACGCAATATTGCACGAAAACTACTAAAATTTTGAGAAACATTTACATGACCTTTATGAAAAAAACTCAATATGCAGAACAAATTTTATTTGAAGAAAAAATCTCTATCTTCAATTTTGTAGTTGGAGAAAGACGCCGACAAAAAGTCTTTCACAATTTTCGAAAATTCAGAGCTGTGCGTGAAAATCGGACCTATGCCATGTTAAAAAGTGTATTTTACTCTATTCATACAAGAAATTTAAAGAAAAAATTTGGAGCCGTTTTTGAGAAAATTTTGAAAATCCCCGGGGGGCTTCATATAAAGTACCTCCAAATTTTCAAGAATCTTTTTCAAAATCTCAAAGCTTTGACTAGAAGCAGATCGACCGGGGAATATCCATTTTGGAAGAAATCGTACGTATGGTTTAGGCGCTAGCAGTGTTCACAGACGGACGGACGGACAGACGGACGTTTTCCTTTCAATTGGGTTGGACCTAGAAAACAGGGTTTCTGGCTACACCACGTGTTAGGGGATTTTTTTCTTAATTTAGCACTGGTTTTATCCACTTATTCGTTTTCACGGCCCGGCAATTAATTTTTTTCCGCCGAAAATTGGCCATTTTTTCGCGCAGCATTACATAACTTTCCCTATTCTACGTATATCATTCCGTGTATACGTACGTATACGGGAAAGTAAAAAGGAAAGGGGAATTTGTGAATGAGTGTTTAAAACCAGGTCATAATGTGGTAAATATTAAGTTTTACAAAGGAGAAATGTTCATATAATTTGTTGTAAAAAGAAAAGTTCAGTAGTCAGAAGGATTAGTACGACTGTGCACAAGGAGTATTTACCTAAAGTAAAAGAGTAGTATCAACCTATTTAAATCAATTACATCATTCGTAAATCGGATGCATGCTAGTATAACCGAGAAAGGTCATATATTTTTTCATTGTTTTTCTGAGTCCACAGAAATGTTTAGTGTTGATTTCAGACCATTAAACTTTATGTGTTTTGTTTCATTCCAATTATCTGTGAGTGTTTGGATATTCCTTATCACCCAAAACGATCCGACTGCCCTGGGGTAATAGAAAGCTCGCTTGCGAGCATTCATTCTGCGTATAACCCATTGTGTGATATTATTGCACATGGGAGAAACGTTATATAACGTTAGAAACGTTATACATAACAAAGATGTGTTAGTTACACCACTTATAACTGAAGAACGACTGGACCAATTTTAATTATCTCTGTTTTGTTGGATTCTTCTCCGTCCCGAATAACAGAATAACTAATAAAATATCGAAAAAATGGCACTACATAGTGCCAAAGAATAAAAAAACTAGTGGTGCTACAGAATGGCAGAGACTTTCCCGTATTAGTTTTCTATTTCCTTAGGTCTTCGCTAGCTATTCGGAATTCCCACATACTCTTTCTTGCCAGCTACCATCTATCACCGCACAAACTACGTTTTTTTTTTGTCATTTTCTTAGTTTTTCGATTTCCTATTGGTAGAACGGAAATATTAATTTTAGAATATTAACACAAAAACCTAGTCCTAAATGGAAATTTTCTTTTAAAAATTATGTGCCGTTTTAAAGGAAAATGTCGTTTTAGTGCTACTAAAAATGCGAATTTTGAAGCACATTTTCACAGAAAAGTTTTGAGTTTTCAAAATACTTTTTTGAAGTTATTTGAAGCACTTACACTCACAAATATAATAATCTTCACAAATTGCTGGTCATGTGCATATTAAAGATGCGAGAGATCTTAAAAAAACAATACATTTATGAAATTTTTGAAAAAACAAACAACTCAAAATAAACTTTACGTTATATTAAAGAGTGTAATTAGCACTATTCGTTACAAAAGTTTGAAGAAGAAATTTGCAGCCATATATGAGCAAATGGCGTTTGAGCGTTTCTGAAAATACGGACTTTTGAGCTAGTTTTTACAGAAAAGTTGTTTTCGCGAAACTTTACTTGAAATTATGTAGAGCACTTGAACTTGTAAATATAATAATGTAAACAAATCGGTACTAATGTAAATATTAACGACGTGAGAGAAGTCAAAAAATTACATTTTTACAATTTTTGAAAAAAATTAATAGAATAGAGCGATATGGAATATGTCATCTCATAGGGTACCTTTAGAAGTATCCCTACCAAAAGTTTAAAGAAATAATTCGGAGCCGTTTTTGAGAAAATATAGCTTTTGTTTTTTTTTAAAAAAATTGCGCATATTACACGCAATATTGCGCGAAAACTACAATACTAAAATTTTCAAAAAAATGTACATGACCTATATGAAAGAACTAACTTTGGACAACAAATTGTATTTAAAAGAAAAATCTCAATCTTCAATTTTGTAGTTCCAGAAAGACGCCGAAAAAATTTTAAACTTTTGCACTTTTCGAAGAAGTTATTCGAGTTAAAGAGTTATCCGAGAAAATCGGACCTATGTCACCTTAATAAGTTATTTTACTCTATTCTTACAAGAAATTTAAAGAAAAAATTTGGAGCCATTTTTGAGAAATTTTTAAAATGTCCGGGGGGCTTCATGTAATGTACCCCCAAAATCTCAAAGCTTCGACTAGAACCAGATCAACCAGGGAATATCCTTTTTGGAAGAAATCGTACGCATGGTTTAAGCGCTAGCAGGGTTCACAGACGGACGTTTTCCTTTCAATTGGTTTTTCGGTATCAAGGACTCACAAAACAGGGTCTCTGGCTACATCACGTGTTAGGAGATTTTTTTTCTTAATTTAGCAACTGATTTAATCCACTTTTTCGTTATCACGGCCCGGCAATGAATTTTTTTCCGCCGAAAATTCGCCATTTTTCGCGCAGCATTACATAACTTTCCCTATACTATGTATATCACTCCCTGTATACGTACGTAAACGGCAAAGTAATTAGATATTCATGCAAATGGAGCCCGCTATACAATTCGAATCTATATCGTTAAATAACTCTTAAACAAAGCGTTTTAGGGCTGTAAAAATTGAAATTTTGAGGCCCAAGGCCTTAAGAAAAGGTTTTTCACACCATTACCTACAAGTTGAGATCTTTCTGAACAATTATTAAAGTTTTGCTGCTTTTGCTCAGAATTAAGTACATAAAACGAACTCGGGATAATTACATTTATAACTCAAGAACGTCAGGACCAATTTCAACCATCTCCGATTTGCTGGATTCATCGCCGCCTCCAATAGCGCAATAACTATTAAAATATCGGAAAAATTCACTAAACTAGTGGTGCGACAGAATGGCACAGACTTTCCCGTATTCGTTTTCTATTTCCGTGGGTCTTCGCTAGCTATTTGGAATTGCCACATACTCTATCTTGTCAGCTGCCATTTATCACCGCCAAAAGTACATTTTTTTGTCATTTTCTTAATTTTTCGGTTTCCTGTTCGTAGATTAATTTCAGAATATTAAAAAACACAAAAACTTAGTCCTAAATGGCAATTTTCTTTTAAACATTTTGTGCCGTTTTAAAGAAAATTGTGTTTTAGCGCTACTAAAAATGTGAAATTTGAAGCTCATTTTCACAGAAAATTTTTGACTTTTCAAAATACTTTATTTGACGTTATTTGAAGCACGTACACTCACAAATATAATAATTTTTACAAATTGCTGGTCATGTGCATATTAAAGATGTGAGAGATCTTTCAAAAAAATCACGTTTGTATAATTTTTGAAAAAACAAAAACATTACTCAAAATAAACTTTACGTCATATTAAAGACTGTAATTAGCACTACCTGTTACAAAAGGTTAAAGAAAAAATTTGCAGCCATATATGAGAAAATGGCGTTTGAGTGTTTCTGAAAATACGGAATTTTTAGCTAGTTTTCACTAAACGGTTGTTTTCGAGAAACTTTACTTCACATTATTTAAAGCACATGTACTCCTTAATATAATGATGTCAACAAATCAAGGCTAATGTAAATATTAACGACGTGAGAGACAAGTAAAAAAAATACATTTTCACAGTTTTTGAAAAAAACAAAATAATATAGCAATATGACGTTGTTGTTATCTCATAAAATACATTAGGCACTATACCTAACAAAAGTTTAAGGAAAAAATTTGGAGCCGTTTTTGAGAAAATCATGTTTTTGTAATTTTTAAAATTGCACATATTGCACGCAATATTGCACGAAAACTACTAAAATTTTCAAAACGATGTATCTGACCTTAACGAAAGAACTCACTATGAAGAACAAATTTTATTTAAAAGAAAAATCTCTATCTTCAATTTTGTAGTTCCAGAAAGACGCCGTAAAAAATTTAAACTTTTGCAATTTTCGAAAATTTGGAGTCATCCGTGAAAATCGGACCTATGACACCTTAATACTTATTTTACTCTATTCGTACAAGAAATTTAAAGAAAAAATTTGGGGCCGTTTTTGAGAAAATTTTGAAAATGTCCGGGGGGCTTCATGTAAAGTACCCCCAAATTTTACAGAATCTTTTTCAAAATCTCAAAGCTTCGACTAGAATCAGATCGACCGGGGAATATCCATTTTCGAAAAAATCGTACGTATGGGTTAGGCGCTAGCAGTGTTCACTCACGGACAGACAAATACTGCGCATCCTCGGGAGCGCTACACCCATAGAGGAGAGATATACTAGAGTGCGCACCGAGCTGCGCAGAAGGCCCGGCCGGGTATCAACATCTCTCGCGCCAGTGTCACGTGACTTAGGGACAGCTAGCTGGCATCTACAAGAACACCCGTCTCGCATTAAACGATTTATTTTTATACGTACTTAAGATGTTTCATTCCAGCGTTATTTTCTCATTTATTAAGCAACCCTAAAAATGTTGCTTATAGCAGAAAAGTGAATTTAAGTTTTTCTGCTCTATTTGCTCAAGTACATGAAAATTCCGATTTTTGTCCAACTTGACACTTTCAACCGCATACTCCACTAAACCTGTTTTACAAGTACAATTACATATGTCTATAAATAAAATATATTTGTAAAATAAATTGACTCCATGGGATGCATTAATCCAAATTTCTATTACTCAATGTTAGACATTCTACTATTGAAGATTCACATCAGTGTCATTTATAATAGCAAGTTATCAAAATGATATTTCAAGGATTTATAGAGGGGAAAAAGGCTTTTACCTTTGATTTATTTAGTCAAAAACACTAAAAACTGTATGTGATATATGGGGGAAAAGTTCCATCTTCACTCATTTTCTTGAGCTTCAAAAGCTCTTCCCAGTATTTTAACTATAACATTAGACATTTTCCCTCCCAAGGTTATATAAAATCTATTTGCATTGATAAACAAACTGCATTTTTTTTTTTGTATTACTAACAACAGTAACATGCCACTGGCTTTACTCCTACCACTACTAGCAAGTAAGCTCAAGAAAATGTGGGCGTAGTGAAGCTACATTTATGTCCAAAAGGGGACATCTTAGCATTTGCTCAATGGATCAGGAAAACTGGACAAAAACCTGATCGAAATGGGGGTCTTTGACCTGGAAGCAGAAATACATATTTTTCAAAGAATTTACTAATAAAAATCAACTACAATCATACAAATTACTAACACTAACATACTATAAACACAACTTACACCAGTAAATACACATAGGATTAATGCCCTCTAAATAAAATCATTTTCTTGTTAACTGATCCATACTATTTTTTTTGGTAAATTTGGATGTGCTCTCTTCCTACATGTTTTAATCTTATGTCAATATGTTTAAACAATATTGCCTTTATTAAATAAATCCTGTGATTCATTATGGCCTCTTGACCAATAATATAATATGTTAAATTACTAAAAACAGAACTATTCACAAATTCTCTCAGACACCTATTTACAATTGTACTACATGCTGCCTTTTTAAAAATGTCAACGCTTCCCTAAAGTATTCTTACTTCTGCCTCTGCACTTTTGCAGATTTTTATAACTTCTGCAGATGGGTATTTCAGTCCATAATTATCTTTCCTCTGAATGAAGGAATATGATCCTTCATCAGTATCAGTCCCGCAAAGAACTAGCTTACAGTCCACATAAGCAAGAGACTTTTGAAACATTGTAATTAAAAATCCTCCAATATAAGTTACAATGTCCACAACATAAGGAGACAATCTAGTTTCACGATTATGTACTGATGGCAAGTACATATGGCCAGTTCGTACCTCACGGCCCAGTTCAGGATCATTTACTAGTGTCAAACTTGCATACTGGCGTGAACTGACATTTAACAGTTGTTTCATCCTGTGGAACACAATTTGCAAAGTTAAATTATTATTGCACTTCCTGAAAAGAAAAAGAATTTTGGATCGTAAGCAGTGAATAAATATCCACAACGTCCCAAAATAATTACGCTGTAGCACCACAAACAGCACGAAAAGCTCCATACAGCACCATACAGCACGAGCTGCCGGTGCCCCAAAGTCACGTGACTTACGACCACCTCATGTTGAAACCTGCGCAGTAGGCTCACGCGCACTCTAGTTGTATCTCTCCTCTATGGCCACACCTTGTTATTTCCACCATGGGATGTACCGTACACCCTACTTTAACCGAAATTTTTTATATAATTGTTACTCGTATTTTTGTATTAGAGAAGTAATTTCAAATTAATGTTATTAATGTCTTATACATTCTTGTACTTTATTGCATTAATACGTACTTTGATATTGTTATTTTAACATGTACACTGATAACACAGCTCAGCATGGATTTCTATGTCTAACAATGAATAACGGTTTCTAAACGGAATTTTTCTGTAGAATTCAAAATTGTAAGCCGTTTTTTTTCTATCACGTCAGGTTTCCTAGTAATTGTGATTTGTATAAATATGTTAAAGGAATTTACAGTAATGTTTTGTTTCACAGTCTCTTGATATACTTGAATTTGTTTCACATGTTCGTTGTATAATATGATAATAACTCTTTTCCAAAACATTATATATTGGGGTTGTTTCAGGAAGTCGCATTACAGAGCGTTCAGTCATGTGACCGATTTTTTTGACAGCTTCTATAACAAATGAGCGTCGCCGAAGACCGCATTGCTCTCCAAAATGTATTCTTCCGCCGCTCAGCCGAGTAAAAGTATCAGCCGTCTCGATTTTGTAATTTAATGTATTTTCATGTAATTTTCATATTTTAATGTAAATCATTATGACTAATGACCAATTTAATGTGTGAAAACTAGAACAGTGACATTTTATAAATTCTGAGAGAACTTTTTTCTTTCATTCAATATCACTGTAAAATGTTTTTTTAAATAAAAACAAATATTCTGTTGTTTTTTAATCATGATTTCAAGATACACTAGGGGAGCACAATTAAAATATTGATTTTCAAATTTTGCAGTAGATTCTTCACATTTAAAAACAGTGGAAAATAAATTAGAAGCAAGAAAAAAGTTATTAAAATACGTGTGATGATAACAAATGCAGTCCAACAGCAAAACAGATACACCTTTGTACTTTTAACAATATCCCCCAGGGAACCAATTCCAAGGCCTTTAAAAGTAGAAATGATCTAGATAAAAATTAGACACTGGATTTCACAGGGAAAATCTATAAAGTAAAAAAAGTGAAGTCTATAGAAGAAATTTTTGAAAATCTTAAGATTAAAGAACATAAAAATGGGTTATTAAGAAATAGAAATGGATGAACATTATTTCATTTTCACTTCCTTTCTTGGTGGATTAATTCTGTACTACATTCAAACTTTCAGAATGCTATCAAGTTAGATAGTAAAATAAACGAAATAATCTTGTAAAATAAACTATTTTTCACAGCAAAAATTTGGTCCCTCTCTACTGAAATAACTTAATTTTTAGGCAAGATGTTCAACACAGTCTTGTACTGGTTTTCCAAAATGTTTGCAACACAAGTGTACCTAATATCTTGCCAAAAAAGGAATCCATATCGAAATAAAGAGACAAATGCCAATTGTGAGTACAACAAGAAGTCAAAATCACATCGTTTAGAATCTATTCTCAGTTTACAAAACACAGAATGGTAATTAAAACCATGCATCAATTAATTGAAGTGTAGGCCCTAACATCGTTGTCAACACATTTTAAATTTTACAGAAAAGGCTAGTCTTACATGTAGTTCCATGTTAGGCAATGGGTTCGCCATTGTTTCAAGCTCATATATGCACATAAGACTTGGTCGTAACATTCTTAAATTGCTATATGTAAAGATCATAACATTCGACATTGTTCTACAGAAAACAGAAAATAAAAATTGTGTTGGTTACAACGTTGCTATGGCCCATGCTTCAATTGCCATTTCAACTCTTCAACAATTTGAAGTAAAATCATATTATTTTGGTTAAGAAAGAGAAAATGTACTCTGAAGGCAAAAAATGTACAACCCCGGCAAGAAATAGCAGCCAATTAAGTACTTCACAAATTACATCCAAGAACACAAAAAACATATTAATTGAAACATTTGAATTTTTGGGTGCAACTTACATTGTTTTTAAGACTAAATGAGACAAATTGAGAACTGTATTAGCCAGAGGCATTGCTGGGGGCGGGGTGTGTGTGTGTGTATGACACCAATTAAAAGATTTTATACTTGGAATTATATAATTTAAATCATTTACTTAAGAAAGTTATATATTAATAGTTAGTTTTCTTAGTTTTAGTAGTTTGAAAATTTTATTGTTGGAATCATATAATTTTTATGGTTAAGTTAAAAATGATTTATATTAATTTAATAAGTATTCATTCAAATCATAAATACTAAGAAAGCAAAGAAAAGAAATAATGAAAACTAAAACACAAAACTATAAGCAGTAAGCTCCTACTCTTTGACCATTGGGTCAAAGAGTCTCGATTTCAGCGATTACTTTATCTTAATGGGTGAACTGTTGATGGGGAAAGAGGTAATACTAACAAAATCATACATTATTGAATTTCTTTCTTGTAACAATATCACGAAAAGGGTATCAATTCCAGCAGTTGGATAGAACAGTCTTGCGACTGACTTTCAGAAAATAAAAGCAAGTCAAAAGCTTTATCATTTATATTTCTTTCATGTATTGTGGTGTCAGTGAAGTGCTAAATATTATGAAAAACTGAAAAATTCGTAATTGTGTAGTGTATTAATAGAAACAAAAGCATAATCTACTTTA
This sequence comes from Acheta domesticus, assembly GCA_031308135.1. NCBI lineage: Eukaryota > Metazoa > Arthropoda > Insecta > Orthoptera > Gryllidae > Acheta > Acheta domesticus. Next base: position 48,129,584 of record JAHLJT010002630.1, read on the forward strand.
AGGTAAAATATTTATTTAAAAATTAAATTGCAATTGAATCATTTATTTCAAAAACCAGTTAAGAAACGAAAAATCCAAAATTTAAGTATTACACGATTACTGTTTTGTAAAGATCAATACATCTGTTAATTGAAAAACAAGTCTACTGCTGTCTCCATATGATGGTGAAGCAAAGCCTATAAATCCTTGTTTAGTGCAGAAAGAAGTCAAGTGAGAGCGACTGTCTGGTTTCTGCTCTAAAATGCGGGAATTTTTGCGTTGCACAGACTCAATTGTCGCGATTGTCCAATGATCCTATCCAAAGGACTAGAGGGAGACTTCCAAGATTTCAACTTACAAACAGTTTCATTATCTTGTTAGTTAGTTAACTTGCCAGGAAAAGTAGTTGTGAAGTCATTTATAGATGGATGTGTATCATCAACATTCACTTTGCTAAAAGCACATTCTCCTCCTGTCATAACTACAGAGATCACATATCCTTCAGGAAAAGTGATTTAAAAACAAAATACTTCATCAAAACATCATATTCTTTGAAATTTTTATTTCTAGTAGTTGAATAAAATATTGTCGTGCTGAAAAATTTCAAAAATATGGGTTTAATTTTTATTTTATAACAATCAAAAGTCATATTGTTTGTACAGAATCTTCATACTTCAAATGTTTAGGTTAAGTTTTGGGTTCATTTCACACTACGTAATACTAGGCCCTAGGAAAAATCTTATGTTTCCGTGAATGTTGTAGGTCCCAATAAATGTGAAAAAGATACAAGATTTACAAGCTCTAAAACCCTACTTGGTTGGATACAAAGAGTCTTAGGAGGATATTTTTCAATGGCCTACAACAGACACAGAATGCACTGTAGATCAAGTATGATGATGATGAATAGTCATTCCAGAACAAATATGAATCAATGACAATGATATTAAACTTTTTTAAAAGTTCATTTTTCATTTTACTTTTGATGACCCTAATGAAATTATACTATTTCTAACAAAATTTACAATAGTGATGGTTGTTTGTTTCAGAAATCAGTCTAGCGCAAACTTTTTAATATTTTTTTACATTTGTCAAAATAGATAAAACATTTTATGTATATCAAACACTTACACAAATAGATAACTTTCGTATGAAAAAATATCAGTTTTCTAAAAAAAAAATTAAGGTTGCTAGGAAGTTTTCTTTGATTTACTCAAAATCAACAATTTGTTGCTTGATTTGTTTTTGAAATAAAATATTCAATTATTCTTAATTACAAAGAATTTGTAATATATTATAAATAACTATCATGTACAAATGTTTGTATTTATAATAAAATAATGTACAATCTATTTAGCAATACATATTTTTATACTTAATTTTTTTGGAGGGGGGTGACACCATTAGCTTTGCACCAGATGACACCAACAGAAACTACACCACTGGTATTAGCAATGAATTACAATTTTATATTTCCCACAGCAGGGTCATTCCATATTAAATCAATACAGTTTTAATTAAAATTTGACCTCACCATTTAAGATTCAAATAAAATTTGACACATAGGTAGTTTGAATGAAGAATAAGAAAACTACAAATTTTGAGTAAAATATAAGCACCCATTGTGAAATACAGCCATGTAAACTTTAACAAAATTGGGTTCCCGAAAACGTTTAAATTGATGTAGAACCTCTCCAAATTAACATAGAGAGCAGGACAGGTTTCATTTTGCAGATTTCTTTATGGCCTTTTATATGATTTACAACTCAATAGGGGTTAGTTTTCGAAAAGTTTTCAAACTTGAATTTAATATTTTGATTTTGAGATTTTTCAAAATGCTCATCTTTAAAAATTTTGAAAAAATTCTAAAACAATTCTTGTATGTTTTTGAACTGACCACGTAAGAATAAATTTGGGATCATTATGGGTCCATATGGTAATCTTTACTTCATATGCACGATATTTACTAAAGCTAGATTTCACTGTTTTAAAATGAATTTCATTTCAAATTATAAGCCTTAATATTAACAAATTATTAATTCAATGTTTTTTGATGGTGAGTGTGTTGTGTTTTATCATTATTATTATTATTATTATTATTATTATTATTATTATTATTATTATTATTATATTCCACAGCATCATGACTAAAGATGTTATGAGTCGGCTGAATACAAATTCTACTCCAGGTTGCAACCAGCTACCTAAGGAGCAGATCTAGGGACTGTCGGTGTCAATTTTGTTAAAAGTTTACATGGCTGTATTTCACAAACAGGTGGAAATATTTAACTCAAACTTTGTAGTTTTCTTATTCTTTATTCATACTACCTATGAGTCAAATTTCATATGGTGATGTAAAATGACTTGAAAAAATAGCAGCAAAATATATTTTCATTGTTTTACCAGTATGTGGCATGTATAGGATATGACAAATAAAGCATATGCCTTGAGAACTACTGAGAAAAGGATCAGTTATTGATCAATTCAAAACATGTGAAAAAAGGCTAATTAACAATTACTTTTAATTACAAGATGAAATACTAACTTTTTTTTTTAATATTCTGTTTATTTAACAAACATTCAGTAAATGTGATAATTATGTATTAATTGAAGTTAGAGTTCATCATCATGTGGGTTGTTTGAAACGGAATGGTAATTCCAGAACATGGTATCTTTTAAGTCGGTGTTCTTTCTCACTATTGTCCAGTAGATTGATGGCTGATGGATTTGGATGTTTGGCTAACCGCTCTTGGTAGGTGGAGCTACATTGAGTGATTGCTTCATATATTGTAGGTATCTTAAGGTCTCGACGTAGTGAAACACTAACTTGAGAAAAAAACAACTGAAATTTATGTTAACAATGAATTATAACATAGGTTTTATTATAACAATACACCCTATTTATTGGTGTTGGATTATTAAACAAGTGCAATTTACTAATAACAAATCAAGATATTTTGTTCCACTCAATCTATTCACAACACTACAGAAAGTCTTTCTTTTTTTTTTTTCTTTTTTTTTAAATACAAAATGAATTGATAACAAAATTTTGCAAAGAAGTTGGCAATAAAATTAATTTGATAGTTAAATAGATTTTTATATATTTGATATGAAATATATTTGATTTGGTATACACTAAATTGTCTTGACATTAATTGCCATTTACTTAATTTGGTTGGACAGTAACGACACAACACTAACAGTTGGACAATAACGATTTGCATGTACTTTAAGGTACAAGTCAATTTTATTGCATTATAAGTAATGCAATTTTTTAAACTAAATCCTTAATTTTTACAGTATTGAATTTATAGGGTATGCTAATATTCTGAAGGAACAGACAATAAGGCATCATTTATTAACACCTTCCAAAACATTCATAAATACTGTTAATCACACTATTAAAAACTAAGGATGTAGGTGTAATCCATTCTTTTTTAAAGAAAGACTCAATAGAAAGGAATCAATAAATAAAAGTTCCACACCTGATTTTAGATCTTTTAAATGCATTTGATATCACGACCATCAAATTTTACTTCCAAATTACATTCACAGGGAATTACTGATACTGCCCTAAATTGGATAACTTCATATCTTCAACATTGATTTCAAAGAGTAGAAATACTATACTGACATGACAGAACATTATTTACCCCTTTTGAAACTCTCTGCCACTTTAGCATGAGATCAGTGTGACGCTGCAGGTTTCATTTTTTGATTTATTTAGTCAAAGAACAGTAAAAACTGTACGAGACATGGGAGGAGAAGTAAGGTCTACGCACATTTCCTTTGGCTCCAAAATCTCTTCCTAACATTTGAAATATAAATAGTTGAATGATAAATAAAAGTTTCAAAAAAAGTGACTTAAAGGTGCATTTACACGGGACACTTTTTTCAAAGAATAAATGTCCGACACTCATTGGAAATCAAATGTCCTTGAGTAAACAGTTACGAAATAAGTTGCAAGACACTTCTTGAAGATCCGCGACATCGCAATTCACCTGTTCATGTAAACAAACACAGACACTTGACACTCGAATGTCCGACAATCAGTGTCTGGAGTTCAGAGTTGCTGCATCTTTATAAATGTCTAGCAATTTTTAACCCTTTTTTCATGAGAAGCCAGTCAAATAAGCTCTGGAGCCACGACGAGCTTGTCAAATTAATTTCTTTGTATGAGAATAACCCAATTTTATGGGATATTAACAAGAAAAAATACAAAAATCAAGTGAAGAAAGATAGTATCCTCAAAGACATAGCGAAGGAGTTTTCCGCCGAAATTTCAGAAGTGTCGTGTACACTCCACAATCTGCGAACACAATTCTTCAATGAAAGAAGAAAAGAAGAGACAAAAATTTTTGGCCAAGGGTCAATGCAAAATTATACATTGAAATGGCGATATTACGACTCCTTGAAATTTTTAACAGAGTCCAGGAAACTCACATCAGGAATTGAGAATATACCTGTAGAGGTACCAGATCCTGAGGTAACTGAAAAAATCATTCATTTAATTGCTATATAATATTATAAAATATACTAAATAATAAATTATTGTAAAAGTATATTTTATTAATTAATAGTTATTAAAATAATTGTTAATAAATATGTAAATAATAATGCATTTCATTGTATATAAATGATTACAGGAATACATTTTTGTGGTATCTACTAAAGTATTTCTACTGTTATTTTGTAGGATTCCAGCAATGACAAAATATTGGCAGAGGTGGTTATACCTTCAAATGTAGAAACCCCTTCAGCACGAAGAACATCAAAAAAGAGAAGAAGGACAACAGTAGATGATTTGCTGATGAAAGCAAATACTATTTTAAATAATGCAGTAAATGATGAGTGGGAAGTATTTGGACATTTTATTGCCAGTGAAATTAGAAATTTAAAATCAGAAGATGCAAAAAAAGAGCTAAAAGCAGAATACAAATGACAATTTTTAAATTGCAGGATGAAGAGGATTGTTAAATGTAATTTTCAATTTACTTTACATGTTATGTTATGAATACATGTTATTAATATAAGGTATATTTTCAATTAAACTATGGAAAAGGGAATGTCAGAATAAATTCTTTATTTATTGCAAAACGTGTCATACATAATTATACTGATAATGCAATTCTCCCATGGGAGTCACAAAGTAATCTTTAAAACAGTTCCTAATTTCCTGTGCTCTGAAGGAAGAGTTGTGGCTACCAACACTACCAAGAGGTAACATGTTATTCTTGGGCATGCCCTTTTCTCTCAATGAACCATGCTGTATTTCCCCAGTCTCTGTGTTTTCTTTGTCAATTATTGAATCAGAAGCATAATTATATTTTCTTGATTTCTTGATCAGGAGGTAATTATGAAGGCAGCATATAGCCCTGACTACCTGATCCACTCTCTGTGGTTCCAAGAGAGTGGTTGTCTCAATACTCTGAACTTATTTGCAATAATTCCAAACGTGTTCTCTACTACTCTCCTGGTCCGTGACAACCTGTAATTAAAAACTCTTGAACCAATATCCATGTTTGCGTTTACTTTTAAAAATGGTTTTAATAAATAGTGTCTGAGAGGGAAAGCCTCATCAGCAACTATAACATGAGGTACTGCTATGCTTTGCCCTGGAAGATCTTGCCCACCAAGTTTGCCAACTTCCTTTTCAATGAAACTTGGTAACCCTGATGAAGAAAATACTCCACCATCTGATGTTCTTCCATTACACCCAATGTTCAGAGCTAAAAACTTATATTCTGCACTAACAAGGGCCATTAATACAATACTGGGAAAACCTTTATAATTATAGAAAAAGCTACCACTATTAGCAGGTGCCTGAATAGTTATGTGTTTCTCATCAAGGGCTCCAATACATCTGGGAAAATTCCATTTTTTTTTCATAAAGGGTAGTGACAGAATTCCACTCTTCTTCTGTAGATGGAGGCTTCAGAAACATTTCTTCCAAGGAGTTCCCAAGAGCAGCACAGACTTCTGGTACAAATTTACAAATTGTACTCTTTGCAATTCTGAACTGGGAGCTCAGAGTTGTGTAGGAATCACCTAAAAATGTTACTTCTATTAATGAATTCCAAAATAATAAAGTAAAACCTTATCCTAACAAAACTATGATAACAGGGCATGCTTTAATTAGATAAACAATGTAAAGAAGTGTAATATTGTTTATAATAATATCCTTTGTAATTATATAGAAAATTTGTTTATGGTATAATATTGGTTTATGGTTAATATTATCATTTATACATTGTATCATTAATCAATAAAGCTTGCAATATTAATCATAATTTCTAACAAATATGGCATGTAATAATCATCATCACGAATATACTTAATAAACTTTAAAAAATATTCCATATAACAAACAATTATTTATTTTTCCCATGAATAATGATTTGAGTTTTCTAAAGCATATTTTCAGGTTATTAACCTCAACTGGAGAATCTTAACCTCACTGACATACCTGATGTGAGGAAGCGAAGTGTCACGACCAACTTTTCTTGGACAGGAATAGCTTGCCTCAATACTGTGTCTTGCTGGGAGACAACAGAATGAATCCAAAATGCCAATTCTTCTATTGGTGATGAATCAAATCGTGGGAAATTTCTATATTGCAATGAATCTTCCACTCCCATTCATTCAGTAAAGAATGATAAGCACCGAGTTGTTCACGTGTACCTATCCATTCTTTTGTCCACACTGAACACTTTTTTTTCCTTCTCTAGGAAATAATTGCAATAGCAATCGCTGCTGCAACAACTTGATAGGTATCCATAATCAACATATGCACATGCTCGCCAAGTATCCTATGTATCCCAAGATTATATGTCTACGTGTGAACAGTCTGGACACTTTTTCCAGACATTTGTGGCTCAAAAGATGTCTGCAATTTATTTCATTCCAATTTGTGTGCTTGTGTGAACATAAGTGACATTTGTGTCCGATACTCCAGTCTCAAATGTCGGCAATAAAGTGTCCCGTGTAAAAGCACCTTTAGAAACTTTTGAAAACTAGGCATTTCTGCCCCCAAGTTATGGGAAACTTATTGACATTGGTAAACAAAGAGCACATTTTAATTTTTTTTATTGCTAACAAAATAGTAACACTCCCAGCTCTACTCCTCCCACAACCAGTAAAAGAAGAGCTCTAAAAAATGTGCACATGGTGAAGCTACATTTATGTCCAGAAACAAAACAGGGCCTTCTCAGCATTTGCTCATTTGATCAAGAAAACTGCACAAAACTTGATCAAGATGATGGTCATTCACCCGGAAGCTGAAGTACATTACTAGTTACAACAGACATACTAAGGCTTTTTTTCTCATTAAACAATGTAAATATAAACTAATGCATTGTATATTGTTGATAAATAAATATTATTTTCCTTTTAAATGGTAAGTGTATAGTCTCTAATTGCATAGAAATAGTTGTGCAGCAGAAAAGATTTTAACTTGAATTTGTGTACCGATATTAATTGTTTAACATGATCTGGCATTGTGTTGAAAAGTAGTGCACATAGACTTAGTAGTTTTACATGTATCATGTTGTGTAATGTACATGTAGATTTGTTGCAATGAGCTGTTGATACAGATACCTGATGAATGTGATTTCCATGCGTGTTGTAATTATAAATATCAATATTACATGTTCTCACTGTTAAGTAAATCAGTTTCGACAAAAACTAGATTTGTAAATAAAAGGGCAAAGCAATGGTAGGATTCCAAGCTCAGTGACGAGAAGCTTACAAGAATCATGTGGATGTCATTTGAATTAATACCCAGACATTTTGTTACATTAACATCAACTAATTGCATATTGTTCATATTCAATGGGGCATGCGATTGCCGTTTTGAAATGCGAAAATGCATTGAAACGGTTTTTTTTTCTTAGTTAACAACTAATTTGTTACTACAAAACCATTTTGAAACTAAGTTTCAGTAAGTTTCTAAAACAGTTTGAAATTACGTTTCTGAGTATTACTTACCGATATATTTATTCAGAATTGGAGAATCACGCTGTTTTTACAGAAACCTATTAATAATTCCTTTTGATTCACTTCAATTCCCAGTCGGAAGCGGTTTAACGCCAATGCTATTTATTCACAACAACCACACCCACCGCATCACAGGCATATGCGGCGCATATCACACGTTTGCTCAGCGATTGCTGCTGGTTTGCTGTCGGCAGGGGAAGTCCCGGAACCGACGTATCGCTGTTTGCATCAGTGCTGCCCTCGAAGGATTGCCGGCGAAACAATACCAATTTTCTAACTTTGCTTCTCAAGGCCTGTCTTCACGATGGAATATGTCACGAGCCATCTAAAGCTAGCAGCGCCCAGAAACCAATCTCCACCATACCGTATCCAAAATTTTAGGATAATTAAATGCTCTATTCCCGAATTTTAGGCTCCTCTGGATTTCCCAAACTCGTGGGCGCTGCTAGCTTTAGACTGAAGCTAGCAGCACCCACCGAGAATCAATCTCAAAATCAATTGAAAAATCTTAAAACACTTTCCAAAATTTAAGAATGATTTTAGGCTCTTGGAAAAAATTATCCCCGCGTTGAAATTCCAAAAATCAGCGCTGTACAAAGAGAAACAATTAACATTGGTTCTTACGGACGAATAAACACCAAATCAAAAAACTTAAGGAAAAATCTGAAACCCTACCCTAAAGTTAAGAATAATTTTAGGCTCTTGGAAAAAAAAATTCCCGCATAAGAATCAATGTTACTCGTTTCTGTTTGTACAGCCCTGATTTTTGGAATGTGAACACGGGGATAATTTTTTTCTAAGAGCCTAAAATTATTCTTAAATTTTGGGAAGGGTTTCAGATTTTTCAATAGATTTTGAGATTGATTCTGGGCGGGTGATGCTAGCTTTAGTCTAAAGCTAGCAACGCCCACGAGTTTGGTAAATCCAGAGGAGCCTAAAATTTGGGAATAGAGCATTTAATTAGCCTAAAATTTTGGTTATGGTTTGGTTGAGTTTGGTTTCTGGGCGCTGCTAGCTTTAGATGGCTTATGTCACGGCATTTCCCGTCTTTCTCAGCCGTTCTGCCAGATATCGCATTATCACGACCGTATCAAGCAGTGCGACCGTATCATGCAGCAGCTTGCGACTTCTAGCGGCACGTTCGAGAAAGACGGGAAATACCCGTGTGATATTCCATCGTGGCCATAGGAGCTGGAGAGGCAGAGGCCCGCAACAGACTACACCGAGGAATGCGTTGCGAGAAATGTGGAAAGAGGCCGACTAGACTGCATCCACACACTAAAAATAGGTTATTCGATGTCTCGAAATGCCTTTATGTGCCACATGTCGAGAGCAGTGGCAGCAGTTAACTATGAGATTAGCTGCGAGTTGCATTTCTTGTATTATTGTGTAATTTTAATCTCTTGTGTAATTTTATCCCGTGAAATCTTTGTTTTGTTACCATAGTCGTAAACCAATTGTTAACGAGTTCGGATTGCCTAGAGAGAAATACACTACTTCCTTGCATACAAATCATTATTTAATATAAAAAACAGGAAATTATGTGACGTATAAAGGAGAAGTACTTCAGCAAATTTTCTTGAGCTACGTAATCTATACCCGACTCGGGTTTACTATATTTGTTGGTTGAATTGTGAATAAATGGCGAATGATCAAATAATTCATAACAAAATTCACAATTAATAAATTCATTTATAAATAACTAATGAATACAAATTTAAAAAAGTAATGAATTAATTCAATGCTTTCAAAATACCCCTTCAAGTTTCTTGTTTCAAATTTTTATTTATATATTGCTCATTATGAGAGGGATTCATATAAATAAGAATATCTTACATACAAGTTTTTTCTTGTTCATTTCAGTTTTACGAGAAAATTCAAGAAAACAAAAACCTAGTAATTCGTCGCATCTTTTAATGCTAAATATTATAACCTCCCTCAGTTCTACGCACTATTTGATGCTTTCCTGCCTAAATGTCATATCACGAGTGAAGGAGTAGAAATGTGTCCGAGAAAACTCGCTCGCCAACCGACTCGAGCGAGGAACTCTTTCGCCTCCGCAGAAGTGAACAAGAAAACTCAAGTGTATGGGGGTCCCTAAGTGTCCCTTGTTTCGATTTTCCACATTTCTCGTCGCACATTTCTGGAAACATATTGTGATATCTTCATGAACTGTGATAATTTCTAAGTAATTAGCTTAATTATTTAATCTCACCCCCATGTTGGGCTGCCAATGAGATGATTTTTTTTTCAGTAATATTAATTTATGTAGCCTTAATTGGAAACGAGAACGTGGTACATGTGGGTGGCTAGCTCGACACCACGTCCACTGGATGCTCCTGAAAAATAATAATACTTACTCTCTGCATTTGTCGTGGGCTGAAAATACCGCTCTACGAGGACTCGGTCGATGGATCTTATACTTACGCTTTGGTTACCAATAATACAAGGGAATAATTTTGATAATACCTAATTTCTATTTAATGAAACGAAAAATTATATATGTCCGTAACGACATGAAGTGTCGTACGTCTCTTTTTATTATTAGAAATTTTTAATTAATCTATTTCATGACCTTTTATGCATTATCATATTATCTAAACTTGACAATTAATTTCCCTAATGATGGCCATCAACTAATCGTTACAATTTTAATTTTTAATTATTACTTTAACCAAAATTTTAATTATTCTTAGGCCTTGTACATCAAATCATGATAGCTGGTTTTGTCTTTCTCGAATTCGGGATTTCACGGAAATACTTCCTTGTCCATTCGATGTCAGCACACTTGGCAGTTGAATACCAGTTCAGCTTCACAGCACCATATTTTCTTCTGGATTCCGATGTCCGCTTCAATCCACACTTCGTTAATTAGCTAGTCTCAGAAAACTTCCTGCGATCCCGATACTACTAAAAATCCCGATATTACTAAAATTTAACTATATAATTCTTGCACCGAGTTCCAATCTCAAATTAATCATCAAAGATGACGGTTACAGTTCGTACATCTCGATTCTATCACGCACCAGTCTCAAGAAACTATAAATTCCGAGTACACAATCCTATATCCTATCGCTACCAGATCCTGACACAAAGTGTTGTAAAATTCCAAAATGTTCTACCTCGTTCTTTTTTTCAGTGTCTCTTGTTTCTATTCATAGAGGAGAGATATACTAGAGTGCGCACCGAGCTGCGCAGAAGGCCCGGCCGGGTATCAACATCTCTCGCGCCAGTGTCACGTGACTTTGGGACAGTTAGGTGGCATCTACAAGAAAACCCGTCTCGCATTAAATGATTTTATTTTTATACGTACGTAAGATGTTTCATTCCAGCGTTTTTTCTCATTTATTAATCAACCCTAAAAATGTTGTTTATAGCAGAAAAGTGAAAGTTTTTCTGCTCTATTTGCTCAAGTACATGAAAATTCCGATTTTTGTCAAACTTGTCACTTTCAACCGCATACTCCACTAAACCTGTTTTACAAGTACAATTACATGGGTCTATAAATAAAAAATATTTGTAAAATTAACTCCATGGGATGCATTAATCCAAATTTCTGTTATTACTCAATGTTAGGCATTCTACTATTGAAGATCCACATCAGTGACATTTATAATAGCAAGTTATCAAAATGATATTTCAAGGATTTATAGAGGGAAAAAAGGCTTTTACCTTTGATTTATTTAGTCAAAAACCGTAAAAACTGTATGTGATATATGGGGAAAAGTTCCATCTGCACTCATTTTCTTGAGCTTCAAAAGCTCTTCCCAATATTTTAACTATAACATTTGACATTTTCCCTCCCAAGTTATATAAAACCTATTTGCATCGATAAACAAACTGCATGTTTTATTTTTTTCTTTGTATTACTAACAACAGTAACATGCCACTGGCTTTACTCCTACCACTAGTAGCAAGTAAGCTCAAGAAAACACGGGCGTATTGAAGCTACATTTATACCCAAAAGCAAAACAAGGGGACATCTCAGCATTTGCTCAATGGATCAGGAAAACTGGACAAAAACCTGATCGAAATGAGGGTCTGTGACCTGGAAGGTAAAGTACATATTTTTCAAAGAATTTACTAATAAAAATCAACTACAATCATACAAATTACTAACTCTAACATACTATAAACACAACTTATACCAGTAAATACACATAGGATTAATGTCATCTAAATAAAATCATTGTTGTTAACTGATCCATACTATTTTTTTTGGTAAATTTGGGTGTGCTCTCTTCCTAAATGTTTTAATCGTATATCAATATATTTAAACAATATTGCCTTTATTAAATACATCCTGTGATTCATTAAGACCTCTTGACCAATAATATGATATGTTAAATTACTAAAAACAGAACTATTCACAAATTCTCTCAGACATCTATTTACAATTGTACTACATGCTGCCTTTTTAAAAATGTCACCTCTCCCCTGAATGTATTCTTACTTCTACCTCTGCTCTTTTGCAGATTTTTATAACATCTGCAGAAGGGTATTTCAGTCCATAATCATCTTTCCTCTGAATGAAGGAATATGATCCTTCATCAGTATCAGTCCAGCAAAGAACTAAGCTTACAGTTCACATAAGCAAGAGACTTTTGCAACTTTCTAACTAAATTTTTTTCCAATATAAGTTACAATGTCCACAACACAGGGAGACAATCTAGTTTCAAGATTGTGTACTGATGGCAAGTACTTATGGTCAGTTGGTACCTCACTGCCAAGTTCAGGATCATTTACTTGTGGCACACTTGCATACTGGCATGAACTGACATGTAACACAGTTGTTTCCTCCTGTGGAACACAATTTGCAAAGTTAAATTGTTATTGCATTTCTTGAAAAGAAAAAGAATTTTGGATCGTAAGCAGTGAACAAATATCCACAACGTCCCAAAATAATTACGCTGTAGCACCACAAACAGCAAACAGCACGAAACGCTACATACAGCAGCGTACAGCACGAGCTGCCGGTGTCCCAAAGTCACGTGACTTACGACCACCTCATGTTGAAACCTGCGCAGTAGGCTCACGCGCACTCTAGTTGTACCTCTCCTCTATGTTTCTATTCTTGTCACGTAGTCCTTCTCGTGTTTTTAATCCCTATGTTATTGCTAATGAAATCAATAAATGACTGATCTCTTCTGGTTAACAATGTTCCTATTTCCTTATGATATTTTTCGTGATAATTTATGAATAAAACTATTTTTCCCTATTCTTCAATTAAATATATATCTTTTTTTCGTATTTCTGCTTATTATTTTTCACTCCGTTACGTACTGAATTGCACGAAAATTGAGGGCATTTCCGATGCACTTCAATATTCCTCGGCGTAGTCTGTTGCGGGCCTTAGAAAAATCGCACTTTATCAGTTGGGGTTGGCGCCTACTTCCTCCAACTTATATTGTAACCAAAAGTCCCTAAGCCAATGCAGTAAGTATGGTGGGTGATTTCCGGGAGATTGGTATTTTTTTGTGTTTCGGGTCATATCTTACGTGAAATAAATCTTAGGTAAGGGCACCTCCATGTATTCATAGCTCCATGCGTAGGGCGAGTGAGAAGACGAGAGAGACAATTTCAGATAAACATGGCATTAATTTTTTGAATTTAAAATATACACTAACAATTTTCTTCAAAAAAATTACATATTATGATATACAAAACATGGCGTAGTGAAACAGTTGACGGGAAATGCTGGGAGAAGCTTGAAATGTGATGTGTACGCGGTTGCTATGGTGCAGGGCGGGTAAATAAAAACAATTTGAAACCACGTTAAGAAAGGGATCCAGTGGTCGACGTGTGATACATGCCGTTTGTCAATACGAATGAGAACTTTCGATACTTACGGTTTTGCGAATATTTATTTATTTATTTATTTGTCAAAAAACAGTAAAAACTGTATATGACGTGTGGGGAAAAAATTTATACCAGAAAAAATACCAGAACATTTTGTTAATTCGGAGAAGGGAAGAAACCACGGAAAGTAGTAGAATTCTTAGCATCGCAGGCATTGTTAATTTTTTTTGTTCCATCGTACACAGTTCGCGAGTAGGCACCCATCAGGGACGCAGAATAGGGACAGTCATTTAGATGACAGTTGGATTTAGGTGATAAGAGGAAAACGCCGTGGATTTTCAAGAAAGAAGCAGAGGTACCAGATCCCGGTTGGCGATTAGAAGAACGAAGACGTACCACGGAGGTTCATCGGGACTGGTTTCTCCGGGGCGACATCCGACGTTGCCAAGAGAGCTCAGGGTACCATTTTGTTAAATATCAGAGGTCATGACCATAAAAAATTCAGGCAAAATCAAATAATATGTTCAAAATAACGTTCATCGAATAAATTAACTTTCGTTATTTGAAAAAAATTAAATATATAGTTATCATTGTGCAACCTGACCCGTAATTTAGAGCCACAGTATCAGCAAACATTCAGATTTCGCGCTACTCTGTACGGAGGGCGGATCGAGTGGCAATTGGCAGAGCAGGCAAGCGGATTGCTACTTAAAACCGAACCCAACCGACTGAGCAAGCACGGCAACGTACGATTAATTAACGTAAAGTTATTTATACTTGGAATTGTTTCCTGGCGCCCAATTCTCATGACAGTTTGTTAGTTAAAAAAATGTTACAATACACATGATCAAAACATGACATGACACAAAACATTCTCATGACACAAAATCTTCATCTTTGTCTATTTTCTCTGATGACAGCCCATCTATTTTGTGTGACGGCAGCCAATAACGATTTGATGCGTTCATCTCTCGTCACTTTTTCTGCAGTCAGTCCGTCATTGTTCCTAACGGAAATGTCCATGTGCACACCAGAGGTGAGGAGCACCACGGTACTGAAATGTCCCGCCGGAGCGGCGAGATAGAGCGGCGTGTCACCAAAAGCGTCGCCGACGGTGAGAAAACTACGCAGGCGGCAATCGTTCTCTTTCTTCCCATCGGTGTCTCCGACCATGATGAAGATTGTGGTTGACGTTAACGGAGCGTCGATCGAGTGTGAAATGTGTGCTATACCCCGACAGCACAGAAAGCTCCCTTCGAATGCGCATGCGCGAGGAGGGGTGACTCCCACCATCAACCGCTCACTTCCCCTGAAAATATCGCTCTCTCACTCGCTCTGCGCTCCAGGCGGAGTGGCCGGTCGAGGGGAGGGGGGTCTGAACGCATAGATTCGATTCTCTTCCAATCGGTGAGGAGGAACGTTATCGTTCACGAGAGAGCATACGTTTACACACGGTGTAAGAGATATAGGTGGGTTCACTCCCGGTCTAAAACTGAAGCTAATGTGAGGCTAGTTCTCACAGTTCTCGCTACGTAAGCGCTGCGAACGACTTGGGCATTTTTGGGACAAGATGGTGATCCACTTAATAGCTTTGTAACCTCTGGTGGAAGCCACTAAATCGCGAGACGCCATCATGAATGCCCAACTCGATCGTGCGCACCGTACGGATAAGCAAGGGACTAGCCTCAAACTGGCTTAAAAAATTTTGCCCAAAGGCGGCTAGTTGACACACCTATATATCTTACACCGTGGTTTACATTCTTTTCAACGCGGCTTTCTACCACTCATTTGAACTCACTTATGGGTTAAAGTAGGGTACATACTCAGAGAAGCAAAGTTTTCTGATGCCCGCCGCATTATAATGTCATATTACTTTCAAAGGCAAGTTTTCTCGCTTCGCTCGCCCGGATCCAAGTCACGGCGAGCCTCGCGTTCACTATAAACAACCTTGAGTCTATCCATCGCATAATTACCAATTCACTTTTATAAGAAATCACCTCAGTAAGCACTTTTCTTAGAAAGGCTCTAGTATTCAAACTGCCCAGTCGCAAACACGTGAAGATGCGCGAAACGCCGGTTAGAAAATTTATTAAATTTACTATTACCGGAATTGTAAGTTTATGCTCTTTTATGTTCCATCATTTTTACGAAAACTCTTTTAAACGGGACACTCACCCTCAATAGAATTTTTTCTAAAGGGAATAGTATCTATATTTAAGATGACTTATTTTAGAAGGAACCGTGTTTGTTATAGAATTACATTTCTAGCGTGAAAAACGAATTTTACGGAAAACGTTGTTTAAATGTACCGCATAAATGACTAATCTTCGTTCACGACTCGAGAATTAGAAGTAAACGATACTTACGAACGTATCATGCAGGCCGTGACAGCGACGGCCAGCAGCAGCGAGGGGTGTCGTAAAAGTTCAATTCAGATGAACAAATGGAAAAAATAACTCTTTCTAATCGGTAATATCGTTCATATGATCTTCGTGTCAAGACCATGAATTGCTGTAGTAATGCCTCTATCCTCATTAATGAATGATATCGAGTCCGAAATGCAGAGCACTTGGGAAGGGAATAAAAGAGGCCAGTCTTCACTCCTTTCAAGTATTGAGGAATCGCTCCAGCCTGGCGAAGTTCATTTTCAAGCTATAACGTGCAGACTCCCTAGTGAGCACTTTAGTGTCACTGCCCTTCAAGACTGAACCCGCAGTTCCAGGGAGGCTTATTACATTTCTAAACAATTTATGTCCACTCTAGAACTACGCTTTAAAGGGATGAGCTTAGGAAAGACTACGTTGCCATTCTGAAAGATCATATTGCTTCAACATAGGTCATGCCGAAGAATGTCATAAATCTAAGAAAGCAGTAATTACATTCCGTATTTCTGGTAACAAAATTCGAGCTTACTAACGACAAAATTCAGAATTGTGTACACGCTCCTGTCAAAACCACTTCCGGGTAGTTTAAATGACTAGCGTACCCGTGCGAGAACTCTCGCATGTTAAAACCCACCCTTTCCCTATTCATTTGTCCTATCCTTTCAATTAAGAAGGAAAGTTGTTAATGAAACATGTTTATTTTTTTAATGTATAAATGTAACTTCTAATGTACTTGCAGAATATCAAACAAAAATAACAATACAATTGATGTTTGAAACAAATTTTCAATAAAAGTTTACTCAGCATTATAGAGAGATGTTCTCGGAACAATTCATACTTCTTTAAAAACAACTTTGAACAAATTATTCACTCCTCCTTGAGAGTTAACTTTTCGCTTTCCTTGATAGTCACAAACATAATAGAAAAGGTTTTTACTCATCAGACAGCAAAGCAAAGTAAAATAGTGCGTAAATACCGATAGAGCAAGTACAACCCTACTCTTTGCAATTTTACTTGAATTTCCTTGATTTGTTATGAGGAATAGAGGGGGTTTTGGAGAGTTCAGGGTGCCAGCTTGCTCGGGTGAGAAAATTGAAAAACTATTGTGTATTAAAACGTATTGGATTATTTTGAGCGTTCTTACGTACTTCAAGAAAAGCAATTCCGAGCCAAAAAATAAACTAATATTTTCACCTTTGAGTACTAAATACAATTTGTTAACATAGGAAACAATTTAGTAGGCTTAGACTTCACTTCGGTACATGGGAATGTTACTCAAACGATGTTTGCATATTGAATATCTTAACGAACCGACACCTTGAGTTCAATATCAAACGGTGTATTATTTACAATATGAGTTTGCAGCTGGGCGTTGATGTACATACTTTCAGACACCACCTAACATTTAAATCGTGCCTTTGGACTGCGAATGTTGGCAGTTGTCGAGTGACTTCTCCTACTCTTTCTATAATTTTAAATTAATTCACGTAGTATTGTAGGCCAGCGCGATTTGATTTTTGTTTTTCATTTATTTCAAGCTATTTTACTTTAGCTAATTTAAAACGTTTGTTCTTTGTGTTGTGCCATAAATAAGTTTTCCCCTACTACCTCCGCGTACCCATGCGAGAACTCTCACATGTTAGACCCTATGTTAGATCCCTATCCTTATATCTCCATTTTAAGAGGGGAAGTAGTTAACGAAACGTGTTTATTTGTTTAAAAATATATAAAGGTAACTTGCAAAGTACAAACACAATATCAAATAAAATAAAAAACAATGCAATTGATGTTTAAAATAAATTTTCAATAAATATTTATTCAGTATCATGGAGAGTTCTCTTGGAACAATTCACAGCACTTCCTTGAAGACATTTGTAGTAATTATTCAATATTCTTTGACAGCTAGCTTTTAGCTTCATGTGAGACACAAAAATATTAGAAAAGCATTTTACTTTTGAGAAAGCTACGTGTCTGAACCGGCTGACTTTAAAATTTCATCGAATGACAACGAAAATACTGGTACAGGTAAAACACAGTCTTCACTCTTCTCTGTGAACCCACATCCCTCCTCAATTAGGTACACAAGACACCGGTAAAACGTTAATTGTTTGGTTTCACTACACGCAAAGAAACAATCTTCATAGGTATCAAGCAACTATAACAGTACTTCTAGTTGTCGCTGGAGAGCAAATCTCGAATAAATGATTATGCAAATAAACCTCGTCAGACTGCACTAACTACTGTGTTAACAGAAAGCGTAAATAAAGATTGTCGAATCTAAGCCTTCTAAGCGTGTCGCCACAAGTATTGCTACCAGCAAGAAGGGCTGAAATATTGAGGTGGCTATGATAGCATTGAAGCGTGGAACCGAAAAGTTAATTAAATGGATCGGGAAACATCTCATCTAATAGATTATGGTGTGAAAAACGTTTCTTTGAGGCCTTTGGCCTCAAAAGTTTACTTTTTAAGGCTCTAAAACGCTTTGTTTATGAGTTATTTGCCGATATAGATTGACATGTGATACGGGCTGCATTTTACATGAATATTTCGATGCTTTTTTTTTTAAGAAATCATCCATATTTGTAAAGTCAAAGTGTAATTCGTCACGTCTCCGTGAAATTCTTTCTTTAGAGCCCTCATTTATAAAGATTGGTTGCGTGTGAGAGTCGGAACGCAAAGGTATACTACTGAAATAATACAGGAGACGATATTCTGTGGTCTGGCGCACTGTTCGACCTGAATTAAGGCAGTTCACAACTTTTGTAAAAACAAATAGCTTCTCTCCCTCGCAGAGAGGAACACAAAGCTAATATACGTTGGCTATTCAAAGGAATAGTACTCTGTCTAGAGATTTCCTTTGCTTAACTTTTACATTTTTGTGGGTTGGTCACTTTCAGCGCTAACGACAATCAATTATCTCCCGATTTGGAATCAGTGACAGCTGTACACAAAGTCGTGCAACTATCGCCCTGCTCTCACTAATTTTTGGGGCTGAGTCAATATTTGATAATGTGTCTTAAACCTGTCTCTATATTTTTATAGTAAAGGCTACATCCAAGCGGTCTTCAGAAACTACGTAATGGTGTAAATTTTGCAATATCCATTTCAAAGGAACACAACGGTTTTTCAAGGCATGGAAACGAGTAATTGTTCACAAAGAGAAAGATCTCTAATGTTAATTGTAAAATAATGATCAAATTTATCCATTTCGGAAAATTTATTTGGAAACAATATTTTACAAGAAATAAACTCCATAAATACAAATAAATATATGATCACAGGTTATCAGAACACGAGCACAAGTAAGCAGTGTCTTTGGTGCATCAATCAAAGGAACTTTCCGTGAATTGTCGAGGGAGCCATTATTGCGTTCCTCAACACGCCACCCAATAACCTTCATTCTCTGCAACTTTGCGCATGCGCCGCGGCAGGGAGCGCACGAGTTCGGCGGCGAAGTCGTCCTCGCTCGCCACCTCGTCCCACGCGTCGGCAACCAACGCCCAGAGAGCGTCTGAAGTTGTCGGTTGCGGGCTGGGCCACTTGTCCGCCATCTCTTGTTTCGTCTTCGCCCACACGTCCTCCATCGGGTTCAGATCTGCGCTGCACGGCGGCCAGTCCAGCAGTTCGA
The DNA here is from genome assembly GCA_031308135.1 of Acheta domesticus. Classification (NCBI taxonomy): domain Eukaryota; kingdom Metazoa; phylum Arthropoda; class Insecta; order Orthoptera; family Gryllidae; genus Acheta; species Acheta domesticus. The sequence continues at coordinate 48,149,366 of JAHLJT010002630.1, forward strand.
ACTCCCGCTGGCTCGCCAACCACTCCTGCACAAAGTCCGTTTTGTGGACGCGGAGCTGGTCCTGTTGGAAGAAGAACGGCCCCTCGGGGTACAGCATGCGGACGGAAGGCAGCATCACGTTTTCCAGAATGTGCAGGTATTGCGCGGCGAGGGGCGCGGGTTCGATCCTCTGCACCACGCCCACCCCGCGCGCGCTCACCCACCCCCAGCAGGCGACGGACGCGCGGCCGCAGCCCGGCGGCTCGGGCACGTAGCCGGCGTTGTGCTGCGTCACCTGCGGCCGCAGCACGCGCACGGGCCCGCCCTCGCCCGCCGAGAAGACGCACGCGCTCGAGAACACCACGCGCCCCCAGTCGCGGTGGGCGTTGTCCAGCGCGAACGCCACCCGGTCCACCCTCTGCCCGTCCACGAGCTTGGGGTACCAGTCGACGCCCCATTCTGGGCGCCAATGCCCGCAGCGCGCAGGCGCCGCCGGATGGTTTTGGCACAGCCGGGGAAGGCCAGAGCTTTCTTAAGCTGCGTGGAGCGCACAAAGGAGTTGCAGCGGGAGGCGACGGCGAGCAGAAGGGCGTCCTGCCTCCGGGGAAGAGATGCGCCAGAGGCCCCGTGCCCTTCTCGCCGCCTGCACGTCCCCGGTCTGCAGCCAGAGATTCATCCACATCTGCGCAGTGCGCTCACCCACCCCGAACCGGCGCGCGGCCGCCGACACGGAGCACTCGCCAGACAGCGCCAGCTCCACCACTCGCCTCTTCACCAACGGGTCGTAGTTGGACATGTGCGCGTCGTGCGCGCGAGAATCGAAGCGAGCGAGAACCAACTTTTTCACCGCGTCCTCTGAGGTCCCCTCCTCCTCTTCGTCGTCGTGTTGGCGGTGGTGATCGCCATCGCCAACGTCGTCGTCTTGGTGGTGGTGATCGGCGTCGGCGTCCTCGCTCGCAGATGCGGTTGCTTTATCCGGCGTAGTCTGTCCCAAGGTCTCATCCTCATCTGCCAGCTTGAACACGCCCTCAACTGAGAAACAAAATAGACAAAAACAATAAATAAATAATGCAAGACGAGAATTGGCAGTCACAAAGAAAGACCACAACACAGTAAGGACTGGCACACACTAATTCCATGCCAGGGCGGAAAGTCTTTTCCGTCATTAAGTCGCTACCTTCTACTTGCCTCGTAACTGCATGGGGACAGGGCGACATCAAGCTCTAGCCAGGAGCCGAAAGTTGAACGCGTTTCAAACTAAACAAAAATTAGGGAATAAGTTAAAAAAATATTTTTATGAGATGCGAACGTATAGAAAACCTAATTGTGATAATAAATAATCCAGCAATTGCCAAAGACCAACAGAAATTGATTACAATAAAGAAAGAAGCTCATAAATAACCCTGCATAACACTGACAGCGCAGGAATCTGTAGTGGCATAAGATGGCGGCGAGCGCAAGATTTTTGCTTCACTAGTGCCGACGCTACGACATAGGACGTTGCCAGTCTAGTACTAGATAACTAGGCATCCAACTACCTAGAATCACTTCTCATATTACTTTCACGAAGCGCAGAACATTCGAAGCAGGAGACTTTGAAGCCAAATTTCTAAAAAAAAATTGTAATAATTTCAAAAAAGTCATCACCTTATTCGAAGATCTATTTTTGATAAACACTTCATTAAGAAAAGAACCGTATCTTCACAATTGTAGTTGTGGCAAAAGGAGCCAATTTTTGTTAATTTTAGAAAAACCAGGGATTTCAACGAACATGAGACCCGCAACACTCTCTTAATCGTCCTTTAATGTATGCAAGATCAAAATTTAACAACAAAATTGCCGTTTTTAAGAAAAAATGGTTTAAAGAAAATAAACTACTGGTGCTACAATAGCACAAACTTTCCCGTGTTATTGGAAACAGCTACGTGGGATTGAAATATTGCACTTTCAGCGCTACTAACATCTTAGCTATTATTTGAAAACGTCCTATTCAACCAAGAAGCGAACAACTCACTGTTTCCACCGCGGTGTCAAAACAATGTGAATTCTACAACTGCATAAAGAAGCCTGGTACCATACGGCTATATCAAGTCACAACAATGACACGCACATGTTATTCACAGAAATTAGCGACCCCCAAACGAAATTCCATTGTTGCATTCCCTGCATTGTCGATACTCCCTTAAAGAGCTAGCAATTTTTATTTCAAATATTTCAAAACAACGTCTAAAAGAATAACATGTTGACCGCCGTGTGCATCATCTATGATTCATACTTGAAATATATTAATGAGCCGTGTGAATCAAAGGTGCTTCACACCTAATATTTTCGTCCAGACCGTGTGGCTCAGAGGCGCTTCACGCTACAATGAAGCATTATAGTTCATGAAGTTCATGAAGCAATATAGTCTAAGGCGTTCTGAAAATATTACTGTTCTTGGCTTCCTTATGAATACTTCGTAAGAAGAGAAAGTAATAGTGCGGCGGAAAAGAGCGAATTTTCGCCAGAAAAACGCATATAGCTGGGGTCTGGTAACAAAAAAGTGGATAAATTCTATTACTAAATTTAGAAAAAACTCCTTGAAATCATGGTGTAGCCAAAATCCATGTTTTGTAGCTTCTTGATACTGAAATATCGTTTGACGGCAAAACGGAAATATCGTCTGTCTGTCGTCAACGCTAGCGCTTAAACCGTTCAGCCGATTTTCTTCAAAATTGATATTCCCTATTTGGCAATGGATTTGGCTGATGTCGAGGATCCTGAAATTTGAAACCGATAATTTAACTTTGGGGGGTACTTCACATAAAGCTGTTGGACATTTTCAAAGTTTTTATAAAATGTCTCCAAATTTTTTTATTAAATTTTGTTTGGAGCCGTTTGGAAAAAAAAATTGAAGCTATTTTTGAGAAAATCTTGTTTTTGTAATTTTTTTAAAACTGCACATATTGCACGCAATATTGCGTGAAAACCCCTAAAACTTTCAAAAAAATGTACATCGCCTTCAAGAAAGCACTCACTATGATGAACAAATTTTATTTGAAGGAAAAATCTCTATCTGCATTTTGTAGCTAAAGAGGAAGAGGCCGAATAAAATTCAAACTGTAGCAATTTTCGAAAATTCAGAGTTAACCGTGACGTAAATCGGACCTATGCTACCTTAAGTGTATTTTCCTCTATTCTTATCAGAAATTTAAAGAAAACTAGTGGTGCGTCCAAAGTACTTTCTCGCATTCTTCCTAAATGCTCCGCAATATTAGACTACTACATAAAACAGCAAATGCTTTTCCGCTCCGAGACGCGATCCCAAATCCACAGATTTAACATGCTGGCATTCATGCCACAACGCCATGTAAGCGCGCATGAACCGAACTCGGGCAAAGACATAAACACGTAAATGTCCGACTGTCCTTGTAAAAACCGATTAGATAACTTTCTCTTCTTACAAAGTATTCCTAAGACGAGAAAGTAATAACACTTTCGGAACCGTTAGGGATATGAAAGTTGATAGCATGGGTTCTGATTAAATTGTACGAGTATTTCAATTTAATGTTGAAATACTCATAATTTTACTTAAATCGGTTCACACAGATGCATACGAGACAACGATACACATGTGGACAAAATTTAAAGAAAAAAATTCGAGCGGTTTTTGAGAATCTTTTTGTAAATTTGAAGTGCAATTTACGCAAAAACTACTCGTTTTTTCAAGAAATTGTACATGACCTTACTAAAGTGCTAATTTTGTACAACCGACTTTATCTGAGGCAAAAAATCTCTATCTTCAATTTTGTAGTTTTGAAATTGTTTTCTGGGATTTTCGAAAAATTGATATCAACGAAAATGATACCTACATCATTCCCTTAAACATTCATCGCATTATTCAACAACAAAATTTAATCAAAAAATTTGGAGGCATTTTTTAAACTTTGAAAATCTCCGACGGCTTCATGTAAAGTACCCCCAAATATTAAAATATCGCTTTCAAATTCCAGGGGCCTCGACATTAGTGAAGAAGAATGAGGAATTATCAAGTTTGAAGAAAATCCGCAGAACGGTTTACGCGCTAGCGTTGACCACAGACGGACAGACGGACGTTTTACCATCAATCGATTTTGCAGCATTAAGAAGCAACAAAACATGGATTTTGACTCCACCATGAGATAGGGGATTTTTTTTCTAAATTTAGCAATAGTTCTTATCGACTTTTTCGTTACCTGATCCCAGCTATAAGAGTTTTCCTGGCGAAAATTCGCCGTTTTCCGGCGCACGATTACGTAACTTTCTCTACTTTCGAAGTATTCGTAATTCGAGAAAGTAAAGATTGGAGCAGTTTTTGAGAAAATTTTGAAAATGCCCGGGGGACTTCATGTAAAGTACCCCCCAAAATTTAAATATCGGTTTCAAATTCAAAGGGCCACGAGATCAGCCAGATCGATCGGCGAGTATCAATTTTGGAGAAAATCGGCTGGGTGGTTCTGTCGTTAGAATTTGTTTACGGACAGACAGAAAGACGTTTTGCTTTCAATAGGGTTTTCGGTATCAAGGACCCATAAAACAGGGATTCTGGCTGCAGCACGTGTTAGATTGTTTTTCTTAATTTAGCAACTGGATTTATCCACTTTTTCGTTACCAGGGCCCTGTAATAAAAATTTTTCTACCGAAAATCCGTCGTATTTTCGCGCAGCATTAGGTAACTTTCCATATACTATACGTACGTATAGTACAGTGGCGGCTCTCTAGGTGAATGAAGTGAAGCACTGATTTTTGCTCTAATAGTGAATATTTAATTCCGTGTTTCTAGAAATTTCACAGAAAATAAGTAAAAACAGATTTATTTTCTATAAGAAATAGTATTTAGATTATATTTATATTGTAATATTTTACACGAGAATGAAACGCTTGTCTTAAAGAAAGCAGCTTGGTGAAGCAATTCACAGCTCGCCTAGTTTTGATTCCCCTGTTTACGCGGTTGCTATGGCAATGGTGCGTAGGCTGCGGAGTGTCCACGCATTTCACCCGGCGGTTACGTCACGCTACAGAAGCACGCTTTTCGGCTGGTTCACTCGCGCCGAGAGCTGCGCGGCGAAGATCGGATCACGTGACTATCCCCTCCTGGGGACTTCCCCGAGTTCTCTGGCGTTACGGTGAACATGTCGACGCACGCTAGAGAATATCAGACCCAGCAGTTGCTACAGGTTTCGAGAGTGCGTTAGTTCGGTACGTTCGATATTTGGCATACAAGTACTCTTCCAATTCATATCGTACTGCGTGTCCTGTATTGCGCAAAATGGCATTACCGTCGTATGATCTCGTGTGTGTTTTCTTGGAAAAACCTTTTTCATTGTGGCACGAAGATAAAAAATTGTGAGAAATGACAAGCCTGTGCCAGATTTGGATGTTAATCGTTTTTTAAAACTGTCGGCGGGGATAGTGAAGTTTTTAGAGGCATATTGACTTTTTTCATTAATACTGACAATTTCCTCAAACACTGATTCTGTAGAACGTAGTTTTTCGTGTTTGAAAATAATAAAAACATATCTGCGCAATACCACTGCAGAAGACAGACTTACAAATTTGTCGAAAATTTCAATTGAAAAAGAACTGTTAAATAAATTATTGGATACTCAACCATTCATAGATGACATCATTGATAAGTTTGCCGCCTTAAAAGATAGAAGAACTGACCTTACATTCAAGAAATAGTTCCATCTCTAATTTCACTAATGGTAAGTTTTAGCCGTTATCGGAACTTATTTCCTATTTTATTCATATCTCATATTTTCTCATCATTTATTTATTTATTTGAATTTCGTCCACATACAGAAGGTTACATTTTCTAAGAAGGTGGGGGGGGGGACTTTGCCGACATTGCTTCACCTGTTACTGAACTCATGAGCCGCCACTGGTATAGTATGGAAAAGTATAAAAATTGTATCCTCACAAATGTACAAGATGTCTCAGAAAGGCGTTTACACCGTTTAATCTTCAATAACTCCAACAAAAAGTTAAAAAATATTTTTTTAAGTCACAATGATGTTCATTTAAGATGTTCAAAATGCCCTCCATTGGCAGAAATACATTGCCTACAACGTTGTGGAACAGATCCACAGATACGGTCTTCATAGGGGATTCTCAAGCAGTCACGACAGCCGCTTTCATGGCATTCAGCGTATGGGGTTTTGTGGCGTAAACAGTTCTTCCTAGTTTCCCACACAAAAAAGTCTAAGGGTGTTAGATCGGGACTTCCCCGTCGGCCTATCCACCTCTCAACAAATGTTTCATTGAGGAATTGCCGCACGTTTTGGTGGTAATGTGCCGGTGCGCCGTCTTGTTGAAGAAAACAATCTTTACCTGGGTAGAGCTGATGAACAAGTGGCACAATTGCTTCCGGCAATATGTAAAGATAAACAGCACCTGTCACTGTTCTTTCAAAAAAGAATGGCCCTTCAAGTCCTCTGACAGACATACCACACCACACTGACAATCCAGGAAGACGAACAGCTTGTTCTTCCACAAAATTGGGATTTTCTTTCGCCCAGCACACACTCATGTGGTGATTCACAGTTCCATTCAATTTAAAAGTCGCCTCACCAGACAAAACAATCAAATCAGTTAACTGTTCATTATCACACATCCATTCACAAAATTGGAGACGCCTATCCGGATCGTCCTCATTTAACGCGTGAAGCAACCTGGGAATGTAGAATTTTCACTTTTCTTGGTGTAAAATGCGGTGGATATTTGACCTTAATGAAATGTACATGACCTTAAGAACCCACTATGGAAAACAAATTTTATTTGAAGAAAATATACTTCTCTTCAATACTATAGTTGTAGAAAGCCGCCGAAAAAAATTTCAGACTTTTGTAATTTTCGAAAATTTAGTTAACCGTGAAAATCGGACCTGTGCAACCTTTATAAGTGTATTTGACTCTATCCTTACAAGAAATGTAAGGAAAAAATTTGGAGCAGTTTTTGAGAAAATACTGAAAATGTCCGGGGGCTTCATGCAAAATATCCCGTACGTTTGAAGAAAGGTTTTCTAAGTCGTGGCGCCTCGAGTGGAACCAGATTAACAGGGTAATATCCATTTTGAAAGAAATTGTACGTATGGTTTAGGCACTAGTGTTGTTCACGGACGGACGGGCGGACGGATGGACGGACGTTTTGAAAAAAGAAAAAAAAACTTTTTCGGTACCATGGGACCCCAAAACGTGTATTTCCGTTGAAAACTCGAAATCGATGTTCCGCAGCATTACATAACTTTCCCTATAATCCGTATATTCGTACGTACACACACACACACACACACACACACACACACACACACACACACACAATCCCCCTTCAATTCGTCTCTGGATCCGCCCCTGCATATATGTAGTAAATTACTTCCTCTAACTCGAGTATTCAGAATCCATGTTTTGGGGATCCTTCACACAAAAATCGATTGACGGTAAAATGTCTGTCCATCTGTGTTCAACGCAAGCGCCTAAACCGTTCGGTCGAGTTGTCAGGTATAACAGTAAATAAAATTTCTGAGAAAATTATTTACATATATCAACTACAGGAATATTGTACTCACTTGGGCACAGATATCTTGCTTTCTGCATCGACGAATCAATAGAATTGTCCTCATTGCACGGTGCAAGAGGATCCTGCAACCAAATAATATCTTTTCAATCAAGCAGCTGAAACTTTCATAAAGTAGAATTAAGACACAAGGTTCTGTGTTTTACACTAACGACTTTACGTGAATGCTGCCAGCGGGATACTCTCCTTGACGGAGTGCACATACTTTCTCACATTGTTTCTAAATGCTACGCAATATTATCCAACTACATAAACCAGCAAGTGTTTTCAACCAGCCAATTTTTTTCTGCCACAAAACACAAACTCAGATCGTCAGATTTAACTTGCCGGCACTCATACCACTACGTCACACAAGCGCCGTATCGGCCGAACCACGGCAGTGGCATAAAAAGGTAAATGCCCAATTCACATAAAAATCCCTCAACAATCAAAATATCCTTTAGAAACTCCCAAAACCCCCAGTCCATTCAGATCGATCAATTTTGGAGAATATTGGCTGAATGGTTTACGCCCTATAGTTGTCCACAGACGGAATGATAGCTGAAACGTTGATAGATTGATTGATAGTGATTCCGGGCACATTGACTAGTAAGCTCGTTAATCCCGTAAGTGAAGTACATATTTTGCTCGGGCGGTAACGGGGATCTCCCCCCCCCTGACTAAAATCCAACGCCGAACTTCCGTCGACAAGCAGGGTTTTTACCAACCACATACTTCCCACAAGATGGGCATCGTCCCAGCCAGCACAATCTCTAAGCTCCCAACTGGTTCCCTGGCATGTGTGGTAGAGTAGGGCGCGTGTAAGAAAATATTAGGATAGGACAAGAAATGGAAAGAAAAGATCGTGCACAGTCCATGGCCTGTTTGGTAGGGTACTGCTCTGGCATTCAGGTGGTGTTGATCGGAGACACGAAAAGCGACCAATCAAACCAGCCAGTCGCAACAATTCTCCTCCACACAGTGATAGAACTCAACCTAGCTATCAGGGTAATGTCGAAAATATTGCCATCATCAGGACACAAATCTGAGACCTCCTGGTCAGTGTCACTACAATGACATTGAAGCCCTGAGCCCCCTTCGATCAGTTGTTAAGGATATGTATGTAGGTCCCATCAGAAGTGTATATGCTGTATTTAAATTTCATGTTGATAGATTCATTTGTTTACTTAAATTGGTTCATACAGATGCAAAGAAACGAAACGAATTGATTTGGTTTGGTTTGACGTGATTTTATTTATTGGACAAACTATTTATATGCATTGATTGTATCTTTAGATGATTTTCAACAGTTTCTTGAACCCTCAATAATTTTCGGCAACAGTACATCCACAAAAGTAAACTCCCCGTGTGAGACTCAAACCCAGTAACCCTTCTGTTCCCAGTGCTGCGTGCTATTAAACAACCTCTGCCATCCAGGGTGACAAGACCTCAGCACTTCCATATTAGTCAAGACAAAATTGTTTCACTTCCAGCATTAGTGAGCCGAAATATGGAAAAATATGTCCTTTAGGCTACAAAAGAAGGTATCTACAGAGAGAATAATTCCTATATGGAAAGCTACTAAAGACAAAAGAGATTAGAAAAAGAATTAGGGTGTGAAAGTCACTGCCATTCTATAGCACCAGTAGTTTTTTCTAAATTTAGCAACAAGATTTATCCACTTTATTGTTACCAGAGCTTGGCAATAAGAGTTTTCTCACCTCTTCTTCCTGCTTAATCTCTGCAACTTCCTCCTTCGGATTCCAACAATGGCCATGGCAATGGTAATGGTGGCTGCGCCTTATACCAGGAAAGATAAAGAAAATTAAATATTTATTTTTTATTGATTCATTTATCAATTTATTTAGTTCAGGCTGTATGAATAATTGTTCTGAAAGTAAATATTCAGTGAGTACATATCTAAATAAAATAAAAAAGAAGTAAATAATGGAAATGTAAAGAATTTTAAAAAAGAATAAGAATTATTTATAATCATTAAGCTGCAGATTTACAGGCACGAAAAACTAGAAATAGGCAGGGCAAAATAGGCATTTAAAAAGACACCATTTATTTTTCATTTCCTTACTTACATTCTTGTGTAGCAAGTTTCTGAAGTTAACATTACAGTTAACTTCATGGAATGTTTGCTTTCATCAATGTTCTGACAAATCCTTGCATAAATCCTTTCAATATTGGGCAATTTAGAGATAAAAGGCTGAATCACAGTACTGTCAGCTACTTAGCTACCTTTTTTGCTTTTCATTAAAGGCAAGCTGATATTCTAATGCTGCGGAGAGTTTTCTCACATTTAATTTAAACACAAGTGAAAATATTGTATGATTTGTTTTAATCGCCATGAGTACCACCAAGGTTGTAACTACTGGTGTCACAACACATTTTTTCTCACATTACATCAAAAAACAATTCAAAATTTGCAATTTTCAAAAATTTAGAATGTTCAACGAAAATGAGACCTGCGCCATTCTTTTTAAGTGCCTCTTGTTCTATCTGTGGAAAAAAATTAAGCAAGCATTCGTAGTGGTTTTTGAGAATTATGTTTATAATTTGCATGAAAATTACGTACAAATTCTGCAAAAAACTTATTTTTTTTATTATGGCCTTTCTTAAAGATCAGACTTTTTAGAACATATTTCATTTAAAAAAAACTCTGTATTCAATTGGTACTTTTGCTATGTTAATGTTTTGCAAATTTTCAAAAATTCAGTGTTGGCGAAAAATGGAACCGGCACCAATTTTTAGTCGTCCTTTGGTACATACAAGGATAGAATTTTAAGAAAAAATTTGGAGCCCTATTTGAGTAAAAAATTGTTTAAAATGTGAAGTAAAAAATAACTTCAGAAGCAGGGTGACCAGCGATCTGACTTTTTGGAATTCAAGGCTTTTTCCCGGTTTTTCATGTCTGAGAATATACATTTTCCAGGTTCTGTTTTGTACTATATTATGCACATACTTTTCTTTCCCAATGGAGTATTATACTGTAGAATTTTGTACAAAAATGAGATACAAAGAAAACTTGGATTTTTGTTTAGTTTTTCTAGAAAGCATGTTACTAATTAATATTCTTAGTTCTGAAATGCCTAACCCGTAACCACACACAGAAGTCAAATTGACTCTACTCTCTTCTATATTATTATATTATTATTTTCACACTTCTGTTATTTCCACCAGCACTTCAGTACCTTCAAATTAACTCTTCACTGTTACGTATACGGATTGTCAATTTTATACGAATTGATTTATCAGATTTATTTCCTGTTAAAAGTAGCTTTGCGTGTCACGGAGTCAGCTTGACTCCACATCTGTGAACACGTGACAAAAAAAATATTTTTCTCGTTGACATTACCGACGGCAGGCATGTGTGTAATATTTTTTATGATATATGAGTTATATTGATTGTATTATTTTTTAATTTTTCCAGCACTATCCTCGTTATTTTCGTGATATTTTTCTCATTTAGCACTAATGGAATCAGTAACAAGGCTGAATTTATAAAACGTCTAGCTGAAGAACTAAATATCAACGAATTAGAAAGGAGATAGTCCATCATACGTCTTCGACAAGACATCATAATTTCAATTAAGAAAATATTAGGTAGAGAAGAGAGGACAAACAGCAAAAGGGGACGGAAAAATATCAACAAGAAAATAATACTCTAATAAAATAAATATTTTTTTATAATTATAAAAGTAATTTCACAATGAACACAAAATATAATTTTAAAAACTAAATTAGTAAGACATAAATCCTCAAGTATGCATATAGAGTCAGTTTGACTCCACATCTGTGGTTGCATAACAAAAATTCATGTCTGTGGACACGGGTTAAGAAAGAATTTTTCATCTGGAGAGTTGATTTCGGAGCTGATGCCAACACAGGGTTTTGAGTACTGTATTCCTTAGCACAATTTCGGAAAATTTCGGTCCTACATAACCGTTTTCAATCTGCAAGTACGAATATTTTTCAAAATGTATATTCTGTCAATACTAGACCTACTAATAAATTCTCACAAATTTAGAGGATAATTGTAGATTACAAGATATAACTGAAAAGTACGCTTATAACATTGTTCATTTTTAATATTTTTTAATTTTCGGAATAAATAAATCTTATTTGCTTGACACATTCTGTATATTTTATTTTTTGGATTTTTGAAAAATAATCAATTTTGCGATACAATTTAAAAAATTTATTCAGAATTAGTTTTTAGAATCATCACAATTTTCTCACCGATTTAAATACTGCTACGAGATTTCCGGATTTTTTTTCAAAACAGAGATTTTGCTTTTTCTCTTCAACAAATTTTCAATAGATAGATAACATTTAATAATTTTATTTCTTCTGTTTTAATTACATTTTATTTTTAAAATCTTAAAATTTTAAAGGTTTTCGAACTTTCCGATTAGTCTTGAATAATATTGGACTATATCCAATGATTTAATGAATCCACAGTTATAGGCTCTAGCAGTGATCTCTAATGTATACAATGACTGTTTAAGCAGTTTCTCCATTTGTTAATTGTAAGCATTAATTTAGCAGAAAGTGACAGCAATAACGAGAAAAATAATCTTAATTGATTTAAATTATCTAAATATTCCTTAAATTTTCACCGACCGGTACACCCTGCCGACGACGACTTCCGATGACTCGTTAAACTCTTGTTCTGATGTTAGAGTGCATCAAACGCGTACACTGTATTTCGTTGATTTTGTTATTTTATGATTTTTTATTAAAGTGGCGCGTGTGTGATATTGTGGCGTCGCGGGGTACAGCGCCGCTGCGGCGGGCCGCTTCGGGAAGCCCGGTCTCCCTTCCGGCTTAGGACCGGGCTTCCCGAAGCGGCCCGCCGCAGCGGCGCTGTACCCCGCGACGCCACAATATATGCGCACGTTTCCTCAAGCCCTGGAACACTTACCCTCACTTCTTTACTATACTTCGGTTTTTATTTCTTGGCACGTGGGGGCTTGTCTTCAGGATGGAATATCTCACGGTATTTGGCGGCGTTATCGATCGTGCCGCTTAGGAGTTGCTTGATCGCCGGCACTGCTCGATAATGTCGCGATCATGCGAGACCCAACGTCATGACCGAGAACGACGCGAAATACCGTGAGATATTCCATCGTGAAGACAAGCCCTCATATGCCAAGAAATAAAACCCAAGTATAACATGTTGAATTATGAATAAGTGTAACGAACATTGCTAACAAAATCCGATAACAAGAAACACGAAGTCTACAAGGAGGAGACTCAACTCCGGTGGTGGGGGTATGTACGAAAAACGTCGGCAGCTACTTGAAAAATAATACAAAAAAACCGGGCCCCTTCGCCTTCAGCGACCTTACGTGGCAATTGAAAGAACTATGAAGGCTTTCAAAACAGCCAATGGCAGCAAAGCATCGTATACAAAATGGCAGCAAAGCATCGTATACACTGGACGGAGTCCAGCGTGCGATTATGCCTACTCGTGCAACAAATGGCCGCGTGAGACACGAGAATGTTAACAAGGGGGAATCGTATTATGCTTTACTTTTGAGTGCTAGTTTTAAAATAAACAAGATCAGAACAAGCAATTTCTCAACAAAAATTCATTTTATGACTTCTGGATAATGCTCAGTTCGTAAGAAGATGCAGAATGTGGAAGGCGGTGTGCCAGAAGATTTTAGAAGAAATAGAACCGCGTCTGGAATACCCTTCAAAGAGCAACAAGCCTCTAATGCCCACGCAGCAGTACTTGATGGCTTTAAGCTATGCTACAGAACATTTTCATCTTGTGGATTGCAATGGAATTTTGACATCTGCAGGATACCCTATGTGGCACCTACACACGCGGCTGTGTTTGAAGTTGTGTGAAGCGCGAGTTAAGGACTACGCAGTTCTCAAGCAGGCAAGTGACACTTCTCAATACATATTTCAATTTTCACTCGCCATTATCATGGACTTGTTGAATCAAACACTAGTGAATACGATGCACTAGGTTAATTTGTGCTAATTGTTGGGGCTAAATCTGAAAATAACAAAAAATTCCGGTTTTCAAATCAAATTCCCTGTTTTTTTCCTGGTGCTTCCAGGATTTTTCAAATTCACGTTTTTTATCCGGTTTTCAAGGATTCCAGGTTCGCTGGCCACCATGCTTCATTACCAACAGCAATTTTGCAAGTGTTACGTGACACAAAATGTCCACACTGTGGTGGTGGTGGTAAAACGGAACAGATTTATCCATAGTTGTTCAATTTTTTCGCTATCTGGAGGATAAAAAAAGAAAATTTTAAAAAAATTGATAATGGATAGTTATATTTTCATCAATAAATATGAGAATAGGCAAATTTAGGCATTAAAACAAAATAGCAATTTATTAGTGAAATAGGCATTTATAGGCACTATAAAATGCACATATAATACTCCTAATGCCTCAAAATGAATAAGTAATCTAAAATATCGGGTTCTCCATTGACGGATAAAAAATAGGCAAAAAATCGCAGCTTAATTATAATTAACATTTCTAAGTTAATTTTTTCACATTTTTCAAAACAATTCAGACAATAAATATACTACCAGTGTTTCAGCATCTTTAAAATATGACCAAAGGTTACTCTCACCTCTTCTTCCAGCTTAATACGTGCAACCTCTTCTTTTGGTTCCATTAATGGCAATGATGGCTGCACCTCACCCTACAATGAAGAATTAATGCTAATAAAATATTTAATTATTCATTACTTTGTTACAGGCTGAACATTCAATTTCTGAAAATATTTGAAAGGAACATGGGAAGATGGTGCTAACACATTTCATAAATTCAAAATAAAGATCTTGGAATAAAAACAAACATTATGATCAAAACACTTGATAAATGTGTTCGTACTTATATGTGTGCAAGTGAAGGGAATATAGTAAATAGTAAATAAGACACATTAGACTTCACAAAAACCTTGTTTATCTTCTGGCCATTACAATTGTAGATAGGTGGGTTAGCAGTATCTTCCTCCAATCCCTTCATATACCGGGTCTGTATCTTAACTCACAACCCATGTCTGGGAAACCATGGTTCCTAGTTTTAGCTATCTGGCAACCGGGTGCCATTGCCACAGCCATGGCTGGCACGACAAGATAGCAGAGGAGGAAGTGAGCTTCAAGTCACAAGCTGCAGCAACTTTCCTGTTTCTGTGTTTTTCCCATTCAAGACCTTAGGCAGGCAGATATGCGGCACACATGCTGGAATCTTTGCACGCTGTGCAGAGTGGGTACGGTGGGGAGGGCAGAGGGATGAGCAGGCAAACAAAACGTCTCTTTAAGCAATTCTGTCCGGCATGCTTAGGAAACCAAACTCTTAATACTGAATATGTGGAAGGAAGTTATGACTGATATATCAATTTATTAACAGCAACGAAACAATAATTATTATTTTTAAAAAGCTGGCTCAAGACTACAATTAGAAAGATATCTTGTGAAATACCAAGATCTTCATTATATATAACAATAATATAATAACTACCATCATTATTATATTAAATGAAAAAGAAAATAATAAAAGTATTAAAAATATTAATAAAATATAAATCAGAAGTACATGAATAATTGTTGAAAATAAAAAAATAATATTAAAATATAATTTCTCCAGTCTGGATAGCCGAGATCACTAAGGCAGTAACGCCGTGGTGATTTCAGCCAGAAAAATCGCAGGTTCGAGTCCTGCCTTGGGCATGGGTATATTTGTGTATGTCTGTATATCGTCCTTTCACCCCTCTTTATCATAATTTCATCTTCCATACCCCAGAGCTAAGAACCCTGGGGGATAAAAATCGAATCCATCTAAATGTTGATCCCTTGATTAATTACATGTACCTGCCACTGAGATAATGTTACTGACCCCGGTAAGGACAGAATGCAGGCATATGTGGTTGGAAGCGGCCTATTCGCGGAAAAAAAAAACCCACTAAAAATAACATCGCCAGCCCCTGGCCTTCGCGACGGCGCGTGTACTCGGCGCTCTGGAAGCGCCTCTAGGTCCTCGTCTTCTTCGGTTCGTCCTCACGTTCGGCCCTCCACCGTTCCGGGCTTCTTCTTCTTCTTGTACAGGCCTTTTCTTCCCGTTCCGGTTGTTTCCGCGCGATTAATCTGCTGTACGCCAGCGTGCGAAAAGTTCTCTGCACGATAGCAGAGATTGCGACCGCGAGAATAGCTCAGTTCATGGGCGTCGCGCACTCGACTCCTTTAACAATTGTTCTGCATCTTGCTTCACCAGCTTGTTCCTAGTTTCAACACGTTCTTGCGCAACGCCTCTTTCACAACGCACTCTTCTCCTGAATCAAATCCGTCTCTTTTCAACTTCCCTATTGTTAACCACAAAATCCACTGAATTGCCGCAACTTCGGTCTCTTACACCTCGCACTAATTCTTCCTATCACACTAACGCCGCAACAGCGGACCGGCGTATTTATTTCGCCGCTCTCCCTCCGGTAGGGTGGGACCTCGCCTACCCTCTCCGGCTGACCGCGTAACACGCACCGAGCACTGCGCGATTTTGCCGGCATCTGGCCGCATTTCTACGCCGCCGCCGTATGCTGCGCGTCATTCAGACGTCTTCAACAACGTTTAGCGTTAATAACGGACGGTAAAACTCACGTTCGTTACTATATATATATATATATATATATATATATATATATATATATATATATATATATATATATAGGGTGAGTCACGTAACTTTAGCACCAACTGTAAGTTTTAAACGTTTGAATATATTGCAACGCAGTTTTCACAGAAGTGTATGAGGGAATGGGGCTAATTGATACGTGAATTCATTTCTGTTTTATTACTTGTATTTTACTAGATATGAGGTAACTTTGTTTTTCAAATGGAACTATATATATATTTTTCAGTCTACCATGACGAGTGTAAAAAGACGAATCCAATGATGCACATATTGTCATATGTTAGATAAGCTTTTTTTTGAGTAATTTTCATTTTTGTGACAAGGGTTTAACGGATATTTTAAATGTCCCCCACACAAGGTCACGCAGCACTCCACCGGCAAACGCGCTCGCGAGGACGGGATGGGAAGGGATCATAGTATATTTGAAGACACGAAACGTATGCCAAATATTCACTGTTCCAGGTTTTTCCCCTGAACTCTGCGTTCCATCCTTCAGCATATTCAATTTTTTTTGTCTTTCTTTGGTTGAAGGAATTGAAGGATTGAAAATACGGATTTGTCATAACTATGTATTGTAATAAAATTGTTTATTACATCAACTCCTTTTAATGGGTTTTTATATCACAGGATATTAATGGGATCTTGAAGCAAAACACTATCAGAATAAATATCAAGACTGTACAAAGAATACTGTATATTGTGAGCAAACACTGTAAATATTAATAAGCATATAATAATAACTTAGGGAACTTATTTCAATACATACTACTTATGAAAGTAGGGAAGGACTGAAAGTAGAGTTCAGGAAAAACTGCAAGTTTTGTGAATATTTGGAATATTTTCGTATCTTCAAATACTGAACTTCCTTCCCTTCCCTGAGCGCGGGTTTGCTGGTGGAGCGCTGCGTGACCTTGCGTGGCGAACTGTTAGGAGTACATTCAAAATATCAGTTAAACTCTAGTCGCAAAAATGAAAGTTACTCAAAAATTGCTTATGTAACATATGACAATATGTATATCATTGGATTCGTCTTTTTACGCTCGTTATGATAGACTGAAAAATATGTGTACTTTCATTTGAAAAAACAAAGTTACTTCAAATACAAGAGATAAAACAGAATTGAATTCAGGTATCAATTATCCCCATTCCCTCATGCACTTATGTGAAAACTGCATTGCAATAACTTCAACCGTTCAAAAGTTACAGAAGGTGCTAAAGTTACGTGCAAAAACATACACCTACATAAACCAGCCAAACTGTTTTCAACCATCATGTTTGCTTTTCTTCCATTTCGACACTCGAACCCAGTTCCTCAGAGTTAACGCGCTGTTGCTGATAACACTACGTCACACACGCGCAGTGTGCTGGAAAATTCGTTTTCTGGCGCACGATTCCATAACTTTCTCTTCTTACGAAGTATTCGTACGACGAGAAAGTAATAACAATTTCGGAACCAATAGGAATATGTAAGTTGATCGCATGCATTCTAGTTAAATTGTATTTTAATTTAATGTTGAAATATTCATAATTTTAAATCGGTTTTAAACTTAAATCGGTTCATACAGATGCAACCAGACAACGGTTGATTTGACGTAACGTACGTTTTAGAAATCGAATAACAGAGTTGAAAAAAATGTTTAAAATTGCAAATTGGAAAAGCACGTACACACACGTCCTGTATATTTATATGTATTGGTTCTATTTGTGAGTAATGATTTTCAATCAAATTTCTACAATCTTCAATAGATTTTTCTGCAATATATCCATCAAATTAAAATACCTGTCTGGGATTCGAACCTGGCTTCTTTCGATCTGTAGCGGTCTGTCTGAACGCGTCTCAACCATCTCGGCTATTCAAGTTCGTTACGGAATGGATACTTATACATTAGTCCAGACGTAATTGAATTTCTAGCATTAGAAAGCCGGTAATTGAGAAAATGTGAAAAAAAAGTCTTTTGGGCGACAAAGAAAGGCAGCCGTGAATAGCATAAGGAGTAACCGAAATGTTAGACAAGAGTAAAGAGAATAGAAAATTATATACTCTGAGAAAGTATGTGCCATTCCAAAGCACTAGTTTATTTATTTACCGCCCCTTATTACATATGTAGAGAAAATTTAAAGAAAACATTTACAGCGGTTTTTGAGATTTTTTCGTAAATTTCAAGCGCAAACTACGCAAAAACTACTTTTATCAGAAAATTGTATACAACATTTTTTACAGAGCAAATTTTGAAGAACAGACTTCGTCTGTGGTTTTAAAATGAGGCAAAAATCTGTGTTTATAGTTTTAATTTTTTTTGCAATTTTCGAAAAACCAAGCAATACCCGAAAATATATCAAGTACCATATTTTTTGCTGAACCTTATTACAAAAGTGCAGAAGATTTAAAGACCGAATTTGGAGCAGTTTTTAAGAAACAAAATGTTGGTAAATTTCAAACGCATATTTCGCTAAACTTACTTTTTTCAAAAAATTGTACATGGCCTTATTTAAAGAGCTAATTTTGTACGACGACTTTACCTCAGGTAAAAATATCTTCAATTTTGCTGTTTTTAATTTAAAAAAAATTTTTTTTTTTGCAATTTTCGAACAAATGGGGATACCAAAGAAAATGTTCTGCACCATTCTCTTAAATGTCCTTCGCACTATTCAACAACAAAATTTAATCAAAAAATTTGGAGCCATTTTTTTTCAAACTTTGAAAATGTCCCAGGGGCTTTATGTAAAATACCCCCCAAAATTAAAATACCGGTCTCAAATTCCAGGAGCTTCAACATCAGCCAAAACGATAGGGGAATATCAAATTTTGAAGAAAATCGGCTGAACGGCTTAGGCGCTAGAGTTGACCACAGACCGACAGACCGACCAATTGACGATGTTTGACCGTCAATCGAATTTTTGGTATAAAGAGCCACCAAAACATGGATTGTGGCTATACCACGAGTTGGAGGATTTTTTTCTAAATTTAGCAACAGGATTCATCCCCTTTTTCGTTACAAGAGCCCGACAATGAGAGTTTTTCTGGCACACGATAACATAACTTTCTCTTCTTATTAAGTATTAATAAGAGACTAGCGTACCCGTGCGAGAACTCTCGCATGTTAAATCCCACCCTTTCCCTATCCATTTGTCTATCCGTTCCATAAAGGAGAGGAACTACTAATGTACTTACAGAATATCAAACAAAATAACAATGCAATTGATGTTTAAAACAAATTTTCAATTAAAGTTTATTCCACATTATAGAGAGATGTTCTTGGAACAATTCATTCTTCTTTAAAAACAACATTTGAAGAAATTTTTCAATCTTCCTTGAGAGTTAGCTTTTCGCTTTCCTTGATAGTCAAATAATAGAAAAGGTTTTTACTCTTGAGAAAGCCATGTAAAGTAGTGCAAAATACCGGATCGGGCAAGAACAGACCTACTCATTGCAATATTATTTAACTTTCCTTGATTTGTTATGAAGAACCGAGTGGGTTTTGGAGAGTCAGGGTGCCATCTTGCTGGGGTGAGAAAATTGAAAAATTATTTGTTTACTAAAAAGTATTGAATTATTTTCTGCGTCCTTACGTACCTCAAGAAAAACAATTCCGAGCCAAAAAATAATCAAACTAAAGTTTTCACCTTTGAGTACTAAATACCATTTGTTAGCATTAGAAACAATTTAGTAGGCATTAGTAAGCCCACTTTGGTATTATACATGGGAATGTTGCTCAAACTATGTTTGCATTTTTAATACCTTAACGAACCGACAACTTGAGTTTAATATCAAACGGTGTTTTATTTACAATATGAGTTTGCAGTTGGGCGTTAGTGTACATACTTCCAGATATCGCCAACATTTAAATCGTGCGTTTGGACTGCGATCGTTGGCAGTTGTCGGGTGACTTGCACTATTCTTTCTATAATTTTAAATTTAGTTGTTTTTTAATTGATTCACGTAGTATTGTAGGCTAGCGCGTTTTGATTTTTGTTTTTCATTAATTTCAAGCTAGTTTACTTTAGCTACTTTAAAAAGTTTGTTCTTTGTGTTGTGCCATAGCACAAGTTTTCCCCCACTACCTCTGCGTATATATACCCGTGCGAGAACTCTCGCATGTTAGACCCCACACTCATCCCTATCCTTCTATTTTCATTCTAAGAGGGAAAGTAGTTAACGAAACGTGTTTATTTGTATCTATACTACTTACTACTATCTATACTACTATACTTTTATTTGTATCTGTAAAGGTAACTTGCAATGTACTAACACAATTACAAATAAAAATAAAAAACAATGCAATTAATGTGTAAAAGAAATTTT
Source organism: Acheta domesticus (assembly GCA_031308135.1). Classification (NCBI taxonomy): domain Eukaryota; kingdom Metazoa; phylum Arthropoda; class Insecta; order Orthoptera; family Gryllidae; genus Acheta; species Acheta domesticus. Next base: position 48,169,891 of record JAHLJT010002630.1, read on the forward strand.
CAATAAATATTTATTCAATATCATGGAGAATTTGCTTGGAATAATTCCCAACACTTACTTAAAGACATTTGAAGTAATTATTCAATATTCTTGGTCAATTAGGTTTTAGTTTTTCGTGATAGTCACAAAAAATATTAGCTTTTTACTTTTGAGAAAGCTACGTTTCTGAACCCGTTGACTTGAAAATTTCATCGAATGATAACGAAAATATTGGTACGGGTAAAACACAACTCTTCACTGAACACCCACATCCTTCCACAATTAAGTACACAGCATTAAAGACCGTGAAAAAACATTAATTGAATAGTTTCACTACACGCATAAGAAACAATCTTCATAGGTATAGGTATCAAGCAACTATAATAGTACTTCTAGTTGTTGCTGGAGAAAAAAATCTTGAATTAATGATTATGCAAATAAACCTCGTCAGACTGCACAAACTACGGTGTTAACTGAAAGCGTAAATATTGTCGAATCTAAGCCTTCTAAGCGTGTCGCCACAAAAATTGCTAACAGCAGGAAGGGCTGAAATATTGAGGTGGCCTTGATAGTATTGAAGCGTGGAACCGAAAAGTTAATTGAATGGATCGGAAAATGTCTCATCTTGTAGATTATGGTGTGAAAAACATTTCTTTGAGGCCTTGGGCCTCAAAATTTTACTTTTAGGCTCTAAAACGCTTTGTTTATGAGTTATTTGCCGATATAGGTTGACATGTGATGCGGGTTGCATTTAACATGAATATTTCGATGCGTTTTTTTAAAGAAATTATCCATATTTTTAAAGTCAAAGTGGAATTCGTCAAGTCTCCGTGAAATTCCCTTTCTTTGGAGCCCTCATTTATAAAGATTGGTTGCGTGTGAGAGCCGGAACCCAAAGGTATACTACTGAAATAATACAGGAGACGATGGCAAATAAATTAGTGGTGCTATAGAATGGCAGAGACTGTCTCGCAGAACTTATGTCTTCTAATCTCTTTATTTTGTACTAGGATTTCGGTTATAAATTAATATCTTCCCAGATATCTTCATTGGCGCCCAAAGGACATTTCTTTCACATTCTCGGGGTTTTTCGGCGTCGTAATGCTAGAAATGAAATCACCATACACGTATTACCAGTATATAAGTACAAATGCCACAGCCATAGTGGCCGAGGTGGCAAAGTGAAGGGCACAGACTCCTTTCTTCGCTGGTTCGAATCTTGGTCGGGGGGACAATTATTTGTCACAATTCCCCGTTGTCTGAGGAAATAATTGAGAATTCTAGAAACTTTATTGAAAAGTATGTGCAGCAATTTAAATCACAAATAGAATTACGATAAATTTACTGGAAGTCTCTGCATGTGATTTTCGAATTTTCAACTTTTTAAAAATTTTTCAGATCTCTTCTTGGATTTGTAAATTGTATCATATCAATCATTTTCCTCATACCAATCATCAACATATCAATTGTTTTTCTATCAGGCATTCACCATTTTATGGTTCTGTTCGACCCGTATGGTACTTATGTGGCGTAGTGGTGTAAGTGCCGGCACGTTAACTTTGAGGATCTGATTTGAGTCTCGGAACGGAAAAAAAATTGCTGGTTGATAACACTTTTGCTGTTTTATGTAGAACTATAATATTGCAAGGCATTTGGAAACAATGCAATAAAGCATGTGCATCGGTAGCGCCACTAGTTGATTTGAATTTCAATGAGGAGAAAAAATATATCTATGCTGGAATTTTTTATACCTTGTCCCAATCTTTTTTACATGAATTTGGCCTCTGCCCAAATTCGTCCATACGGCGCTCATTTGTCGTATGAGTCGGTCTGAGTGCTGGAACGACTCTGAGAATCTTAGTTCGGGTCGCGGAGCGGAAAAATAATTTGCTGGTTGAAAATACTTTTACTGGTTTATGTAGTAGTGTAATGACATTTAGGACCATTTAGAAGCAGCGAGAAAGTACTCGTATGTGCTTTGGAAGCACCACTAGTTTATTTTCCTTCAGTATCCAATCCAGACTTTTTAGTCAAAATAGTTGTCCATTTTGAAATTCATTTTATTTTGTCGAACTGAGCAGTTTTTATTCCACAAAACTCTTGAACTGCTTGATGGAAGATGCTCTCATTTGTACAATCCAAAGATCCTAATATTATGTATTAGTATTACCAATTATTTATTATTTAAATAGATATGCATTATCAAGAATTTATTATATTAATTTATTATATTGGCCATATTGTACAGAAAAAATGAAGAAATGTTAAAAGTTGATGTAAATTTCTTTAACACTCACATGGAAAAATGATTTTTATAACGCAAAGAGAAACATCGGTCTCAGAGACCACCATTAGTTATTAGGCGATGAATGTGGGGTGTAAAAGTAAAATAAATTATAGACCTGTTTCAATCAATTCTTCTATTTTTTTAGAGTATTCTAAAACATATTTTATATTATAAAAACATGAAAATAATTACAAATATTGAAATTGTTGAAAAACATTGATATTTTTGAAAATCTTCTTACTTGTAAAACATTGAAATTGCCTCTAAATCCGTACAGCTTCCTCCGTCCTCTAAATCTGTACAGCATTGATACAACTGGTCTTTGTGGGCTAGCAAGGAATTCCTCAGGAATCATTTTCCTCCTTTTTTACTGTCCCAACAAGTTAATTTTCTCTTCATCAGTTTAACAATAACTTCTGTAGAACTAAATTGTCTAAATTGACATTCCTTAGACTTTTCAATAGGTTTGCTTACATGAAACAGAACTTGAGTAGGATACTAAAGTTTTCTCTTTTTGAGCTGGGATCGTCCGAATGACTTGGGCGATCCATTACAATATTTTGAAGGTAACAACATTAAATATTTGAGAAAGTCGCCCAGGAGCATATATGGAAACACCTGTTTTAGAGACCACTTACACACTAAGAGAAACAAACAGTCTCACATACTGCTACGAAAAATAGACTACGGAAAGAGAAACTGCCGGACTCACAGACCCCTACGATACCCAAAAATGCACCTTATATGCTGTCCACTTCAGCAGAACTAAACAAAACTTCGCTGAGTGATAGAAGAGGGTCAGGGAGGAAACTGTCAAGGTTTTTGCCCACTCATATCGGCCATTATGGCATAAACCAATTTCACTGAGTGCCTGTGAGACTGAGGTTTTCATACGGAGTGTTACATTATTAAAATACTTTTTTTTAATTTTATTTTCCTACCATTAATGAATATTGTTTTGATTGTTCAAATACTTACTCCTAACTATTAAATAAAAGAAACAAAACAAGAAAATACTAAAACAATGGTTAATTTCATAGTTTAGATTTCGAATTGCACACTTGTATTTCAAGGCATCAGGAAAAGTAGAAAAATGTATCTTGTGTAATACATTTTTTAAACTATTTGGGATTCTTTTCTCAACTGACTTCAAAATTTTACTAGTAATGTATTCCTTTTGTTATTAAACATCCAAATGAAATAAAAATTGCAGTGAAAACAAGTGCATATCAAGGCAATAGAACACAAATTATAAAACTGAAAAAATTCCTACGATAGAATGAAAGAGATCAAATTCATAGATTTTATTGGTGAACATTTCACGAGTGGAATAAGCATCACATTCTAATAAGCAGAATCAAAGCACATTCATGAAACATTATTTTTCATCAACACAAATCCTGGAATAAGCATCACATTTTAATAAGCAGAATCAAAGCACATTCATGAAACATTATTTTTCATCAACACAAATCCTTTTTTATCCTTATTATCATTAACTCAAATCCGTTTTAAGATGTAAATGAACAATTAGTATTATGAAGTTGACTTAGATTTTTTAAATCTTGGCTCATCAAATGTGAAATGGAACTCATATTTTGCTTAACTACAAATTAATTAACTTCTCCATTGGTTTCAAAATAAGGTTCAGTGTACATCAATCTGAATATTCCAAGTCCCATCCTGTTGCAAACCATCTCAACAGTATTGAAATTGTTAACTTCAGTTAAAAATAATATTAACTTCTGCCTTCAATCTTAATTCAATTTAAACATTCACTGAATAAATTCTTAACGATCACTGTCATTATTACAAATTCCTCAAAACCAAACCTTGAGTTAACTAACATTTCCTCCACCCTTCACAACCTTTATTCTTAATTAAACAGAAAAGCTAAAATCATCAGGCCGCCTGTGTAGTAAAAACTAAACAATGTTTCATGCATAAACAATTACATTTTCATATTAACATTAAGTTTGTTTTTAACCTAACAATTTCTATATTTACTTTTCCCTTAACAATTCGAAAGGACATTTCTTTGTCCTTGTAACTATTTTATTCACATTTTCCAATAACAGTTGCCAAAACCTACAAATATATATATATATAAAAAATAAAGATTTGCAAAGGAAAGAGACTTACTTGAAAATTCCAAGATTCATCAACATAGTCATTTGGTTCTTCCTTGACCTGCTGGCAAATAGAAAGGAAAATAACAAGCAGCAACTCTTCCTAAAAATTCACTACATCTTATTCGTTAACACACGTTTCAAATCTATATTGAAAATAAAGTAAATATGGATGTGTTGAAATAAGATGTATTTACAGCAGACTAAGCTGCATTCTGGCTTCAACTGAAAATACATGATTGAAAATTATGAATTTCAATAATCTGAAATGAAATTTAGAATTTCAGTCATCTGATTTATATATTACAAATGATTAACTGCAGTAATTCAAAATTTACCTCTTCTAATTTAATTATACTTTCTGCTTCCACCACTATGTCATCTTGTATTGGATTCTGATTCATTAATGGTTCTTCAACACATGAACCAACCTTCACTCCTCTCATTAATTCAAATTTACCTCTTCTAATTTAATTGTACTTTCTGCTTCCACCACAATATTATCCATTAATGGATTCTGTTTCATTGTTGGATCTTTAACATGTGAACCAACTCTATTATAATATTCAAAACCAAGTACACCTAAACAGAAAAAAAAGTAATCCTATTTAGTTATAACCACCATTTAATCTATTTAAGGCTTTGTATAACAGCATGAACAAAATGTCAGTATACAGTGGTTCTGCATTTCTCAACAATGCAAAGAATAACCATTCAAGAACATGACAAAGACTAAATCTCCAAGCTAATAATCACACTTAAATTCGAAGTTTGATGAAAGAAAAAAAAGTAAGACTCTGAATTCATTAGCATTTCTTCTTCTTCATTTTCTTGAAAGAATCTGCCCTTCAACAGGTATTAACTATCGCATTTGGCTTCTAACCTTTACATCTCCCATCTGAAGACTATGACCTTACAACCGTCTGTTAGCAGACAATATCGTCTTCTTCCTTTTGTTTTCTTATCATCAATTGTGGATTCCATCAGCCTCAATAAGTGTGCTTCAAAATGTGGTCTGAGCATCTTAATTTGCTTTTTGCACTCAGCTTCAATGGAGTACTCTCCTCTCCCACTCTTCAAATCATTTCACTGATTTTCCATCTTTCTGCCCAGCTGAATTTCTATAGGAATAATTCTTAACATTAACACAGTATATAATAAAATCAAGTGCTTACTCTTTTGAACTGGAACACTTTCAGCGAACAACCGTAATTCTGGTTCAGAATGTGGAGTTTGTAAATCAGGGAAGATTGTCGGAACAGCGTTCACTGTAATCCCTTGGATGGCTGTTACATACTTTTCTTCGAAATGATCTCTGCACACATATCCATGTGTAATTAATGTCTCCCATGTGCATGATGAAACACTTGGGTCCCCAATTGCATGAAGCCAGTCACGGCACCTGCTTCATTACATTCATATGAATATAGTGCAATAAATAGAGGTATTATTTCATTTAAACTGTCTTAAAAAAACAGTATTGTTAATAGCAGAAAAGACGATGGATTAAATATATTGAACTCACCTATTCACATTCCGGGGGAATTTAAAAAGCTTAGTCTTTGTTTTTGACAAAATTTTGTAATTCGAATTTCTGCAATTCAAGATACAGCATCTTCTTTTATGTTTATTCATTATGCACTAGAAATTAACGAACTGTACGCATGAGAATTAACGTGATATTGCCATTACATTAGTCGAAGCACTAACTACTTGAAGCGCATTAATATTTTCTGCAGAGGAGGCTAAATGAGCTGTATAAATATATTAAATTTAACGAAAAAAAGTTGGGAATGGTTTAAACCAGTGTGTATATAATTTTTGTTTGAACTGTTTCATGGCCAGGCCCATGACTGTTTACAACCACGGGGCCTGCACGGGGCATTACGTTCAACTTTTCACTCTGCGACAGTGCTGCCTTTATAGGCCCGGCTCAAAAGCACAGTGTGAATTGTTGGAGGGGGTGGGCATGAAGAATTAATGTGATTACGCATAAATTCTAACTAGCGTATTCCACCAAATACTATAGAGACAATACAGGACACTTCCCCGTTCTTCCACGCAACCGATGGAAACAAGTTCCCACTAGCGATCCTAGTGTCAGAACCTGGTAATGTAGCGCCAAATAGAAATGTCAATATGATTCTTACTGAAGAAACAAATATTTTTTAATCTACCTAACGAAATAAGACTTATTTTTACCTACTCTCGCTGTGATTTAATTATATTGAAGGGCTCAAATTACGGAAAATTATAATGTACAATGTGTTATAATGGACATGAGAACATTGAACATTTAATGAACATATAATGAAAAGTATTTTCACGAATAAAGTTGTTACAAATGCAAGATTTTTCTTGCCTAAACACTTCCACTGATACATTTGGCTTTTTTTCCATTTGCTTCCTTTAAAAAGCACTGTATCAATACATTGATACCTTTGCTTTCATACAGATTATTACACCCCTTACATAAAATATTCTGCAAGTGAATAATTAATGATTTGCATTAATTGTTTTTGTACGTCAAGTTTACTTTGACGTAAACAATTTAAAAAGTGTTTATTGAAAACATATTCAGTCTTAGAAAACTAATGGCGAATTCATTTGGGTAGAAAAGCGTGGCATTCACATACTGTATAATCAGAATATGCAAATTTCTTAATTTATACTTTTCATCCAAATTCTGTTAGGCATTTCTACAACCATCATATGGCACGGTACTACACAACCAGCCACATACATAGGACTCAGCATTTTCCTGTACGAAACTTAGGAATATCTTCAGTGTTATCCATTTCTGCAATGTTCGTTACGCATGGCATTGGGAATGGCAATGTGCAAGTAGTCTCCCAATTAAGTAATGTTATAGTTTTTAATGCATTTTATTACAAAGAGAAGTCAAATTGTATTAAACTAGCTTCATTCATGTTCAAGATTCTTTCAATTTTTACCTGTTTTTATCATGAGGAAATGTGAAGAACGAACGCGAGTTCTGCTGTATTTTATAATAAAGCCAAAAACTACAGAATTGTTTCCTGCCATACGTAGAATGATGTAAAGAACAGTATTGTAAAATATGTTTTCCAGAAATCGACCAGAAAGACAATAAAATGAAAGAAATCAAGCAGACAACAAACACCAAACAGAGCATTGAGGTTAGGGTGTATGAGTTATTACCAGGTTCTGCCACCAGATGGATGTTTCTCGATATATCGCGAAGTGTCCTGTATTGTCTTTATAGTATTTGATTCCACTCTAGTTTGAATTGTTTACAACTATGGGGCATTAAACAAATCTCACGACCAGCGTTGTGTCCTCCCCAGAGCTGCCTGTCGCATATTTTAATTTGAAGTTGGTTCGGGAGCGTGACATCTCTCGAACCAGCAGTGGGCGCGCTACTGGGACTTTGTATTGTTTGTTTGTATTGTATGTATTGTATTGTATTGTTCTAGTCACCTTAAAGCATGGAGCTAAGAATACATTGGAGGTGGCATAACGTCATAAACTTGAAGCCACCTCCGCCATATTAGTTAGTCCCGAATGCTTGTAGCATAAACAAACCGCCTGAGTGCTCTGTCGCTGGTATATGCTTTATCGTTTGTTTAGCTGTGATCATGTTCAGTGGCGTTGTTTGGCATTGTTTTTAATATTTAAAAACCTTCATTACACCTTCAGATGATGTATAAGTAGAAGTGTGTGTTACAGCAGAAAAGGTATTTAGGAGAAGTACTTCCATAAAATTCCCTTCCCTCCTAGAAAACATAATGTTACGAGAAGTAATGCAAAAAATGTTTTTCATAAACCTCCAAGAACATATAAAGGAGAACGTTTTTGATATTTATTTTTGTTAATTAAAGTAATAGCCTGTAGGTACTTTAAAATCAGATTGACCCATACAGTAAAACTAATGAAGAACAATTTGCACGCAAATAAAGTAAGGCCACAACTCACAAAATACATTATATTTCAGGGTCGGTGAAAATTGTTTGGTTGGCTTTTGTAAAACATTAATGGCACTATTTTGAATCAACTGATCCACTGGCATAATCTGTAAAATACTGTTTGTAAATATCTGAAATTTGTATATTATTCCTGTAACATAAAATATTTGTCATGACATTGTCATTTTTGGGCCATTAGCCTCCACCCTTGTTATGGTTTTTCTGGTTTCCAGCCACAGCTTAAGACAAATGTCGGGGTGGTCACTAGTTTGCATCCAGAATTTACAGTAGTTCGTTTCCTCCTAATAATAGAAAAGCAATAAAATATACTGTTGCGCATAAATAGAATTTCTTTCTGTACAATCCATTCTATGTTCGAGGGAGCGAAAACAAGGATTGGGTGATCAAATGTGCATGCCATTACTTATTAAAATGATTACTGCATGAATATTACTTACCTATAAATTCCAGTATTAAGAAAGTTAAATTAAAATCTCTTTTCCAATGTCGTAATATAAATATTCAAATGTGTGGATTGAGAAAGAGATATGGATGGAAACACATTAAGGAATAAACTACAACACAACCACAAGGAACCCAAAAAGTAGATTCACCAGTTTCTTACATATTTAAAACAAACAATAATTTACAGAATAAAATTTATTTTTCTTGTAACATTAATCAAAAGGTAGCACTTTACTCCTCAATGTAATGATTTGTCACAATGTCACACACTGATCACATTCTGAAAATTTTCAAGACAAAATTTGTTCTTGCATTCGCATTCAATGAAAGGCCGTCATTAATTACACGTTGCAGATTTTGATATTTAAAACACTCTCTCTTGATGTTGCTACTGCCGATAAATATTTAGAACAATTCGAAAATATTGATGGAATTGTACCATATTTTAATTTCTATTTTCCTAGTGATGTTTATTGTTTCTTTGCGTTCTCGTCATAGTACTCAGAAATTCGTTGGATATCTTCAGGACGAAAATGTGCTTCACAAACCTATAAAAATTTAATGTACGTTAGAAATAATGAAAACTGTTAAAGCATTTTCGTTAAAAATTTCTAATATAATTATTAATCCTAACAGTATTTAATAACATTTAATAAACCTTGGTCATTCCTATTTTCCTTACTTTCATCATATTTTCAGCGTATGTTGAAATCATGACAGTAAAATAACAAACATAACCTCGTAACCTTCAATCACGCAGAGATTTAATCTTATGATGCATTTATTTAATGTAAAAAATGACCGTTTAATCTGATCGTCACTGTGGGGAAAGAAAGCTACGTTTATTTTCTAGACGCAGAACAAGGGATCGTATTAGCATTTGCTCAGTAAGTCTAAGAGAAACTGGACGAAACTTATTCGATTGATAGTCTTTTGCTGTTTACAATTCATAAATGAGATTTGTGTACTATAATTTTCAACGCCTAGTCATTTATTTTAAATTACTCCCACATTATTGCTCTCAAATCAATTACAAACGTTTCCCTACCTTGGAATGATGATTTCGTAGAAACTTTCTTCTTTTGGCGCATGTCCATTTCTTTCACAGCCAGAAACGAAAACACTGATACTCGGTTTCCCGTTTCGAGTCATAGTTTCTCCATCATTTGGATAACACCATTAAAAATCCATATTCTGGATTTTATTTACAGTAATTTAAATATGAAGTTGTCGATAATAGCAGCGCAGAATGAAACTCATAGCGTAAACTAAAGCAAGATGGCTGTCGTACATGGTCGTAGTCGGCCTGCATACTCCTACGTCATAAGCAGCTAATGACGTATTGACGTGACGTGACGGGGACTAAGCAATATGGCGGACTGGCTTCACTTTCTTAACATTGCAGAGATAGGTAAGGGCACCTCCATGTATTCTTAGCTCCATGCCTTAAAGCAAATACAATAGAGATAATACAGGACAGTTCCCCGTTCTTCCAGGCAACCGATGAAAACAAGTTCTCACTAGCGCTCCTAGTGTCGGAACCTGGTAATTTAGCGCCAAATAGAAACGTCAATGTGATATTTACGGAAGAAGCAAATCTAGCTAACAAAATAAGACATTTTTATCTACTCTTTCTGTGATTTAATTATATTGAAGGGCTCAAATTAAGGAAAATTATAATGTACAATGTGTTATAATATAATGGACATGAGAACGTTGAACATTTAAGTATATTTTCAACACATTCACTCACTCATACGTACTCACATTGCACTTCACTATTTACACTATTTAAATCACTTTTATTCGCCACGGCGCCGACTTCACTCAAGCGTCCGTGGCGCCGCGACGTCTTCGTTGCTAGGCGGCCCCGGCCCGGCGTGACGCGTTTTCGCGCTTCCCGCGCGGTTTCCGGCTCCAGTGAGCGGCGATCGCCTCCCACTTTGATCTTGATTTTCCCCCCGCCAGTTTAACCCTGGAGGGGCGGGAATTTATTCAATGAAGGGGCGTACATTTGAACAACAGCCGATAAGGCTTTTGGAGTTTTGGGAGGGCGGTAACTTAAAAAGACTAACTTAAAAACTAACTTATTATTACTTAAAAACTATTATAGGGCTGGCCTCTTTGGGCCTAACCTAGTTTTATTTACAGTGAATTATTGATGTTGAATAGTTCTTTAGAATGTTCGTCTTCTTCTTTTCTTTCATTCTCTCACTCATTCATTCGTTCAACTATATTTACAACTCATTCTCTCACACATTCAATCTCGCATTCATACACACTAAACACTCCACTGCACTATATACACTATTTACACGTCACTTTTTCGCCACGGCGCCGACTTCACTCAAGCGTCCGTGGCACCGCGACGTCTCCGGCCCCAGGCGGCACAGGCCCGGCGTGGCGCGCGTCCGCGCCGCCCGCGCGGTTGCCGGCGTTGATGAGCGGCGACCGCCTCCCACGCACTGCCTGCTCCCCCGCGTCGCACAGCTCAGCGAGCTTGTGCGGGGGAAGTGCGCGGAAGGTGAAGGCGACGTGCTGCGGACCCTTTCTTCGGTGGAAGGTCCTGTGCTCACCGCTGTTCGCCGCTACGCCTGTCTCGCGCAGGATGCGCGGGGCGGACGGCCGCAGCGCCCTCGCGAGCGCCGTCTCGGCCCGCCGCTGCAGCTCCTCCGGGAATTGGCGACGCACGCCCAGGGTTTTGAAGACGTCAGCGTTTTTTGGGACGACGGTCAGGGCGGAGATTGGAAAGGTGAGGGCGTGCCGCTCTGTTTTCCGCGACCCGGGTGGGGCGCAGAGTAGAGGGCGGAGCGGCCGCAAACACCTCGCACGCGTACGCCCACAAGGGGCGCACGCACGCGGTGAATAAGCGGCGCTTTAGTTTGAGGTGGAGGTCAGGAGAACGGAGAAGAGGTTTTAAGAGAAGAGTCCTGGTTTTTATCTTGGCCGCGAGATATGGAGCGTGCGCGTGCCAGCGGAGACCGCTGTCAAGCAACACGCCCAAATACCTCGCCTCGCTCCGCACGGGATACGTGCCCGCCAAGCTCACCGTTTCATAGGGGTCGGCCCTCTTACGAGTGAAGTTGACAGCTACGTATTTCTCTAGGTTAAGAGCGAGTCTCAACTCAACCGGTCAGGAAAAGTGGTGAGACAGTCGCTTAAGTACTTTACAGTCTTCCGTTAGCCGGTTTCGCGTAATACGCAAAATCATCCGCGAACATCAGGGGCCCGCAGCGCTGAATACGTGTTTGTTTCATCATCGAGCGGCGCGTCACTTACGTATATGCCGAAGAGGGTAGGAGAGAGAACACTCCCCTGAGGCACACCCGCCTCGGCTCGTCTGATGGACGAATATACGTTGTTGACGTGCACTCGTAACTGCGTGTGCGAGAGGAAACTCGCGATCAATCTGACATAACAATCGCTAATTCCCGACTCCGCGAGGCATGAGAGCAAACTCTTGTGTCACACGGAATCGAAGGCCGATCGCATGTCGAGAAAGACCGCAGGCATAGAATGCCGTCTCTCAAGGGCGAGGCCGATCTCCGTGCAAAGCCGCGTTAGCTGCTGTGCGGAGCTGTGACCAGCTCGGAAACCAAATTGTTCATCTCGGAGAAGGTTGAGACGACGTATTTTCTGTTGCAGACGCGACAGAATCAGTCTCTCGAACAACTTCCCTAGGATTGAAAGGAGACTAATAGGTCTATAACCGCTTGGGAGTAGTTTATTCTTGCCAGGTTTCGGAATAAGCGTGATGGTCGCAAGCCTCCACGCCTTCGGAAAATATCCGTTCGCCAGGCACGCATTCAGGAGCTTGAGTAAGAACTCGACTCCGACGCCCTGCAAAGCACGCAGCTGCGACGCCGTGACTCCGTCCGGGCCGCCCGTCTTTCGGCGATTGACTCGACGAAGTTCGGCTTTCAGCTCGCCCTCCGTCACTCGGCGCGCCGAGGAGCGGGGAGGCGGCCGGCCAATGGCGCCGCAGCCGGCCCCGCGCTCCATTGGCCCGTCATCTGAGGCGGTGGCGGCCAATGGCAGCGCAGCGGCGCCTGATTCAAACGCGCGGAACTGCAACGCAAGCGAATTCGCGAAGATTTCGCTTTTTGTCGCGTCGTCCCACGCGTAAGTAGGCCGAGGTGGTGAAACGCCGGGCGCCCCTGTCCCGGCGTTGCTTTGAATCGGGCTGTTTATTCCCGGTTTGCGGCCCAGCGCACGAGAGAGATCCCAAATATGCCTCTCGTGGAGGTTGAATTTCAAAATTGTATTAGACCATTGAGCAGTTCTCTCATCCTGTAGAGATGAACGGAATTCTCTGCTGAGTTTGCGCGCCTGCTCTCCGTCAATGGGGTCGCCGAAACGGCGATGAACTTTGACAGTTCTGCGCAATTCTCGTAAAATCCTTCTTTGCTCAATTGTGAGCTCAGGGCGACAATTCACTTCTCGTGTGACAGTGTTCTGCTTGAAGGCCGATTTCAGCGATACAGTGAAGTGATTCACTGCTTTGTCGATTTCAGCCTCCATATTTAGTGATTTCTGCTCAAGCTGAGAATTCAGCTGTGTTGCGAAATCTGCTCAGTTCGTGTCACACAATGTTCGAAAACTATCTTGGCGAGCTGGTACAAGGGACGTCACTACACACGTTACCGGATTATGATCGGAATCCAGTGTGGCAAATGAGCGGGGAACCACACACTCAACGCCTTTCACGATCATAAAATCGATAACACCCGGGTTCCTGTTACGTACTTCCGGGAAATGCGTAGGGCTATTCGGTGCGCAGATCTCTACTCCCCGCCTTGTCGCTACAAGATTTGCAATTTTGCTGCCGTTTCTGTTTGCGCCGAGGCCGCCCCATGAACTATGTCTGGCGTTATAATCACCCAAAAGGATGACCTTGGAATTTAGAGCGAGAAGCGCCTCAATTCCAGCCGGATCTAAGGTTTGGTCCGGGCAGTAGACGGACACGACTAGAAGTCGGCCGTTTCCTACCCAGACGTACGCCCCGACCGCCTCTAGAGACACCAGAGCAATAGCAGGGATTTCGGCTTCGAGCTGCGACAGTTCGCGGCGAAGCGCTAAAGCTATGTCGCGACCTGGCCTGCCAGCGCGATCTCGACGATAAACAGCGAACCCCCGGAGTTTGAATTCGCGTTCATCGCTGAGCCACGTTTCTTGTAATGCCAAGATATCTAGCTGAAACTCAGCTGTGAATTGTTCTAAAAGCTGGGCTTTAAAAATCGCACTTCGCGCGTTCCAAGTGCAGGCGCGGAGAGGTGCTGTTCGCATTTCTACGAGTCTAATGTTATTAGACATTGTCGGGCAGTAGTGCTCAAATTCTCTCCATCAAAACTAAGAACTGGCCCTTAGTTGTTGATGGCAAAACAGTTGCGGGTGCAGTGGGTCCAGCTCCGGCCGCCCCTGAGGGCGGTGCGCTGGCGAGAGGCGCTCCGCCGAGGCGTTGCGCTACCTCATTCCAGCCGCTAACTGCGTTCCGAGGCGCCTGTTTCAGGCGGGAGGATCCCTCGGTCCCTACACGCACGTCTGAAGGACGTGGAGGTAGCTTGCAAAAGCTACATCCTGTGTAGGATGCAGCGTGATGCTGCTTGCAATTGCAGCATGTAGGGCGAAGTTGGAAATTGCCCCGTTTGGGTCAATGTGCCGTGCCGCGGTTTTCGTCCCCTGCAGGGTGATCCTCGCCCGTGCAGAGGCGGCAGCGCACCGCATACTCGCAGTTGCGAGCAAGGTGGCCCCACCGACAGCATCTCATACAAAATCGTGGTCACGCCCACTTCTCCCCCTCGACCACGACAGTGAATGATTCCAACTGCCTAACGTGAAAATTTTACGCGACGCGGCGCTGTCACTGAGGGTGTTGGCACATTGGCATCACAAATGATTCATATTTGGCGCCGTGGCGGGAGATTGGTTTTTAATAACAATCTTTGGCCTTGATTACTAGCTCAGAATTTGCATTTTAAACGTACCGCGTCGGACTCCAAAACCGCGTGCTGGCTGCGGAAAGAGGAGGTAGATAAAGTTACTTGTCTGCTTTGCATTTTCGACGTCTCGCATTCGATCTCCTTTGTAGGTTTCATCTCCCTTCGCCAGGGGGCAGCGCCTACCGGTTTCCGTAGCCGAGCACTCTGGTGCAGATATTATTTAGACACACCAGATCTCCGTTTTTAACCTATGTCAGCAGTGTCGCCAAATTCAAACGCCGAAACAGGCAATTCAAAGTAGTTTGCTCCGCCTGGGAACGAGCTTCAGTGAGCTTGCACTAACGATCCATGAGAACAGGTTAAGCTATCAAAGTTGGCACTACTGCCGCCGCTCCAAAAAGTTTTCAAGGAACAACCGCTTTTCCGCGGGAAACACGCCAAAGGCACGAGTGAAATTTTGTGGAATACAGATTAAAAGAAGGCTTTGCTTTTCATGTGAGAATGAGGTAAAAAGGTGAACGATTTATTCTATAATTGCTTATTTCTTCATATTATCTTCTAATAAGAGGGGTACATTGTGTCTTTTCAGAGATCGAGCGAGCGAGCATTCCATAACGTTCGTCTCGCCATAACCCAACTGATGCGCTCTCCCAACCTGAATATTAACCTAAATCTGAATCTGAATAAGAAGCTATATTCGCAGCGTTAACAGAGGGTGACAGTGAAAATGCCCGAGGGCACCTCCACACGCTGCGTTGCGGTGCCTGATGCACCTTAGGCCACACCGGAATCGTGGTTTCTGGCGACCACGATTTCTTTAAGCAGTGAAATTTGCTCCACTGCCTTGAGCTTTCTGAGCTCGGAATCGACATTCTCCGCGGTGTAGGCCTGCGGAAGGCCTCTAACAAATACTCTGAGAAGCTTCTCAGCGTTCTCAGACGGCGGCAGGTGCGAGAAGTTGAAAATCTTCTCGCTGCGAGCGTATCGCTCCGCCTCCGTGTACGCTACACGATCGAACGTATGTATCTCGTACACGAGCTTACCATGCTTGCCGGTGACCTTCGTAACGGTCGCCCTGTACCCCGTTAAGGGTCCAAGTGCTCGGCCATGGGAAAGCACCTGGCTTCCGCTAATGTTGAGCCTTATCGGGTAAGGTCTATTAGGTAGCCGTGAAGCGACCAATCCGGTCGCCTCACCGTCCGGGGTGGGGAGCGGGGTGCCCTCGTCGCCGCCAGGGGCCGCACCATTTAAAGCGCCGCCAGGAGCGCCACCATGTTCAGTGCTGCTGCTGCTGCAGCTCGTCAGGTCGGGTCGTTGCTGCGGCGCCGCCTTAGAAGATAGATAAGAGGGGCAGCAGGGGGCGAGAGGCGCAGCTCGAAAGAGCGCGTCATCTCTCGCACCGACTGCCCCACAGGTGAGCACGGCGCTAGCGGGATCGCGGGCTCCGCGGCCGCAGGCGGCGGCGGCGGCGGCTCCCGTCCTTCCCGCTCGGCGCTGATGCCGGCGAGCAGCTCGCTGCCGGGCGCCAGGGACGGGATTGCTCCCGCTCCGGCTGCCTGGAATTGGGCCCAGTACTCCAGCAGGACCCTGCTGTGCGCTGCTGCAAACGCACAGATGACCCCGCTGGGGATGCCTACCAGCGTCCTCTCCAGGCTGCCGGCGTCAGGTGTTGGTGGAGGTGGCGGTGTTAGGATGTGCGCCGCCGGTATCTGCTGCTTCGGCAGCAGTGGGCGCAGATGTCGTGGTGCAGGTGGCGGCGGCGGAGGCCCCGGCAGCGATGCCATGATAAAAGTGCACATCGCTCGTCGCCGGGATGTCCTCTGCGCCCACCACAATGTTGTTTTCTGCCGGCGTGTCAGCTGAAAGCATCTCCACGCCGGACAGATACACGAGCTCCTTTTGCCTCGCAGGCGGCGGCGCCCCCGCAATGGTCAAAGACCAGGTGGCGCTGTCGCCCAGCGAGTCCCTCCGCGTATTGAGGCTAGGTGTAGCCAAACTGGGGTCGCTAGCGGCTCATTATGGCTCTTGTTGCCCCGCGGGAGCAGCGCTGAATCGCGGGGGAGGACTTAGCCTCTGCTGCGTTCCCGCACGGCTTTCCACTCAACGTCCCGTGAGAGCAGAGCTCAATCACGGGAGCGCCAGGCGCCACCGCACACGTCGCCGGCCGGAGGATGAAACGGCTACTCCACGACGTCCTTTGTCGAGGAGAGATGCCTTATCGCCGACTCGTGACCGGAGGCGCACGCTGAGTGACAGTGTCACTTGGACGATTTCGTCCGAGTCAACGTTGTCAACACAACGCCACAAGAGCTGTGATATTGTTGATCTGGCTGGAGCGGAGCTACTGAAGACTGCCACACCAGACATGAAGACCGTCGTTGTAGGCGCTGATTTCCTGGTGAGTGAGGACGAACATTGTATAATACCGTCTCCACCACCGCCGCCAACACCATCACCACAACCATCTGTGCAAAATCCAAATGCAATCTGTGCAATCTCCAAAATGGCGGCTGGGGACTTAGAGAATGTGCTCTCCGGAATCCCCAGCGGTGTGATAGCAACATTCGCCATGGCAAACTACAATGCCCTGTTAAAATTTTGGGGCTTCTTTCAGAGCGCTGGCGCGGGAGCAATCCCACGCTTGGTGCCTGGTAGCCCGCTTCTAACGGGCCTGAACCAGCAACCACGGCGCACTGCGGGGCTCGTGCCGATCCTACCAAAGGACACCACGGGGCAGCAATCTGTGCGAGAGCACATCTCTTCATACGAGATGCGCACTTCGCCGATTGTCATCCCTACAACAGCTTCTGTCAAGCGGCGCCGCAGTGATGAATCCGCTCAGCTCGGCCGCGAAGGCAGCTCTGAGCTTGGCGGCATCCCTAGAACTGTTCCAAATGGCGCAAACTGCAGTGTTCCTGGCGGAAACGCCGGCTGTCTGGTCCCCACGACACTAAGCTCGCCGCCAGTTTCGCGCAGCGACAGAGCACTGGGGATGACCGACGCACTCACCACCACCGCGCACTCTACCAGTTCATCAGCAGGAGAGGGAGCGGCGCTAGAGACCGTCGAGCGCGCATCGCGAGATGCGCGCTCCGATCTCGCACCGCTCCTTGGCCTGGAGAACGTTACTGGTGGCTCTGAGGTTAGCGGCTCCCCTACTACCACCTCTCCACCAGCCAAACGCACGTGTCTCGACACGCGCGAAAGCTCTTTGGAGCTTGAAAATGCCCCGCCGGCGGACGAGCCTCAACGCTCAACCGCCAATACCAACCAGTACTGATGCAGCCATTTTTTAAAAATTCTGGAAAATGTCCCAGGGGCTTCATGCTCACCCCCAAAATTAAAATATCAGTTTTAAATTTATGGGGCCGCATCATCAGCTAGATATATTGGAGAATATCAGTTTTCATGAAAATCAATTGACTGGTTTATCGGCTAGCGTTGTTCATAGACGGACGGACAAACTTTTTGCCGTCAATCGATTTTTCTGTATCAAGGACACACAAAACATGCATTCTGGCTACACCAAGTGTTAGACGATTTTTCTAAATTTATCAACTGGATTTATCTAGTTAATATGTTGTAATAAGAGTTTTTCTGCTCCAAATTTGCCGCTTCTTCGCGCAGCATTACATGACTTTCTCTCGACTGCAAGTAAGCGGTAGCAAGAAAGTTACAATAGTTTAAGTTTAGATTTAAGAATTTTTTCTAGTAAATTCAGAAATTCAAAATCATCCTATGTGTTTCTCTGCTTTATGCAGGGGACATGATATCACGCGTGGTTCCATTCCCCCGCCCCCTTTCAGAACAGCCGGGCAAATTGCTGAGATAAACAAAACGTGGAAGTCAGATGTGGATCTCCCGAGTAATACGTTTTAATTGTAGCCCTTGAGGCCTTGAAAATTGGACATCCCTGGTCTCTAAGATCAAATTCATCTAAGAGAAAAACGAACAGCATTGGGAATAGTGATACTAATGCCAAGAAGATACGAACGGAAACTAAACAAACAAGTTTAACATCTGGTTTCTTCAATACGCAGGAAAAAGGAAAAGATCAAACTAAATTTGATGATCGTTACAAAATTCGTTGTTAATGGAATGAGATCCTTGTCAATTAGAACAAGTATTAGTGATACAAGTATTAGTAATATAAATTGATGTAAACTCCGACACCGTATGATCGATCTCCATGAAAGTTGGCACTTCTACGTATTTTTTTCACCCAGGTTTATGTACTATTAATTCCGTTGTAACTCCATTACATGGAGCTGTAGAACGAAACTAAATATTCACGTCAAATGCAACCCGCAACACACTCGGCAGCATTTTTTGTATCTATATCGTTAAATAACTCCTAAATAATGCGTTCTAGGGCCTTAAAATCTAATTTTTTTTAGGCCAACGGCTCAAAGAAACGTTTATCACACCGTAATCTACAGGATCTTAAACATTCTATTAAATTTTTGCAGGCCGGTGCTTCCCGATATTACCTCACATGCTCAGAGATGTGCAGAATCTGCAAGTAAATGTGAACGAGAGGGACAGAGAGTGGCAGAGACAGATAGACAGGGCCAGGGTGAGGGAGGGAGGGACATTGAGAATGGGAGATGGGAGGGAAAGAGATGAAGAAAAGAACGTCCGAGGAGTTTTCCTAGTATTCAAATAAAACCGTAAATATAAGAATGAAAACAAAATACTTTCGTCTGATAGCATGAGCTACTGCTGACCTTAACACAGCATAGATTTGATTTATATGTTTGAATTACAATATACGAAAGTCAAAAAGGCTGTCTAAAAATAGTGCATGACACACGTGGTGATTTTATTTAGTTCGTAGGATTGCGTCACTTGGCTTATCGGCCTTATGTTGCAACATTTCCTCCACGCAAAATAAAATGATTCACTTACCATTTGTATCATAAAAACTAATTCTGTACTTCTTTGATAAAGGCAGATTCTGCGCATTGTTAATAGCATGTGAAATAGGCCTTTTTTGTATCCATTAAAAACAGACTGCTGCCAAGATAAATTTTCCATATATATTTTTATATTACAATGTTTGTACAGAGGTAGAAAAATGTTCAAATTTTGTGAGCGAAATGTGTGTATTATTTTCATAGTATCGGTTGATTGTTTGTCCACGACCTACGGTGTAGGCAAAAATTTCAACTGAAAAGCTGAAAAATAAACACCTACGTCCAGGTTTGCCAGATCCCTTCTGGGAAAATCTGCCAAATAACCTAGCGGGGAAGAAAGGTAAGCGGTGAATAAAGCTGGCTCTGACACTGAAGCTGATAATTTCAAAATAGCTGCACGTTCACAAGAAGATTAAAAATACTCTAGTGCATAAAGCCTACCTATCAAGTCTTAGTCAAAAAGGGCAGTGGCGACCCGTGGAGGGGGTTCAGTAAACCCTCATAAAATTCCATGAGATCAGAATTTATTTCTGACGAATGAGGTGTTAATAAGTGTTTTTTTTGTTTTTTGGGGGGCTCATCAGGTAAGAATTTTATAAAATATTCAGTTGACAGCGTGCAGATCTGATGCACCGCGTCATGCCTCCGCATAGCGGTCTAGGAAGTTCACAGCAAAGAGTATATGGTTCACAGTGTGTTAAGAGAACCCCCGAGCGGCGGGAAATGATGGTGAGGTGAGGCGGGAGGCAAGAGGTGAAGAAGCAGCGAATACGTGTCTCGTGCGCTGATCTTCACGCCAGAGCATATATCGAAGACCACCGAAAGGTGCCGAAACTCTACGACCGCCACAAAGACTTCGTCAAGAAAGACCCAGACGAAGAACTGGAGGGAATCCCAAGCTTTCTTCCCCGAACGAAAACTCGTGCGAAATAAATACCATTTACTGTGTTTTATAAACCATTGTGCAGTATTCTCTTCAAAAAAGAAATGAAATATATTTAAAGCATGCGATTACAATGTATTGTACAAATATCCTGCAGCTTGTGTGAGTGAGGGATTTGTCGCAATATTTCCAATATTCAATGCTGATGGGAAATAGTGCCTCAGTTTAGGTGGCATAGTTTGCTGATTACCGGTGTAGAGGTGACAAAAACATATCCCCGATAGTAATATACGCTGGAGGATTGGTGTTTTTGATTAAGGGAGCATGGAGGGGATTTTAAGTGAGAACTTTAAGGAATTTCACTTTGCCTTGGTCAAAAAATGCCGATGTTGAAACGCAAATCGCATGAACAGGATGTAGTCCTGCAAAATATTCTCTACTTATCTTCAATATTACATGGACTGATAGATTTCTTTTTTCCTTTTCTTAAGAACATAAAGAGAATTTTGAGACTCATCATTTGAAACGTATCTTCCCCCACAACTACAATATTGTTATAAGCTGAAGCCAGGGATACAGTCGATCACACACTAACAAATCATGATGAATAATGAAGCAATTCCAAACAATTTATTTGGAAACCATATTTTACAAAAAGTAAATATATAAATATAAAAATCTAAGATCACAGGTTATGAGAACACGAGCACAAGTATGCAGTGTCTTTGGTGCATCAATCATAGGAACTTTCCGTGAATTGTCGAGGGAGTCATTATTGCGTTCCTCAACACGCCACCCAATAACCTTCATTCTCTGCAACTTGGCGCATGCGCCGCGGCAGGGAGCGCACGAGTTCGGCGGCGAAGTCGTCCTCGCTCGCCACCTCGTCCCACGCGTCGGCAACCAACGCCCAGAGAGCGTCTGAAGTTGTCGGTTGCGGGCTGGGCCACTTGTCCGCCATCTCTTGTTTCGTCTTCGCCCACACGTCCTCCATCGGGTTCAGATCTGCGCTGCACGGCGGCCAGTCCAGCAGTTCGAACTCCGCTGGCTCGCCAACCACTCCTGCACAAAGTCCGTTTTGTGGACGCGGAGCTGGTCCTGTTGAAGAAGAACGGCCCCTCGGGGTACAGCACGCGGACGGAAGGCAGCATCACGTTTTCCAGAATGTGCAGGTATTGCGCGGTGAGGGGCGCGGGTTCGATCCTCTGCACCACGCCCACCCCGCGCGCGCTCACCCACCCCCAGCAGGCGACGGACGCGCGGCCGCAGCCCGGCGGCTCGGGCACGTAGCCCGCGTTGTGCTGCGTCACCTGCGGCGCAGCACGCGCACGGGCCCGCCCTCGCCCGCCGAGAAGACGCACGCGCTCGAGAACACCACGCGCCCCCAGTCGCGGTGGGCGTTGTCCAGCGCGAACGCCACCCGGTCCACCCTCTGCCCGTCCATGAGATTGGGGTACCAGTCGACGCCCCATTCTGGGCCCAAGCCCGCAGCGTGCAGGCGCCTGAGCAGAGTTGATGTCGCTCCGGGGAAGGCGAGCATGCGCTTGAGCTGCGTGCTTCGTAGCAAAGGGAAGGAGCGCGCGGCGGCGAGCACAAGGGCGTCTTCTTCCGGGGAGGAGATGCGCCAGTGACCCGTGCCTTTTCTTCGCTGCACGTCGCCTGTCAGCATCCAGTCTCGCACCCAGCGACTGGCCGTGGACGCAGACACTCCGAACTGCCGCCCGGCCGCCGCCATGGAATACTCGCCGGACAGTGCAGCTCCACCACTCGCTTCTTGACGCGACGCGGACCAATGCGTCTTCTCCATCTGAGAGCTAGCGCCCCGAGGCAGAAGTTTCGGCCGTTTTACCGTTTCCGACAGCGCCAGCTCCTCCACTCGCCTTTTCACCAACGTTTCTTTCTGTGCCATTCGCGCGGGAGCATCTAAGGCCAAGTATTCCACAGCTTCCTCCGAGGGTCCCATCCTCTTCTTCCTCCTCGTCGTCGTTGCCGACTTTGAGGACGTGGGTCGTTGTGGACATTGTGGTCGTCAGGGCCGTCGTGGTCTCCGTGGTTGTCGTGGTCTCCGTGGTTGTCGTGGTCTCCGTGGGTTGTCCGTGGTCTCCGTGGTTGTCGTGGTCTCCGTGGTTGTCGTGGTCGTCGTCCACGCTCGCAGATGCGGTTGATTTATCCGGCGTAGTCTGTCCCGAGGTCTCATCGTCTTCTACCAGCTTGAACACGCCCTCAACTGCGAAACAGAAAAACAGACAAAAACATTAATGCAAATTGAGAACTGGCAATCCAGAGGAGAGAGTAAGGACGGTAACGCCAATTAAACGCCAAAGCGTTGCGTGGGCTGAGGAGAAGAGATTAGTAGGCACCAGGTAAAAGATAAGTAGTACAACAAAATATAAATATTCAAACAAAATATTTTCTTCAATTCAAATTGCCATTTCCCTGAACAAACGTCTTTTGACGAACGTCACATTATTGACGCCCCGTTACGTTCCAACGACAGTTTCGTGGTAGAAATGACGCTCCGTTAACTTTGACCATTCGTCAAGCAACGTTTTGATCTTTCCTCCTACAAAGGTTGGTTACAATGTCAGGTTACAACGCGATTCCGCATTGGCTGTTGAATACTGAATATGTACGAGCTACTACATTCAAAGACGTTTGGTACTGTTTGCACATTTTAGGAAAATACATTTTTCAGTTTCTAAATTATTCTAATTAATTTTCTCCGGAAATTGGCATATGCGTGCATTCTGTGATCTCTATATCTCCAGGAAAGTTCACTATTAGCAAAAATGTATTGCTTAGTCCTCAGCACTACGTGAAAATATTACATACTGTGGTCGATTTGTGTCATTTTCAAAAGAAACGACCTATTTATTTACACAACGGCAACCTGCGAATAGCGAAATACCATTGCAATCGCCGGAGAAATGTCCTAGAGCATAAATCTTAAAGCTATCTATTACCGCTGCTGCATGTCTATTAGACGCTTATTTCTATTAGTGGTACATTTCAGACGCGGTTCTATTTCTTTCCGTTACGATGTTCACCCGTCACGATGTTAAAAATGTTTTTTGATCTTCCTCCATTGAACTTATCCAGGGTCTCACGACACCAATCCACTCGCGCCCTTTTTTGTTCATTTGACAGATTGTGAGAGATCCAGCGACAGCACAGCTTCCTAACGTGAAGCTTTTCTATCAGGATCTGTCTCACTGCTGCTGATACAATATTTAAAGCTTCCTGAATCTGAGCATATGTACAACGAGGGTCTTTCCTTAGCAAATGTTCCACTTTCAGCACATTTTCATCCGTTGTTGCTGCGTTGAGCCAGCCAGAACGGTCTTCATCTTCCAGGGAGTCCCTTCCCCTTGAATTCGGCAAACCATCGATAGACAGTGGCTTGTGAAGGGCAACCATTGCCAAACGCACGCTGTAATCTCTCGAGGCATGATTTCTTATCTAAGCCAACCTTAAAGTCATAAAAATCATAGCTCTGAAATGCTCTCTCTTTAGATCCATCGTTACTGGCAGAGGATCAACAAATAGAACACAAATAGCCCTACTAAGTTAATAAATTGCCCGAGCGTGTTCAAACTTGCGCGAGATTCTTACCAAAAGTTCCACCTAACAATGGAAATAATTTCATTGTTGCTGAGTAACTCATTGTTGCTCATTCTCAAAACTTTTGGAGTGACCTTCGTATTCGATGGGGTTATCTACAGTTGGATAATATCTGAGACGTGCCAGTGCCTTTTTACGAGCAATGACTACTCTAGAGCAGTTCACATTCCATCACGGGACGAAAGGATGTTGCGGTTTACAGGTTGATTCCGGAACTGCAATAGAAGTAGAAGAAAAATAGCGTTATTAAAATGTGCAATCATTTCATCCCCATTTTCGAAGGGACCATCTGGCAGGTTAACATTATTTTGGAATATCGACCTGTCAGACCGCTGCAGGATTCATTGAGGGGGGGGCGAGCAAAACCACGGCGAAGTTTATCGACGTGGGCAATAGCGGGGAAATGGTCGCTTCCATATAGATCTAATATGGTCCACCGCATAGCTGTAGCAAGCCAAGAACTGAGAAGGGCTACATCAATAGCCGTGCTCGAATTCGTAGCTACGGCGAAATGAGTTGGTTCACCAGTGTGGAGAATCACTAGATTCATGGTGTCAATGACAGATACCACAACGGCAACCCTTAACAACTACGAGATGAACACCAAAGAGGGCTTTACATCACCAACAATTAAAAAAAGGTGTGGGCAATTGGTTTATTAGCTCTAGCAGGTCATCGACCGACACCGTTTGCAGACCAAGGTCGGTCTGAACGGAGACTTCTGCAGAAAGCAGCGAATCACGAACCAAAGTAGTAACTCCGCCGTGAGCACGGAGGGCGTCATCGGAACCAACCCTATAAAGAGATAAAACCGCCAAAGTATAGGGGACGTGGTAGAACAACGCGTTTCCAGTAAACAAAACATTGAGGATGTATAACGGGACGAGAGTTTTAATTCGTCTCGTCGGCGAGAAAATCCATTGAAGTTCCAGGATAAGAGCCGTAGTTTACCAAGTCGTTAAGTAGATGTTTTCTTCCCCTTTTCCGCCTTTGCTGCCCGAAGCGGTGAGGGTCCATCCCGGCTGAAGTTTCCTCCGAGGCAGACTCGTCCTGACCTCTGCTCGACAGGCTGAGAGATAGCTCAGAGCGAGTCTCAGGAGTCGGGGTAGATGGTCGGAATTTGGAGTATCTACCAACTTTTAGCTTGTCCGGGCCAGAAGGCCGAGTGACACCAACCTTCTTGCGGGACTTAGAAGTGGATTCTTGGTCCGACTTCGTGTTCCCTCCCTGTCAAGTTGTGGATCCTCCACGACAACCGATCCTTCACCTCGACGGTGATATTTCGTCATAGCCATAGAGGCTTGAGAGGCAGTTATAAAAATCGCACTGTAGCTATTTTGGTGACTGCAAAACAATTACGGGAACTTTTTTAATGTCCTTTGTAAAATGAAATATTTATTAATTGTTTCTTCTGAACCCATGATTTCTAAATATACAAACATGTTAAGCATCAGAATTATATTCCACGTTAACACACACTTTCATTTAAAGAGGAAACAATGTAAAATAAGTTTGTAAATGAAATACAAAGCATCGTTTGATGCACCTCAACCTTACAGCAGTTTAACAAGTCAAAGGCGGTTGATGGCAGAAGACCTGTCCGTCGAAATTTGACGATTGTCAGGCCGAAACGTACATATAGCAATCAATGGTTTGAGGTCCGTCCAAGCTACTGATCAAGGCTGGTGAAGACGGTCGTAGGACTGAAAAAGAGAGCAAAGCAGAAGCAGGTCAGCACCCTGCCAGCTGCGATTCTCTGGTCATAGCCTTACGGCAGCGCCTCGGGATAGACAGTTCGCGTTGCGCCTTCGCAGGCTCAGTTTTCCGGAAGGAAAAGCTTCGCGTCGCATTCACCGAACGAGGAATCCAAGTGGGCCCTCTTGTGGGTGTAAAGAACTACGCTTCAACCGCTGTTTTGGACACATCTGCGGCCCTTTGGAACGTACTGCTTCGTCTCGTTCTTCGTGTGCACTGTCCGTGGTTTCGTGCGTGGATCAAGTGTGATTCAAAGGGACGGGCGTCAAACAAAATATATTTAAGTTGCACAGTGTTTAATACACTTTCCTGATCCCAACAAGACGTTTTCAGAACTACATTAATTTACATTATAAATGATTATCATGGTGCTGGACAGATGCATCATTCGTAAAGAGAAAGTATAACTGAAAGGTTCTAACAATTATAATTAAAAATCAAGATAATATCAAACGATCATCAATGCCCCATTCAAAAGTCACAAAAAATTAATTCAAACCAATACATTTTAACTGAAAGAATGAAATTTTCATAATGTATTACTACTACTACAACTACTGCTACTTCTGCTGCTCTTACTACCACTATTACTACCGGTACTACTTCTACTATTACTGAGGTTGGTACACTTTGTCTGCATTGACCGAATGCGATCTGGGTTATCTACTGTTTTTCAGTTCTCTTTGGCCGTTTGACACCCGCGTTTGAAATGCAAGGGGCGTAGATTCAAGAGTTCAAGACCTTGTGATTCCTTAGATACTGCGCGATTTGTCACTGGAGCAGAGGAATATCTCTCCCGCGCTTGCCCCGTTGGATCCTACGACTTACGATGCCACACCGATCCGGCTGATGGTCACCGAAGGTGCAAGGTCAGTGAGGACATCAAATCCAAAACTGGGCTGTCACGAAGACAGACACCATTCACGAATGCCGAAAGACCAGGCAGCATGTGGAAAAGAGAAGAGGTTAATGTAGTAGAAAATAGTTCCAGAAGCCCCGGTTACTGGAGAGATTCGATCCTAGACCACGAAGCGCGTCCAGGAAGGACCCACACAAGCTCTCGGGAGGAGGGGGCTCCGTCGATGCAACACGATAGAAGGTGCCATGCTGCGAGTGCGACTACATACAAGATTAGAATGGGTTTCAGGTAACTTTCCTTTTGGGATGTATTAGTCAGTATACAGTAATGAATGAATTGAAATCTAATGTTTGCTATATACACGGAAAGTTTATTTTAGTGACGTAGTAAGCCGGGGGACCAATAAAAGTTTATAAAGTTCTTAATTGTTCAACATTAAGTTCTATCTTAATTTTGCGAGTGAAAAAAATCACGCTAAAAACGAGTGCGTTCGGTTTCACTTCAATCGAGTGATACTCTTTCCGGTTGAGTGAAAGAATTGACTCGTAGCTGTCCATTGAGTGGTCGTGCGGGGACGCGTCATTCGAAATTGGAGCCAGTTCCGCCATTGAACCTTCACGCTCTCTGGACGCGAGGTGGAGATGTCGGGAATCGCATGAATGCTACAAGTTCTCATCAGTTTTCATTCGCAATGAAAAGTATTGTGCCCCAAAGATGTAGATTGCACAAGTGAATATCGTCTCCTGTATTATATCAGTAGTATACCTTTGGGTTCCGGCTCTTACAACGCAACCTATCTTTAAATAAATGAGGGCTCTAAAGAAAGAGAATTTCACGGAGACTTGACGAATTCCATTTTGACCTTTAAACATTTGGATGATTTCTTAAAAAAAACGCATCGAAATATCCATGTAAAATGCAACCTGCATCTCAAAACTATATCGGCAAATAACTCGTAAACAAAGCGTTTTTAGAACCTTAAAAAGTAAAATTTTGAGGCCAACGGCCTCAAAGAAACGTTTTTCACATTATAATCTACAAGATGAGACATTCTCCGATCCATTCAATTAATTTTCGGTTCCTCGCTTCAACACTATCAAGGCCACCTCAATATTTCAGTCCTTCCTGCTTGGTAGCAATTTTTGTGGCGACAGCGCTTAGAAGGCTTGGATTCGACAATCTTTATTTACGCTTTCTGTTAACACCGTAGTTTGTGCAGTCTGACGAGGTTTATTTGCATAATCATTAATTCAAGATTTGCTCTCCAGCAACAACTAGAAGTACTATTATAGTTGCTTGATACCTACACCTATGAAGATTGTTTCTTATGCGTATAGTGAAACTATTCAATTAACGTTTTTAATGGTCTATAAGTGCTGCGTACTTAATTGTGGAGGGATGTGGGTATTCAGTGAAGAGTGAAGACTGTGTTTGTGTTTTACCTGTACCAATAATTTTCGTGTATCATTCGATGAAATTTTCAAGTCAACGGGTTCAGACACGTAGCTTTCTCAAAAGTAAAAAGCTAATATTTTTGGTACTATCACGAAAAACTTAAAACCTAATTGACAAAGAATATTGAATATTACTTTAAATGTCTTTAAGTAAATGTTGGAATTGTTTCAAGCAAACTTCTCCATGATATTAAATAAATATTTGTTGAAAATTTCTTTTACACATTAATTGCATTGTTTTTTTATTTTTATTTGTAATTGTGTTAGTACATTGCAAGTTACCGTTATAGATTTTAAACAAATAAACACGTTTCGTTAACTGCTTTCCCTCTTAGAATGAAAATAGAAGGATAGGCATGAGTGGGGGGTCTAACATGCGAGAGTTCTCGCACGGGTACGCAGAGGTAATGGGAGAAAACTTGTGCTATGGCACAACACAAAGGACAAACTTTTTAAAGTAGCTAAAGTAAAATAGCTTGAAATAAATGGAAAACAAAAATCAAAACGCGCTAGCCTACAATACTACGTGAATCAATTAAAAAACAAGTAAATTTAAAATTATAGAAAGAATTAGTGCAAGTCACCCGACAACTGCAAACGATCGCAAGTCCAAACGCACGATTTAAATGTTGGCGGTATCTGGAAGTATGTACACCAACGCCCAGCTGCAAACTCATATTGTAAATAAAACACAGTTTGATATTAAACTCAAGGTGTCGGTTCGTTAAGATATTAAAAATGTAAACATCGTTTGAGCAACATTCCCGTGTACCGAAGTGGGCTTACTAATGCCTACTAAATTGTTTCTAATGCTAACAAATGGTATTTAGTACTCAAAGGTGAAAACATTAGTGTTGATTATTTTTTGGGCTCGGGATTGTTTTTCTTGAGGTACGCAAGGACGCAGAAAATATTCAATACTTTTTAGTAAACCAAATAATTTTTCAATTTCTCACCCCAGCAAGCTGCATCCTGACTCTCCAAAAACCCACTCGGTTCTTCATAACAATCAAGAAAAAGAAATTACATTATATTGCAATGAGTAGGTCTGTTCTTGCCCGATCCGGTATTTTCGCACTACTTTTACTTGCTTTCTCAAGAGTAAAAAACCTTTTCTATTATTTGACTACCAAGGAAAGCGAAAAGCTAACTCTCAAGGAAGATTGAAAAATATCTTCAAATGTTGTTTTTAAAGATATGAATTGTTCATGTCTCTTTATAATGTTGAATAAACTTTAATTGAAAATTTGTTTTAAACATCAATTGCATTGTTATTTTGTTTGATATTCTGTAAGTACATTAGTATTTCCTCTCCTTTATGGAACGGATAGACAATGGATAGGAAAGGGTGGGATTTAAACATGCGAGAGTTCTCGCACGGTTACGCTAGTAATATTTTAATTAAGTAACTCAGTAATTGTTATTTGTGTGTACTTGTAAGTACGTAAATAATGTTAACACGACGAGAAGCTTGTTTCACTGTTAGCACTTATAAAAGCATGGTTTAAGAACGTAGTTACATCTGCGAGATATATGATATTTCTTGTGTTTTATTGCAATGAATTACTAGTGAGAGTGTGGATGCTTGACAAAAATAGGATTGTGGGAGAATATTGTGACGAACGTGAATTTAGAGGTTCGTCACAGGTGCCAGAGCCCCATAAAACACAAAAAAAACGGGGAAGAGAGCGCGGCGCAGTTCAAAAGGGGCGCGCCCGCAGACGAGGAATTGTCGCCCGCAACGTTCATCGCAAGTCGCGAGAAAATGACGTGCATTAACTGGGAGGAGGAGGCGCCGCGTTACCCCTACAAACCGAGGGCATAAAACGCTAATCCGCAAGTGGCCTCTGGGCTTAAGAGGCAACTGGATTTATCCACTTTTTCGTTACCAGAGTTTTTTTCTGCCGAAAATTCGCCGTTTTTTTCGCGCAGCATTACATAATTTTCCTACACTATAAGTACTTATGTATAGTTACGTATATTAAGTATACTATACATATTTACGTATAGATATCAGGAAAGTAAAAGTGTGTATATAGTTGTATTGTACCCACGTGGTATAATGTGAGAATATTCCAGTAACATTAACGATTGAATCAATGATTTACAATGATTTAAGTAAATAAGATTATTTCATAATGTAGTGACCAATAGTTTGTAAGCATAGTAACGCACCCTTCAGGAGGTGAACACTTATGCTTC
>JAHLJT010002630.1:48200423-48248513 GCA_031308135.1 Acheta domesticus
TTCCACTCATCGCTCACAACTTTGACTACGTGGCCTCCACTACTGATCACTGCTTCCTATTCCTTCCCACTCCCCTTCTTAATATTTTACGTCCGTTCTTACCCATACCGTCTT
Source organism: Acheta domesticus (assembly GCA_031308135.1). NCBI lineage: Eukaryota > Metazoa > Arthropoda > Insecta > Orthoptera > Gryllidae > Acheta > Acheta domesticus. Next base: position 48,200,538 of record JAHLJT010002630.1, read on the forward strand.
ACCCGGCGAAGGCCTCGTCGCGCCGTGTCTGCAGTCAGACGATGAAGCGATGCCTTCGCCAACGCCGGCGGCGCTCGGGATTCCTCGGGTCGCTGGCCGCCGGGTAGGGGGGGATGCTCGCCGCCGGGTGCCTCGCCGCCGCCCGCGTCACTCCCGGCTTAACAGAATTTCTGCCGCGATTTCGCCGCCCACCACCGTTATAGCGGGCCCGCCACGCGTCCCCACCAACCTTCCTCAGTTCTCTGTCCGTGATAACCTCTTCTCCCACACCTCGCTGTCGAATGCTCAATGCCGCACAGTTTTTGGGTTCACACTATATTCCATCTTGCGTCCATTCCATGCTTTGCCGCATTCACGCGGATTCCACCCGTCTACATAGTCCACTGATGAGATTTCTATCACTCCGATTACAGTTCCTTATTCCTGCATGATAACTAATACACGGTTACCAAACATTACCATTCAGATGCCGCACGGAACTCCACGTGCCTCCGCCGCTACACATCCCCCACGTGATCGTTTTCATTAACTGATATGTCTTTCCTTTACTTCACTAATACAACTATTTACATTCACTGCATACCTTCTTTCTCCAATTGTCCCTCCTTACGCTTTCCCACTCTCGATGAGCCTGGATTTCAACACTATTCATACTTTTGTTTCCGCACCGTTAGTAATGCGTCCTTTCCATTTCACGGCCATCTCACTCCGACTTTTCTCGTTGGTCACTCGCGCTTCGTTCCCTCTGATTCGGTTCCAGCGCCGATTCAGTCGCACGCCCCTCCGCTACAGCGCAATTCAAAGCTTGCGTTCTTAGAACGTATTATTATCATTGTTGTAATGATATTAATAATTCGTTTGTTTCCATATATATATTATATGCAAAAAAACAATGTGGTGTCTAAGCAAGAGCAAAAACTCCGACACCGTGACCGATCTCCGTGAAAGTTGGCACTTCTACGTGTTTTTTGACGGTTTATGTGTTGTTTAATTGTGTTTAACCAACTCCAACTACATGATGCTACCTATTGAGGTCAAATGCAACCTGCAACGCAGTCGACAGCATTTTGAATCCATATCGTTAAAGAACTCCTAAACGACGGGTTCTAGGACTTTAAAATCTAAAATTTAAAGGCCCAAGGCCTCAGAACGTCCATCGAGGTGTGTTTGGAGACCAAGTCTGACGGGGGGATGCAGGAGAAGGCTCTCAAATGTTCCTTTCTCCATTTTATGATCTTCTTGCTTTTCATTTCATGTCACGTGTTCCTTTTCATTTCCTTTTTCTTCCAAACTGACCTCTGTATGCTGAACGCCCACCCTTGTGTCTGCCGTGCATGGCGACCCGTGTCAGAGGGAATGTGTGTCCTGCAGTTTGAGGGGCCTATTTTTTCCCAACCTGTCCTTGTGCTACTTTCGGCTTTGCACCTAGGGGATACGTCGTTTGCGTATATTGGGGAACATTCCTTGTAGGCTTCAATACACTCGCTTGCCTCGGACTCTTCTAGCGGGCAGTCAGGAGCCAACCCACTCCCGATCAATCGGCTCGGACTAGGTCTTGTACTGAACTATAGGGTGAGCGGGGGATTTACGGCGGTGCAGCGCTGTGACATTCCCCTACTATATCTCCGTGTCAGCCCTGGCACCCCAGTGGGGGTCCCGCTTGTTGGACTCCATGGTGGGTGGGAAGCACGGAGGATGAATTCATGTCCATCTCATGGATACTCAACCATCACCCCTGCCTTCTTTTGCAAGGAAGAGGCGATGTCATGAAAAAGCGATCGATCTGGATAGCTTCTGTAGAAGAAGAGGATAAACCGAGGAAACCACGGTTTCTTTTAATGTCATGCACCGAAGAGGGACAAAACTTTAAAAAGTGTAAGCGCGGTCCGTTCGCGTGAGGAATTGAAAGTCTTCGGTCAGCTCCAAGCGGTCGTGCGACAGAGAAATGGTACCATTCTCTTTGAAGCGCGCACCGACGAACAATCGATAGACAGCAAAAACCAAGCAATTGCCGGCCTCCAGGGGAAGTGACCACCCACCCTGCCCTTAATCTCTGTAAAGGGGTGTCAATCACGACATGTTGTGCGTTCTGAGAGTGAGAGGAACTGCTCTCCTTTTTCAAAGCGAAGGAGTCACCGAGGTCTTCAGGATCAAGAGGAAGGAGAACGGGAGAGATCCCTACTCCACTCTGATCTTGACATTCAATCTCCCAGCACTCCCAGAAAGGATCATCTGCGGGTACTACAATCTTCGTGTGCGGCAGTATGTCCCGAATCCTTTGCGCTGTTTTAAAATGCCAAAGGTTCGGGCATACGGAACAACGCTGCATGGCAGTAAGCCCTGTATGCGTCAAGTGTGGCACCTCTGAACACGGAGTAGACCGTGCACCACGAAAGTGCACTGCGTGAACTGCAAAGGAGACCATGCGTCAAACTTCAACAAATGCCCTACACTTTTGAAGGAGAGCAGATCCAAAAGATCCGAGTGAGAAGGTGTCATTTCCCGAGGCCAACGCCGGCACTTGGCAAGAAACCCTGTGGATCTTTCTCGGTCTTTTGCCAGTACAGTGACGACGCCTGTTATAACATCGAGCAGCCAAACTGAAAACCTTACCATCAATGTGCGACGTATCTTGCCAGTTTCCCTTGAAGCTTGTACGCAAACCTCGAACTCTCTGCTCCATCGGTAAGTAGGCCCAACGAAACTTCTGTTGCAGTAACAATGCCCATTTTCGTGCGCCAACGAAGTCGGTACCAAAACCAGTTTCCAGATCTCGGTCACCCATCTCAAGGGGGAATCCCATGGACCTATCACGATCCTTTTCCAGTGCTTTAAAACCTAAGTCCCCCGGGGGTAACAGCGAGTTGTCAAACTCACTGTACCCCAGCGGTAGTTTCGCACTTTAGTTGCAGGTGTCGCCGATAGACTTCCCCGAAGATTCGGCATGTATCCAAGGTGGGAAAATTATCATTCCCACAAAGTACAAAAAACTGTTCAAAAACTTCACCAGAAATCGACCACTTCCACTGAGACTTCTACTGAAATCGATCTTAACAGACACCGCCCCCAGAAAAATACGTCATCCAAATCCCGTCCACCTCTTTCTGTTTCTGAGAATCACATCGGACGATCCTCCAGCCCCTGTAGATCTCGTCACCCGTGGCCAAAGGTCGGGAAATCCCCCGACACAGGCGACCATAGGCAGCAGCAGTCAGGATGACTGCTGTTGATGAGGAACCCCACGAGAGTTTCCTCTACAACTATTCAGAATGTGAGAAAAAAAAAGCAACCAAAAATAATTTCTCATAATGGCTCTCTCATGGAACTTAAATGGCCTTCGTGCTCACTCTGAAGAATTAATTCGCCACAACCATTTATAGTCTGTCTTCAGGAAACTCATCTTCTCCCTCATCATCCCCTGTCTCTTCGCGGATTTAACATTATCGGTTCGATCAAGACGACGGACTTTGTGCTCACGCGGCGTTGCGGTACTCATCCGCGACTCCCTGTTCTCGAGGAACACAACGTTCGAACCGACCTCCAAACAGTTTGCGACGGGTATACCTACCATCCTTCTCTTTTACGGTGTGTAGTATATACACCCCCTGGCCAAGTTGTGCACAAGAGGAACTCGAAGATGTTTTTTCTCAGTTGCCCGCCCCTTTTTCTCAGTTGCCCGCCTCTGGGGTGGCACGAGGACCTGCCCGACAGGTTCTATCCTCGAAAATATTATTGACCAGCAAAACTTAATTCTTCTGAATTCCGGGAATCACACTTATTTCTCCATGGCGTCAAACTCCTTCTCGTCAATCGATCTGGCACTCTGCAGTCCATCCCTATCTACCATGATAGAGTGGACTGTACTCGATGATCTACATGGGAGTGACCGTTTTCCCATTTTGGTCCACTTTAATGTCCCTAATTTAGACGTCATCCACCTTCCTCGCTGGCTATTCCATCGAGCCGACTGGGATACATTCAGCGAGAAAAATTATAATGCCAGACCACTTTTCAAATAATATCGATACCTTGGTGGCCCAATTCACCGACGCCCTTCTTCGCGCAGCCACCATTGCAATCCCGAAGTCTACGTTTCGGCCACGACGCGTCCCTGTGCCTTGGTGGAATGCTGACTGTGCCACCGCGGTGCGTGACCGAAAGCAAGCACTAGCGAGGCTCAATAGGTTCCCCACCGCATCAAACCTGATCGATTTCAAAAGAAAGCGGGCCAGAGCCAGATTAGTAATACGGGAAAGTAAGGCCGCTTCCTGGAGAGCCTTTATTTCTTCTCTTTCTTGCCATACCCCGCCTAAAGTAATATGGCGAAAGATCCGACAGATCGGAGGAAGGTTTCCCCACCATCTGTCCCAGGACTTCTTATTAATGGAAATCTTATTACTTCTCCAGAAGAAGTAGTTGAGGAATTGGCCTGTCATTATGAAAATACCTCCAGTTCCTTACACTACTCCCCTAGCTTCTTGAAAACGAAGAGTAGAATCGAGAAATGCAGATTGGACTTCTCAACCTGCCTGGAGGAAGATTATAACGCCCCTTTCTCCATGGATGAATTTTCCTGTGCGCTCGCCCGTGGGAAAGATTCTGCTCCAGACCAGACCAGATACACAACCAAATGTTAAAACACCTGCGGAAGAGGCACGTATTTTTCTCCTCCGTATCTTCAACAAGATTTGGATGGAACATACCTTTCCTAGGACCTGGCGCGAAGCGATTATTATTCCTATTCCTAAAGAAGGAAAGGACAGGACAAAGCCGTCAACCTACCGCCCAATCTCGCTCACAAGCTGTATATGCAAACTTCTGGAGCGAATGGAGAACACGCGTTTGGTCTGGCACCTGGAACAGAGAAACCTACTTACACCCATCCAATGTGGTTTCAGTAAGAACAGGTCAACCATGTTCACCACAGGTCAACAGACCACCTTATCACCCTTACCACACAGTTCTCCTCTGCTTTCGTGCTACGTCAACACCTGGTAGCAATTTTCTTCGATATAGAGAAAGCATATGATACTACCTGGAGGTACGGCATTCTTCGCACCATCCATTCTTGGGGTCTTAGGGGCCGGCTCCCCCTTTTTTTAGTAGCCTTTCTTTCCTCAAGATACTTCCGCGTTCGCCTTGGTGACAGGGTATCCGCCAGCCACCATAGAAAACGGAGTCCCTCAGGGCTCAATTCTGAGTGTCACTCTGTTTGCCATCGCTATCAATAGTATAGCGTCGATAATCCGAGAGCTGGTGAAAGCATCGCTCTTCGTTGACGACTTTGCCATTTTCTGCTCTTCCAAGAGTATTCAAGTGATAGAGAGACAATTACAACTTGTCCTCAACAAATTGCAGCAATGCTTGCAGGAATGGAGTGATGCTACAGGTTTTAAATTCTCCGCATCAAAAACTGTATGCACTTCTGCAGGATTCATCATCTCCATAACCACCCCGATCTTTTTCTTGGAAGCCATTTTCTACCTTTTGTGGACTCTGCAACTTTCCTTGGGCTTACTTTCGATAAGAGCCTAACTTGGCGAAATCATATACGTAAACTGAAAGCCGATGTGTCTCACCTCTGAACCTCCTCCGCACCCTTACAGGCAGCTCTTGGGGAGCAGACCGTGTGTGTCTCTTGCGTTTGTATAGAACCCTCATCCGCTCTATTTTGGATTATGGATGTATTGTGTATGGGTCAGCGTCACCATCAACCCTCTCCGGCCATTAATACCATTCACAACGCCGGATAAGGATTAGTACAGGCGCCTACCGCACGAGTCGCATCGAATGCCTCTTGGCGGAAGCTGGAGAACCATCTCTGAGCCGAAGGCGTGATATTTTATTAGCCTCTTATGGGCTAAAGTGTCGGGACTGGTTGACCACCCTTGTCGTCGTATAATCATCCACCCAAAGTATGAGTCCTCGTACATTCTTCGAACATCGTTACCCCATCCCCCAGGTATTAGATTACGAAAAATTTCTCCGGAATTAAATGTAGAACTTCCCACCCTGTGAAACCCACAAGTGACCGGATTCCCCCTTGGAAACTCCTCCATCCCGTATTGACTTCAGACTCCGCCAATCTGCCAAACTACTAGTCCTCTGGTTTACCAGAAGCATTTCTGGATATGAGAGAATCCTATCCGGATCATTTATTCTTATACACGGATGGTTCATCGTGCAGCGACGTGGTGGCATGTGGTTTTTACTGTATCAGGGCAGGGCCACCAAATCATTCGGCTTCACTCAAAGTGCAGTATATCACTGCCGAAATGTATGCAATTTTTGAGGCCCTAAAATACATTGAATCAGCGACGTTGCGGCGAGTAGTTATCTGTTCTGATTCTCTCAGCTCTCTTCAAGCTGTCTCTCTCCTCCTTCGTCAGACTACCTGACGTTATCCGTTCAAAGCCTGATTCATCGTCTTCTGTCCCGCCGCTATGACCTGGTACTTAGTTGGATCCCAGGCCACGTGAGTATCAGAGGGAACGAACTGGCCGACCAGGCAGCGAAATCAGCGACTCGTAAAACTCGTATCGACATCCCTTCTGTGCCATTGTCCAATGTCAGGCTTTCTTGAAACGATCCGTGCTTAGAGCGTGGCAAACAGAGTGGCACAAGTGGCTCAAACTAAGTGCGATAAAGAATTTTGTGTATCCCTGGCGCTCCTCATCACGGTCCTGTAGGCGCGAGGAAGTTATTTTAACTCGTGTTCGTATCGGACACTGCCATTTTTCTCACGGTTTCATTCTTCGAAATGAAACTCACCCATCTGTGACTCGTGCAAGACTGTTCTTTCCGTGGAACACGTCCTGCTGTACTGTAGGAAATTTGTTGGCAGTCGACGAAGACATGACCTGGGCATCTCACTACAAGTAGTGCTCGGGATGACGATTCTACGCTCTCAAACTTTTTTGTTTTTTGAGAGAAAGCAGAATATATAATTTTATTTGAAAGATAACAATGTTTTTATGTTGTTTTTGGCCCCTTTACAGCCAATTTTACGTTTTAAGATACATTTTACGCGCCCTTTTTCTATTTTCCTTCTGCCATTTCTACATGTATGCTTGACATGTGTTGACTACATGTATGCCATTTCTACATGTATGCATGTATGCTATTCAAGCTTTTTAGCCAATGTAAATGCTTTTAAAACCGTGAGTAAGTTACATATGCAACACTGAATATTCTTTTCTCCAAATACTTTGGTACGCAAATTGTTGGGCGCAATCCACAGCAGTCGAAGCGCCCTCTAAACCCTATTCATTCAGTCATTCTTCTCAAGGGATCTGGATTCCATCTTAAAGCCGGCCCCCCTCTATAGCAGTGGTCAGGACGACTCTGCCTTGGACAAGGACGTGCCTGTGAGTGCTTTAGGCACCTTTCAGAAAGTGAGGAAGAAGAAATCACCCACTTAAATTTAAACAATGGGGTCTCTCGTGGAACATGAAGGGTTTCCGTTCCCACTCACAAGAATTAAGATTAATAATCTCCCGCCACACTCCATTTACATCTGCATGCTATCCCAACAACCCTCTCTCTTCGCGGATTTCGCACATACCGGTTTGACCAACCTGACGGGCTTCGCGCTCATGGCGGTGTCGCGGTATGTATCCGCGACTCCCTGCACTCAGAGCAACACGGCATTGGAACTGATCTCCAGACCGTGTGCCCATCGACGTGGGTTGGTCCACGTCCTGACGGGAAGATGCAGAGAAGGCTCTCAAGTGTTCCTTTCTCCATTTTTACTTTCCCGAAATACGTACGTTTACACGGAGTGATATACGTAGTATAGGGAAAGTTATGTAATGCTGCGCGAAAAAATGGCCAATTTTCGGAAGAAAAAAAATAATTGCCGGGCCGGAAAACCAAAAAGTGGATAAACCAGTTGCTAAATTAAGAAAAAAATCCCTAACACGTGGTGTAGCCAGAATTCTCTGTTTTCTAGGTCACTGATACCGGAAAAACAAATTGAAAGGAAAACGTCCGTCTGTGAACACTGCTAGCGCCTAAAACATACGTATGATTTCTTCGAAAATGGATATTCCCTGCCGATCTGATTCGAGTCAAAGCTTTGAGATTTTGAAAAAGATTCTTCAAAATTTGGGGGTACTTTATATGAAGCGCCCCCGGGGATTTTCAAAATTTTCTGAAAAACGGCTCCAAATTTTTCTTTAAATTCTTTTATGAATAGAAGTAAAATACACTTATTAAACATAGCATAGGTCCGATTTTCACGGATACTCTTAATTTTCGAAAATTGTGAAGTTTGAATTTTTTCGGTGTCATTCTCCAACTACAAAATTGAAGATAGAGATTTTTCCTTCAAATAAAGTGTTCTATATCTTTAATAATAATAGTAATAATATAGTAATAATAATTGTATTATACTTATAACCTTAATACATGAAAAACTCAAAGTTACGAATTAATTGTGAAATTTTTTATATAAAACTCTAATAAGGCCTTCTCTTTCATACGCCTGCCCTATATGGTGTAATGCTCTATTACCAAACTTTTTAATAAATTCTTTCGCAAAATTTTACACGCTCCCTAATTTATATCAAATACACAAATTTACAGAGAAATAAAAAATTAATTCTTTCAAATCATTTATACTTAACTTAATAAACTGCATTTAAACTTCTTAAAAAATTCTACAACAAATTATCAACTTCACCCATTTTTCAAAACTTTACATTCCGTCAAAACATTTTCTTGAATCTGATCACATTCTCTGAAAGATATTTTTAGTGATCCATCATTAAATCTTGTTTTATTTTGTCTCTGAAAAATTGTAATGCAAGTAAAGTGCTATCAATTTTTTAAAATTCTCTTCTTGCAATTCTGCCATCAAAGTTTTATAAATACTTATCTCTTCTCTTCTAAAAAAATCGCCCACACTTGGTCTCTTGCATTTCCTTCCGTTTCCTCAAATTATTAGTGGCGCAGGTAGCTGCAAGAGTTGGCACTTTCTAACCTCAAACTGCTCGCCGTTGCTTGCCAGTTTCTTATTCAACATGGCGTCGCCAAAGAACATCCAGAGACATTTGTATCAAGTGTAAGCACCGTGAAGTAAACTGCAAGGAGATACTTTTCCGGAGAGATCTCAGGAAACGACTCTCCTGTGAGTTAAGAGACTAGCGTTTCGGGAGATATTTCGAATTGTGTAAAGGCTCGTTTACACGGAGAGAGTTTTCTCTCCTAACTCTCCGGAACTGGTTAGGAGACACCAGGAGATACGTGTAAACTCTCAGGAGAGTGCTCTTCTCTCCGGAGACATGACGTCACAAGAGATTTGCTAAGTCTCCACGAGAGAGCAGTGGAAAGACTCTGGTATCGATGAGAAATCGTATCTCCTGGGAGATAAATAGTATTCGAAGAGAGTTGGAAGACTTTTTGCTCTCTTGGTATGTGTCCACGTGCTCGATCAAGCTATCTGCGTCTGTCGGTGTCTGTGCTACTTTCCAGTGTGGTTCGTGGATTTCTGTTCATCGGGGGAAATTGTACACTGGGGAATTACAAATAAAAATGACAAAGTCCTTCTGGAGTTGAAAACGTACGAATTTTTTGTACATAACTTTATCCTCCTTTATATCCTTTATAATAATAGTAATTTATTATAATGCTTATATTCTTTCATAAATAATAACTCCAAATTACGAATTAATTGTCAAATTTGTTATATAAAACTATAATTAGGCCTTCTCTTTCATACGCCTGCCACATATGGTATAATGCTTCTACTACCAATACTTATTAAATTCGTTCGCAAAATTTTACATGCTCCCTAATTTATATCAAATACACAAATTCACAGATAAATAAAAATTGATTATTTCAAATCATTTATACTTCATAAGAATTTCTACAACAAATTATCAACTTCACCATTTTTCAAAACTTTACATTCGGTCAAAACTATTTTCTCGAATCTGATCACGTTTTCGAAAAGATATTTAGTGATTCATAAAATAAAACTTGTTTTATTTTGTCACTGAAACATTGTAATGCAATTGAACAGGTAGCAATTTTTTAATATTCTCTTCCTGCAATTCTGCCATCAAGTTTTATAAAAACTCAGCTCTTCTCTTATAAAACAATCACCCACACTTGTCTCTTTCACTTCCTCCGTTTCTTTAAAATTATTAAATTGGGGCAGGTAGCTGCAAGAGTAGTCACCAGTTGTCACTTTCTAACCTCAAACTGCTCGCCGCTGCTCACCAGCTGCTTATTCAACATGGCGGCGCCAAAGAACATCCAGAGACATTTGTATCAAGTGTAAACGGCAAGGAGATACTTTTCCGGAGAGATCTCAGGAAACGACTCTCCCGTGAGTTAGGAGACTCGCGTTTCGGGAGATATTTCGAATCGTGTAAAGCCTTCTAAGAGAGTTATCTCTTAACTTCATGAAAGTTAGGAGACTTTGTCTCTTCGTGTAAACGCACCTTAAAGCCTTCTAAGAGAGTTTGTCTCTTAAACTTCATTAAAGTTAGGAGACTTTGTCTCTTCGTGTAAACGCACCTGAATACTTCGTAAGAAGAGAATGTTATGTAATCCTGCGCCGGAAAACAGCGAATTTTCGCCAGAAAATCTCTTATAGCTCGGGCCTGGTAACGAAAAAGTTGATAAAACCTTTTGCTAAGTTTAGAAAAAAAAATCTTCTATCTCGTGGTGTAATCAAAATCCATGTTTTAATACTTCTTGATACTGCAAAATCGATTGACGGCAAAACGTCCGTCTGTTCGTCTTTGGTCAACTCTAGCGCCTTTTTTCTTCAAAATTGATAATCCCCAATCGTTTTCACTGATGTCGAGACTCCTGGAATTTGAAACCGAATTTGGAGGTACTTTTCATGAAGCCAGCTGGAGATTTTCAACGTTAAAAGAAAATGGTTCCAAATCTTACAGACAAAAGAGCGTTTTTTGGAAGTTTTGTTGACAAATATTTGCTTCTAATCTCGTTAGTCGGATTTAGGATTTGAATAAAGCCCTTCAAGGCTGCAATTCTTTGTCGCCCAGAATACTTTTGTTTTTCGCATGCTGACAATTACCGTCTTTCTAATGCTAGAGCTGATACAATTACGTTTTGAGTAATATATAAGTATTCAGCCAACAACTCACTCCAACGGCCGAAGTGGTTAAGACGTGCGGGACTGAGCACTTGACTTCCAAAGATGCCGGGTTCGCATCCCAGACAGGGATTTTAATTTGATGAATGTGTTGCAGAAAAAACTATTGAAGAGTTTGGCAACTTTATTGAAAATTATTTGAAGTACTTTTACTCACTAATAGAATAAATGCAGGTAAATATACAGAACCTGTCTGTTTTTTCACAAATTGCATCTTTTAAACATTTTTACACCTGTTATTCGATTTCTGAAACGTATGTCATGTCAAATCAGTTGTCTTGTGTGCATCTGTATGAACCGATTTAAGTAAAATCATGAGTATTTCAACATTAAATTGAAATACAATTTAACCAGAACCGATGCGATCAACTCATATACCCCTAACAGTTCCGAAATTTATTACTTTCTCGCCTTTAGTATACTTCGTAAGAACAGAAAGTTACGTATTGTTGCACCTGAAAACGATATTTCCAACACATTGCGCTTATGTGGCGTAGTGGTATCGACGCCAGCACGTTAACTCTGAGAAACTGTGTTTGGGTGTCGGAAAGGAAAATAAACTTGCTGGTTAAAACACTGTTGCTGTTTTATGTAGGTGTATGTTATTGCGGAGCATTTTAAATAATTAACAAAATAGAATTGTATGCATTGGTGGCCCTCGTGTTGAGTTTGGCGTTTTGAATATGAACGAATATGAATGTGACTCTCGCTCGAATCGGTCGGCGTGCGAGTTTTCTTGGACACATATCTACTCCTTCACTTGTTATACACTACTTTTTGTGGAAATTGCAACACCAAGAACGAATGGATGTAGGGAAATGATATTCAATGTACTGTGCACCCATGCCACAGGCACTACTTTATTTTGTTTGCAGTACAATCAATTACATGGATACATGCCAAGTCAGTAAGTTGTGAAGCCACCACGCGCATCAACAAGAGCCTGTACACGGCGCGGCATTGAGCTAATAAGAGTCTGTATCGCTTCTTGTGGTAGGTCCTGCCATGCTCCTTCAAGCCGCGTCCAGAGTTCGGCGGTGGAAGCTGGCGGAGATGCCTGGCGGACCAGCCTCTGGGAAAGCATGCTCCACACATGTTCAATTGGCGATATGTCAGGTGAACGAGCCGGCCACGGAAGGAGCTGTATCTGGTGTTCATTGAACACACACATTGCACGATGCGAGCGATATGGGGTCGCGCATTGTCTTGCTGGAATATCGCTCCAGGCGAGCGTTGTACGAAGGGCACGACCTCCGCCCTCACGACTTCCTCGATGTACCGGTGGGCGTTGAGATTTCCCTCAATGCGAAGTAGGCGGGTCCGTGAGTGGTAGCCAATGGCACCCCATACCATTACACCGGGTGTTGGGCCGGTATGACGCTGGCGAATGCATCCCTCCAGATTGCGTTCACCGCGATGTCGTCGAACACGTATACGACCGTCGTTATTGGACAAATTGAAGCGGGACTCGTCGGAAAAGATGACTTGCTGCCACTCAGCCCGCCAATGTCGATGTTCGACGCTCCACAGATGTCGGAGGCGTCTGTTGTCGAGAGTCAGTGGAAGGCGCAACAAGGGGCGGCGAGCAATCAAGCGCCTTTGCACAAGACGGCGCCGAACACTGCTGGCGGACATGCTGTGACTTGTCACTGTATTCCACTGCTGCGCTAACGTGGTGGATGTCGCTGTGCGATCGGTGATGGCCATACGGTAGAGGTGTCGATCTTCCCTCGCCGTAATGTGATAGCGAGGCCCTGTCCCACGCTGGCGGTGGGTACGACCTTCCGCAGACCACTGACGCCATGTTCGCATGATGGTACTGGCGGCTCGTCCCAGACGTGTGGCAATCTGGCGGTAGGACAACCCAGCTTCTCGCATCCCAACGACCCTGCCCCGGTCGAAGTCCGTCAAGTGTTCGTACTGCACTTGCTGTCGGCGACGAGGCATGGTGTGACTTACCTTGTGCGAGCCAAGGGTCGACCTGTCACTGTTTGTAGCCTCTCCAAGGCGCCTCTATTTATACCCGAACATGGTGCGATAAGCCGTCCCTACGTCGCAACCACGAGACTGGCGGCGTTGTAAATGTAATCACCTGGCGATCTCTATGTCACAAACTTATCCACGAAATGCGATGCGTTCAATGCCGCTCCTTCGCGGTTTCGCTCCTTCGATTAGCAGTCAAAGATGCGATAAACTACCAGATTTTAATTGTTTTCTTGAATTTCCTCTTAAAACGGAAATGAACAAGAAAAAACTTGCATGGAAGATTTTCTTATTTGTATGAAACTTGCTAGTAATGAACAATATAAAAATAAAAATTTGAAGCAAGAAACTTGAAGGGGTATTTTGAAAGAATTGAATTAATTCATTACTCTTCTTAATTTGTTTTTATTAGGTATTTATGAATGAATTTATTAATTATGAATTTTTGGATAACTCACCATTTATTCATAATTCATCCAAAAAATATAGTAAACCAGAGCGGATAAGGATTACGGAGCTCAAGAAAATTTTCTGATGTACTTCTCCCTTATACGTCACATAATTTCCTGTTTTTTACATTAAATAGTGATTTGCAGTGGCGTAGCGTCAGGGGACGCTAAGATGCTGAGCATCCCCACGTGAAATATTAATCAAAGAAGCCTAAATATTGTATTGATAATCTTCCAAGTGAGTGAAACACATTCAGCGAAACACGTTTTGTATTAATTTTGAAGTGATTTCCTATGATTGAATTCCGCGCGTTTATACAAGCTGGCCTCTGATTGCTTGGACGCTAAAATGCAAGACCTGCTTTACTGGCTGGCCTTGGCTAAAATGCTTCTAGCGTCTGCCGCGAGCTTGCGACGGGCAATGACGCATGCGCAGACGGCGAGGTTCTCCCTCCTCTCTTCACCCCTGCCCCAGGATTCACGAGTCCCGAAAAGCTAGCATACGGATACGGGCAGCAACGGCTGGTGAGAAAGGCTATGAGAGCAAGTTGCTCGTTTGTGCACGAGAGCGCAGCACACTTGAGGTTGTCAGAGAAATATTTTTCTTTCTCGTGATTCCGTGCTTGGTCATGAGCACAAACAGTAGATATAGTGCTTGCCTACTAATTCTCAATTAATATCTAAGAAAGTTGAATTCTGACTTAAATATATTAAATTTTATTTTGGTTCGAAATATATCAATTCATTGTCAACCGCGAGTGAGAACGAAACCGGAGCTGTTTCATAATTTGCTTTCAAGAAGTCTCTTGACATAAATCTGTTCAAGTAGGGTAACATTTGTTTCAATAACGATGATGGTAACAAAACAAGGATTTCACGGGCTAAAATTACTCAAGAGTATTTAATAAAACAAGAAATGGGACTCGCAGCTGATCTCATAGCTAACTGCTGCCACCACTCTCGGCATGTGGCACATAAAGGCATTTCAAGACAACGAATAACCTTTTTCTAGTGTGTGGATGCTGCCCCGCCGACCTCTTTCCTCATTTCTCGTCGCAACACATTCCTCGGTTTAGTCTGTTGCGGTCCTAATACAGCCAAAACCTTAGTAATTGTCTAGAAATCGTTTTTGCGCACAGCAGAGGTTGCGTACCAACACTTTCCCGCCAAATGTTCGTCTGGACATCTCTATTGTATTGGCCCACCAATGTGTGCTTTGCACGCCGAGCCCCTGAGGGCAGCACAAAGAAGGGCGTAATGTTGGTCGCGAGATTTAATACGCAGTTTCATGTCCCCTGTTGTAAACAGTTCAAACAATTCTGAATCTGTTTCTTTAATTTAATACGATTGTTACTCTCATGTAGCCTCCTACTCAGAAAATGCCAATGCGCTTCTGGTAGTTCTCGTTCCGACTATTGTAAAGTCGTATATCACTTAATTCTCGGGCGTGCAGATCGTTAATGTTTATTGCATAATGAATAAACATACAAAAAGATGCTGTGTCTTGAATTGTAGAAATTCGAATTATAAAATCTTGTCACAAAGAAAGACTAAGCTTTATAAATTCCCCCGGAATGGGAACAGGTGAGTTCAATATTTTTAATTTATAGTATTTTCTGCCGTTTGTTTACAATACTATTTTTCTTAAAACAATTTAAATGAAATAATAGTTGTAATTATTGCACTATTTTCATATGAATGTAATGACGCAGGTGCCGAGAGTGGCTTTGTGCAATTGGGGACCCTGGTGTTGCATCATGTACTTGGGAGACATTAATTACACATGGATATGTGTGCAGAGATCATTTTGAGGAAAAGTATATAACAGCCATCCAAGGGATTACAATAAACGCTGTTCCAACAATCTTTCCTAATTTACGAACTCCACTTTCTGATCCACAATTGCGAGTGTTTGATGAAAGTGTTCCAGTTCAAAACAGTAAGCACTTGAATTTATTATATCCTGGGTTAATGTTAAGAATTTTTTCAAGAGAAATTCAGCTTGACAGAAAGATGGAAAAAATGATGAAATGGTTCGAAGAGTGGGAGAGAACAGTACTCCATTGGAGCTGATCGCAAAAAGCAAATAATATGGTCAGGTCATATTTTGAAACACTCTTGTTCAGGCACATGGAATCCGTAATTGATGATGAGACAAGCAAATGAAGATGATATTGTGTGCCAACAGATTGTTGTAAGATCATAGTCTTCAGATGAGAGATGCATAGGTTAGAAGCCGTGTACGATAGTTGATACCTGTTGAAGGGCAGATTCTCTCAAGAAAATGAAGAAAAAAATTGCTAATGAATTCAATGTCTTACTTTTTTTTTTCTTTTAGTTTTGTATTCAAGTGTAATTATTGGCTTTCAAATTTCGTTTTTGCAGTGTTCCTGAGTGGTTATTCACTGCATAGTTGAAAAAATATGGAACCACCTTGTACTGGCATTTTGTTCATGCTGTTATGCAAACCTTAAGTACACTGAATGGTGTTTATAACTAAATATGTTTACTTTTCTATTGTGTGTAGGTATACTTGGTTTTGAAAATTATGAAAGAGTTGGTTCATGTGTTAAAGACCCAACAATGAACCAGAATCCAGTAACGGATAACATAGTGGTAGGAGCAGAAAGTGTAATTAAATTAGAGGAGGTAAATTTTGAATTATTGAGGGGAGTAAAGGTTGATTCATGTGTTGAAGAACCAGTAGTGAATCAGAATCCAATAATGGACGACATAGTGGTGGAAGCAGCAAAGTATAATTAAATTAGAAGAGGTAAATTTTAAATTATTGCTGTTAATCATTTGTAAGAATTTAGATTGCTGAAATTTTAAATTCCATGTATTGTTGAATCACACATTTTCAATTGGATTTGAGATGCAGCTTAGTCTGCTGTAAATATATCTAATTTTAACACACACAGATGTACTTTGTTTTGAATATAATTTTAAAAATGTATTAACAAATAAAATGTAGTGAATTTTGAGGAAGAGGTACTGCTTGTTATTTTCCTTTCTTTTTGCCTGCAGGTCAAGGAAGAACCAAATGACAATGTTAATAAATCTTCTTGGAATTTTGTAGTAAGTCCTTTTTCTTTTGCAAATCCTTTTTTTAATGAATTTAGGGTTTGGCAATTGTAATGGGAAAATGTTAATAAAATAGATACAAGGACAAAGAAATGTACTTTCCAATTGTAAAAATAACTGGTAAATATAAGAATTGTTAGGTTAAAAACAGATTGTTTCTCAGGATATTTTTGACTATCTTTAGATTGTTGTTGTGAAATTCAGGAGTAGCTAAATTTAGTGCGAAATCTACGAGATTATAAACCATGGCTATTTTTTGATTCTTAGAATGCTTGGATAGATAATTTAGAACTCTTCCTGAAAAGGTTGGCTTTTGATACCAGTCTTATAATTTTATTTTGCTTAACAATTAATTTAAGATTTAAAAAACTAATTTCTCTATTGTCATTATTTTCTATTTACAATCTCTACCCGTCATTCTTTATTACAAAATATATTCAAAAAAGATTAACACACAAATCCAAAGCAATTACCAGCATTAAAAGTTTACAAATACCCTTACCATTTTATGAACCTGTCAATCATAAAATAAAAGCCTATTTCAGAAAATACAATTTAGACATTGTATTTTACAATCTAAAAAAGACTAGCCATCTTTATCACAAGCAGAAAGATAAACCTAAACTAGGAGATAAATCTAATGTTGTGTACTCCATTCCTTGCAATGATTGTCAGCAGGTGTACATTGGGGAAACTAAAACAATGTATTAGCAGACAGATATACCAACATAAATATGTCATCAACAAAGATGCAGATTTATATACCTCTTAGACCAAACACAGAACAGAACTTAACCACTCCATTGGATTTGATAGAGTTAAAATTTTGCATCATGAGAAACAAACATCAAAAAGGCTAATTGCTGAAATGTTATATATCATATTAAATAATGCGATGAACACAAAAAGTGACGTACAAAAACGTGACCAAATTTATAAGACGTTAATACTGCACCAACTTCCATAATTGTATATTCTTTTTTGCCAATCGCACTGTTCATTCTATTATTTGAAACATTTATAATTTATATAATTCCTTAACGTATCGAAATGTGCTGCTCTCCATAATTGCCAAATGTAACTACTTGATTTGACAAGCCTTCATTGTTTTTATGATATGTAATGCTTTGATGTAAAAGCAATGTAAATATTTATCTCAATAATTTTAAATTCCATTGTTTTATGTTAATTTGTATACCATTGTATTGCTCTTGACAAGGCACGTACTAAACGCGCGAACGTTGAGCCAAAAATAAATGTATTTGAAGTTTTAATTCCTGAAGTCAATATTGATTGATCCTTTACGGTCAAAATATATATTTATTCGTACCATCTACGCATCCAATTATATACCAGGATCAACAGGAAGAATCTACATAAATTTCAATTATAAATATCAGTATTACATGAAAATATGTTCCCTCCGTTAAGTCAATTTTGACAAAGATTGCAGATTCGTAAATAAATAGGCAAGGCAATGGTAAGATTCCAAGCTCAATGAAAAGGGGCTTGCAGGAATCACGTGGATGGCATTTCTTTATTATTTGAATAATTTTCTTTTGCAATCTAAAAGTCTAGGTACTGCAGGATGAGATTCCTCAGAATATTGAGCCATATCTCAGGCGGGAATGTACATTTGCAAAATACATGCAATGAGCTGCATGAAGGCTGAAAGAATTCTGAATGCATAACATAATGAACTTAATTTATTGTTTAATTCTGTTATATGTACATTCCATTTGAGGTTTGACTGAATTGAGAGACCTAAAAATGTTGTTACCTTTACATCAGCTAATTGCATATTGTTCATTTTCATTGGAACATCTGATTACAGATTTGAGGTGCAAAAATGCATTGAAATCGTTTTTCTTCGTTCGTTAACTATTAATTTGTTATTACGAAACCACTTTGAAACTTCTTACTTATTGCTTCTTTTTTGCAAAGAACATTCGTGTCATCGGCAAACAGAATCGTTCTTCCATTTTTAATAGACGAGGGCATATCGTTTATGTATAACAGAAAGAGGATAGGACGTAAGATTGAACCTTGCCAGACCCCATGCTCAATTGGCAAAGAATTGGAAAGATAAGTAAATAATGTCCTTTCATGCCAGTATGGTATTTCTACTCTTTGAGTCCAAAGTTTAAGGTACGAAGTTATCCAATCTAGGGCAATGCCACGAATCCCATATGAAGGTAATTTTGAGAGAAAGATGTTATGGTCAGTAATGTCAAAAGCTTTTGAAAGATCTAAAAATATTCCAATTGGTGCTTCATTTTGGTCCATCGATGAAGCAACATCTTTAAGAAAAGAAAAAATGACAGTTTCCGTAGATTTTGATTTTCTAAGTCCATGCTGTGTGTGTGAAGACCCTTCGTTTTTCCTGACGAAAGAGAAATTTGACAGTAATTTTGAATTTCTTTTTTATTTCCTTTTTTAAAAAGTAGCTTAATTTTTGCTGTTTTGCAAATGTCTGGAAAAATCTCCTGTGCATAGAGAAGTATTGAAAATGTGAGTTAAGTTAGAAATTCATCTAAACTTATATTTATTAAACAAAATTAATGGAACATCATTACTTCCTTTTATTTTACATTACATCATTTTTCTGTTTTTCTTCATTACTTCACAAATAATTTATTTATGTTTTTAGGTTTCTTTTCATGTACATTTTAATCTCGTATACAGTTATCCATTATTCATGTATTGTAACAATATTTTTTCGTTTTTCTATTCAATCATTAAATTCTTCTACCTTTCCTTTTGAAAGATCTTTTAAAACTCTAGAAATGTATCAAAATTTTAATGTTTTAACACAATTGCAGAAATTAAGATTTATTTATTGGTATAATCACGTTCTGTTAACAAGCTAGAATGTCCATCCACATTATTTTTCAAGAACTGCTGAAGCTCAACAAACTGTCCATATTGAAGGAAAACTTTATCAGTTATGTACATGCTTATTGTATCAAGGACTGTAATTCTCAAAGTTCATCTGAATGACCCACAATTGGTTTGTATTCTTCCACCTCTTTATTTCAGTTGTTTCATCATTCAACATGTGATCATTCAACATGATCTTGAGAGTTTTAGAATTGATTTACAATAATACTTCGTTTCTCTTAGTGGATTTGAGGGCATAAATGCTTATTACAAATACTGATAAATGTAGTACATCCTGGATGTCTCCGTTTGTAGATGATGGAAACACATAGTCCTTAGACAAGACTTGTGATATCACAAATTCAGAGCTTCTTCTACCTAACTTCAAGAACCCTCTTGAAATGCATAGTCATGCCACAAAGAACATTAAAAACTTATTCAACTCCTTGCAAAGAACAGTATGAAAACCTACCATAATGTTTTTGAAATGGAACCGCTGAAATGAAATATTCATCACTTGACTTGTTTATTTTTTCTTCAAAGTCTTCTTTTTATATGGCCATGCTCTCGGAAATGAATGTAACTATTACCAGTTGTTTGAAACCAGTTTTGCTTTACTTTTCATGTATATAAATAACACAATATACCGGGTCTTTATCTTATCTTGCAATCCATGTCTGGAAACAAAACCTCTTGTTTTGGCAATTTGCCCATGCATGAAATACCTTTGGAATCCCATTCACTTTTAGCAATCCCCGACCATGTGCCCTCAGATTTTCGGCTAAGAGAATATGGCTAATTTTAGCTGGAAGATAGAGAAAGCACTTATTCTGTCCTTGTTACTCTTCAACGTATTGCAGCCAGTATGCTATTTAGAGTAAACATTTGTCTTTTGGCAATTGGTGGTCGTTATTTTATTATAGGAAATTATATTTTATTCTTTTTTATTAATTATTTTCAATAATTATTAGTTTACTACTTATTTATATTTTATTAATATTTTTAATAATTTTATTAATATTTTCTTGTTTGTTTAATATAATGATATTAATTATTGTATTATTGTTATATTGCGGTTAGTAAATCTATTAATCAGTCATGACTTCCCACCACATTGTCAGTATTACAGTTCTGTTTCCTGAGCACACTGGACAGAATTGCCTAAAGAGACTTTTTGTTTGCCTCCTCATACCTCTGCCCACCCCACCCCACCCTACCCCACTCGCCCTGTGCAGTGTGAAAAGATTCCAGCATGTGATTCACATACCTGCTTGCCTAAGCTCTTGAATGGGAAAACAGAAAAAACGAAAAGTTGCTGCAGCTTATGACCTGACACTCACCTTGTCCTCTGCTATCTTGATGTGCCAGGCATGGCTTTCTTGGAAGGAGTCAAAGATATGTGGTTGTCAAATTGCCAAACCAAGAACCATGGCTCCCAGACATGGGTTGTGAATTAAGATAAAGACCCGGCATATGAAGGAATTGGAGGAAGATAGCGCTAACCCACATATCTATAGTTTGTAATGGCCAGATGAAAAACAAGTCTAATGTGTCTTATTTACTTTTGTTAAGTCTAATGTGTCTTATTTACTATTTACACTTCACTTGCAGCTCTTAACACACAAATAAGTGTGAACACATCTATCAAGCATGTGAGCAGATAGCAAGATCTTTATTTTGGATTTATGAAACGAGTGTTAGCACCATCTTCCTTTGTCCTTTCAGAAATTGTATGTTGAATGAAATGTAATGAATGTGTAAATGAATTAATAAATTAAATATTTTATTAGGGTTAATTCTTCTGTACAGGACGAGGTGCGGCCACCATTGTCATTGATGGAACCAAAGGAGGAGGTTGCAGAGATCAAGCAGGAAGAAGAGGTGAGGATAACCTTTGGTGGTATTTTAAAGATGCTGATACACACAAAGATGAGGATGCACACTGTGCAGATACACACTATTTATTGAGTGAATTGTATGAAAAAAGTATAGAAATAATAAACTTAAAAATATTCATGCTAATAAGTAATTCTTATTCTTTTTTAAAATTCTTTATTAAATTTCTATTAATTATTACCTTTTTATTCTATTTAGAAGTGTACTCACAGAATATTTAGTTTCAGAATATGAATACATACAACCTGTAATAAATAAATTGATTAATAAATCGATAAAAAAAATTAATTTGGTTTACCTTTCCTGGGATAAGGTGCAGCCACCTTTGCCAATGCCATGGCCATGGCCATTGTTGGAGCCGAAGGAGGAAGTTGCAGAGATTAAGCAGGAAGAAGAGGTGAGGGTAACACTTCGTAATATTACACAAAGATTGTACACTAGTCACTTTAGGTGATAAATATATTGAAATAGATATGAAAAAATTGTTTTGCCTTTAAATGTTTAAAAATTAGAAATTTCTATATACAACATACCAGAAATTATGATCTACAAATACTTCATCTTCACATATGTGAAAAATATTGGGAACGTAATAAGTTGTGGATTGAAATTTGTAGAATTGGAAATAATTTAAAATTGTTGAAACCAGATGTTTTTTAAAATTATTTTATTTGACTCAACAAACAATATTACATTAAATTTTTTATAGAAACATTGAACAGAAAATGAAAAAAATAGATAGTTTAATATATTATCAATTACCTCATGAAAGATATTTTAATAATAATTGTATGAATGATAATAATTGGTGTTACAATAAGGAAATACCACAGGAAGTAGAAACAATTAATTTAGGGGATAATTTTGCATTTCATGTTTCACAAAAATGTAAGAAAGGACTAGTTATTAACATAATAAAAGAATTTGAAAATTTAATTAATAAATTACCAGAAAATTATAGGAACACCCAGCTAAGAATGAATTGTCGTGTGCAATTATGAAATTTATTAATAATTCTATTAAATTACATAAATTTGATCAAAATATTGTTAAAAAATTTAAATTAATGAAAACATTTGTCTGGAACAATCCTAATATGTTCTTTATAAAAAGTGACTGAGGAGGTGCAGGCATAGCAATAAATAAAGAGGAATATTACAAAAAACTTTATATGTTTTTTAATGATAATATTCGATATAAAGTTTTACATAACATAATTTAATAAGTTAAACCTATTCACAAGAAAGGTAACAAACAAGATGTAATGAATTATAGACCAATTTCACTCTTGTCAGGATTTTCAAAAATATTAGAAAAACTCTTCTATGAAAGATTAAAAAGCTACCTGATACACTGTAACATTATCACTGACTCACAACATGGATTCAGGGAAAATCGATCAACTGAAACTGCTATATTCGCCTTTATTAATGAAATCCTTATGGCACTAGAAAAAAAAGAAATTCCTGTTGGTCTTTTCCTTGACTTGTCAAAAGCTTTTGACACAATAGACCATAAAATTCTATTGTCAAAATTAGAATCTTATGGAATCCGGGGAATTGCTTATAACTGGATAAAATCGTATTTAACAGACAGAAAACAAATAGTAGTGTTACCTTACCTAAAAGATAACAAAATAAACAATCATCACTCAGAACCAAGAGATGTGACCTATGGGGTCCCGCAAGGATCTACACTAGGCCCAATTTTATTTCTCATATTTGTAAATGACCTGCCATTAATAATGGAAAACAACAAAACAGTACTTTTCGCTGATGACACGAATATAATATTCAAAGAAAGAACAACAATATCCCTACAAGACAAAGCCAATTCTGCCATTGACAAACTAACTCAATGGATCCACCAAAACAAACTAGTACTAAACAAAGACAAAACAATCACAATGCATTTCCGCAACACTCGCTCCCAACAATACTCACCAAATTTAATGTTAGAGGGCAACAGCATAACACAAGCACAGAATACAAAATTTCTTGGAATCACCATACAATCCAACCTCAAATGGAATTCACACCTACAAGATATTAATTTAAAATTGAGCAAACTTAATTATGCTCTTAGAATAATAACTAGAAACAGCACCATCGAAACAGCCCGAACAGTGTACTTTGCGAATGTGCACTCTGTTCTCAAATATGGAATAATAATGTGGGGCCAAGCACCAGAGGCTAAGCAGACATTCAAATTACAAAAGAGAATCATCCGAACAATAACAAATACAAAAATAACAGAGTCCTGTAGACCTCAATTCAAGAAACTTAACATACTTCCACTGCCTTGTATATACATTTACGAAGTTCTCATGTTTGTAAAGAAAAATCTAATAAACAACAACACACCTTACAAATTTAACTCAAACTTACACTCATACAACACAAGACAAGCATATAACCTTCATCAACCATTGTGCACAAGTACACTATGCCAAAAGGGTACATTCTCTACAGGAATACAATTCTTCAATAAATTACCTATATATCTGAGAAACATAACAGGAATACACAACTTCAAGATTAAACTTAAACACTTCCTTGGCCAAAAACTTTTTTATAATGTTCAGGAATACATCAGTAACTAATATGTACAAACTGATTTCAGGTGCTGCAGTAGGACTAGGTGTAGGAATAGAAAAAACCTGGCCAAAACCTGCCTCCTGCTCCTCACCATTTCAAGATTGGACAATTATATGCTAACATTATTACTTATATGTAGCTGTTATGATAATTAATATTATGTACTATTTTATGTGTTATTTTTACTATTATTACTATTATTATATTATAGTTATTATATTATAGTAGCAGTAGAATGACAGTAACAAGTAAATTTTAATTTTACATTAAACATAAAACTACAATTCTAAAATGTTAAATATTTTGCTACTAAAAATAATTGTATACTGTATAATATCTTAATCTACCTGTAAAAAGTACTGTAGTATAATTCTTAGGGCAATGACTCCATCTCAATCAGGTTTTTCTGTCCAGTTTTGCTGGTCCTTTGAGCAAATGCTGAGATGGCCCTTTGCTTTGCTTCTGGACAGTAAATGTAACTTCCCTCTCTCCACCCAATATACATTGACTTGTCATACACGATTGTAATTGTATATGTGACTCAATAAATTATTATTATTATTATTATTATTATTATTATTATTATTATTATTATTATTATTATTATTATAAGGATAGTTCTTCTACATAAATCAAAAAAGTCCAAGACATTATAAAAAGGTGAAAAACTAAAGAATACATAGATGAAAAAACATATAATAAAATATATCCTATTACTGGATACATAGCAAGAGCCTATGGACTACGTAGAGGGGTATTCATCCCCCAGGTATCTCCCACCAGGGGGCACTGCCCCAAATGAGACATTCTCTAAACTCCTGAATGGTGTCCTGGCATGTGTTGTAGTATAGCGTATGTTAGTATATGTATGTAAGGGGTGAGGATAGGACAAGGAAGGGGAAGGAAAGATAACGCATGGTCCGTGACCTCTTTCTTAGGGTACTGTTCTGGCATTCGCCTGGTGTTGATCGGAGAAACCACGGAAAACTACCGATATGAGCAGCCGACTGCTAGAATTCTCCTCGTCATCTCAACTGAATTTGACCTACCTAGTGTCGAAAATACCACCACCATCGAGACTTGAACCTAGGACCTCCCGTTCAGAAAATAAAACTCTTTTTCAACCATAAGACAGTCATAACATAAGAAGATATGAAAAATATATATAAATATTTAACTTTGGAATAATTTTATTACAATATTTTGTGTTTTCCTTTTTCCTTTTCATTTGGGTCAAGTAGGGACCATGCACAAATTTCAATGCTTCTTCCTTTGTCCTTCTTTCTCCTTCCTCCAGAACTCTTTCATCTTCTCACCATGTATCCTTTTTCTCTCCTTGGACCATTTTGATCCTGTCTTCTTTTCCATTCTGTCTTGGAATTCTTCCATTTCTAACACTTTTTTCTTAAACATCTCTCTTTGTGCTGCTTCTCTTTCACTGATGCTGTTTCTTTCCAAATCTTTCCTAACTTCTTGAATCTAGGCTATTGTTGACTTCTTGTTCCAGAGGTATTTAAAAATCTGCTTGGTTAATCTGTTGTCGTCCATTCTCTCTACTGTCTCTGTCTCTCTCTCTCTCTCTGTCTCTCTCTCTCTCTCTCATATATAGTATGTCATTTGTATTGCCAAGCATTCACTTGCGTAAAGACATCCAGGTTTGACTACTGTTTTGTAGTGCTGTATTTTCTAGTTTTTAGATCGAGACTTTTTGTTGTAAATATTCCTGGTTATGCTATATGCTCTCTCCATTTTGTGTACCCTTTTTTGTACAGCAAATTTTTCTAGGCCATTTTCTTGAATTATTTATCCCAAATATTTGAATTTATTTATTCTCTTTACGTGTCCAATATCTGTTGATAGGATTTCTGGAGCGTTTTTACATTCTTGTATATGTACATATATAAGTAGTTTAGGGAAAGTTATGTAATGCTGCGTGAAAAAACGGCGAATTTTTGGCAGAAAATAATTCATTGACAGGCATTGATAACAAAAATGTGGATAAATTCAGTTGCTAAATTAAGAAAAAAATCCCTTAACATGTGGTGTACACAGAATCCCTGTTTTGTATTCCCTGGTCAATCTGGTTTGAATCAAAGCTTTGAGATTTTGAACAAGATTCTCTAAAATTTTGGGCTATTTTACATGAAGCCCCCTGGACATTTTAAAAAAAATTCCCAAAAACCGCTCCAAATTTTTTCTTTAAATTTCTTGTAAGAATAGAGCAAAACACACTTATGAAGGTGGCATAGGTCCAATTTTCACTGATAACTCTGAATTTTCGAAAATTGTGAAAGTTTGAATTTTTGCGGCGTCTTTCTCCAACGACAAAATTGAAGAAGATGAAGATAGAAACTCAAAACTTTTCTGTGAAAAAAGCTTCAAATTTCGCATTTTTAATAGTGTTTAAACGCCGTTTAAAAAAACTACAAATTTTTAAAAGAATATTGCCCTTTAGAGCTTATGTCACCTTAAAATACGGACTAAATTTCCAATGTGGCGTCTGAACTTACCTCCGGTCAGAACCACCAACTTTTGAAACTATGAATGCGTACAGCTGATTGTTGTCCTCGTCTGTCAGGATCAGACTCTGCCATGGAAGTCTTTTGTGTTATGTGATAATCCTGTCTCGTCTTTCATTCGAGTGAAACATTGCATCCATAAATGAACGTGAATTGAGTGCATTACTAATTGAAATAAGACTTCATTTCCGAGTAATGAAATTGACAAGTGTTTTGTGCGAATAAAAATATAACCTTAAAAGTGATCTCTTCTGTGTTAATTACATATTTAAAATGTTAATCCTAACAATGAATTAGTAATTCTCATGTTATTAACATTTGAAAGCATCAAAAACAAAATAATGGAAGAATTTTAATAAAATGAGTAATATGAGCAACGAGATATAATTAATTGTGTAGTTCATTCTTACCTGACAGATACTTACTTATTAAATCACTTTAACTCAGTCATGCAACAGTGCTAAGAATTGTATATTTATAGTAGGTAAGCAAGAAATTATTATATAGTAGGTAAGCAAGAAAATTTTCTAGACTTATAATTAGGGAATTTTCAATAAGCAATCCCTAAAACATTTGACAATCAGAGATGAAGAGTATAATAATTACTTTATAAAACAATTATCAATAATTTATAATATATCAAATCAAAAACAATAAATAAGTTATTAGACATTTCTACGGATAACCTGATCTTAAACTTTTCCAGTTTTGATTGCAGTAGCACACACCCACCTATAAACACCCACCCACACCCACCTATAAACACATAATAATTTTAAAAAATATGATTATTTTTATTACAATTTTATGTTAATGATCGTTAGCAACAAAATATCTAATTATGGAACGTTTTCTTATAAACAGTTTAAAAATATAGAACTGGTAGTACAAATGGAATTCACTTACTTCCAATAATTTTGCCATCCATCATGTAACAGAAATGTGAGTGACATGAATTCCTTCATCCATTAATTCTTTCCATAATCGGCAATGTTTATTTCCATTGAAAATAATTTTGAATTCATGTGATTTTTACCCAAGAACAGGTATATGTCTTGAGTTGAGCCATTTCTAACTTTAAATAACTCAATATAATGAAACATAGCAAGTAATAAATTAATATTCTATAAGATAAAAAAATAAATTGATCGAACCTTAAACTAAAATACCAAAATCTAAATAGCTGATGAACAGACTAAATTGTAGCTGAGATAAGTAATGTAATAATAAGTGTTTTTGCTGAAAGAACTACAAGACGTGAAATAACTGTAATAAAACAAATGTAAAACTATGGAAACAATTGCATAAGTCACTCGAAATAATGACTAACGATCACAGTGTAGATGCTCGTTTGAAATGTTAGCGGAACGGTGGTGGTGGTGGTGGTGGTGGTGGTGGGTGGGTGGGTGGGTGGGTGGGTGGGTGGTGGTGGTGGTGGTCGTGGTGGTGGTGGTGGTGGTGGTGGTGGTGGTGGTGGTGGTTGTTGTGGTGGTGGTGGTTGTGGTGGTGGTGGTGGTGGTGGTTGTGGTGGTGGTGGTGATGGTTGTTGTGGTGGTGGTGGTTGTTGTGGTGGTTGTTTTAATTATATATACTCTAAAATTAATATTTTGTTTCTACCTTTAGGAAACCAAAAAATTAAGAAAAGTCAAAAAAATGTACTTTGGGTGGTGATAGATGGCTGCTGGTAAGATTATGTGGTATGTGGCGATTCTAGATAGCTAGCCCAGATCCAAGGAAATAGAAAACTAATATGGAAAAGTCTGTGCCATTCTATAGTGCCACAAGTTTATATTTGTCTTAAATTTTGTTTTTTTCAACATAAATTCGTAAACTTACTTTGATGGCTATTTCTTCTAGGAGAGTGGTTTGTATTTCTGCATGTTTGAGGTTTTCGGAAAGAATGGCAAAGTCATCTGCAAATGCTAGACAGTAAAATTCAATTTCTTTGTTCTTACTCCTCAGTCTTATTGGTGATATCTTATACTCTTTTAGCTTTTGTTTACATTCTCTTACTATTTTCTCCAGGACACAGTTGAAGAGTGGAGACAAACCATCCCCTTGTCTTACACCTGCTTTTATATTGAATGGCTTAGGTATTTCACCCCAGAACTTAACTTTCGATTTGGTATCTGTGAGCGTTTCATCGATAAGGTTTGCTAGCTTAGATTTAATGCCAAATTCTTGGATTACTTTGTGTAATGTTTCCCAGTCATTTGAATTGCAGGCCTTTTAAAAATCTACAAATGTTACAACTATGTCTTTAGAGTTCGAAAGTCGAATTATGGCCTTTAGTTCGAAAATCTGTTCTGTTCAAGATCTGCCTTTTCTAAATCTACTCTGATATTCTCCCAAATGGTTATCAAGTGTTGCTTTTACATTGTTTAGTACTACAATTGAAAATATTTTGTAACCCACTGGCAACAAAGGTATACCTCTGTAATTAAATACATCTTGCTTGTCACCTTCCTTAAGCAAAGGATGGATAAGAGCCACTTTCCAGTCTTCTGGAATCTTTTCAGCCTCCCACATTTCCTCAAATATGAGCTGAAGGCTAGCCATAATTTTTGGTTGAGGCCGTTTTAAGAGTTCCGCTGTAATTCACTAGCTTTGTTAGGGTATTTATTGCTTTTTACTTTCCCGTATACATACGTATATACGGAGTAATATACGTAGTATAGGGAAAGTTATGTAATGCTGCGCGAAAAAAAGGTGAATTTTCGCCAGAAACAAATTCGTTGCCAGGCCGAATAACGTTGCCGGGCCTGATAATGAAAAAGTGGATAAATCCAGTTGCTAAATTAAGAAAAAAAATCCCCTAACACATGGTGTTGCCAGAATCCCTCTTTTGTGGGACAATGATACCGAAAAATCAATTGAAAGGAAAACATCCATCTGTCCAAAGTGGATAAATCCAGTCGCTAAATTAAGAAAAAAAAATCCCTAACACGTGGTGTAGCCAGAATCCCTCTTTTGTGGGACGATAATACCGAAAAAAAACAATTGAAAAGAAAACATCAGTCCGTCCAGGACTTAAACCATTCGTACAATTTCTTCCAAAATGGATATTTCCTGGTCGATTTGGTTCTAGTCAAAGCTTTGAGATTTTGAAAAAGATTCTATAAAATGTGGGGATACTTTACATGAAGTTCCGTGGAGATTTTCAAAATTTTCTCAAAAACGGCTCCAAATATTTTCTTTAAATTCCTTGTAAGAGCAAAGTAAAATGCACTTATTAAGGTGGCATAGGTCCCTTTCACGGTACTCTGATTTCGAAAATTGCAAAAGTTTGAATTTTATTCGGCGTCTCCCTCCGACTATAAAATTGCAGATAGAGATTTTTCATTCAAATAAAATTTGTTCTTCATAGTATGTTCTTTCTTTAAGGGCTTGTACATTTTTTGGTAATTTTAGTATTTTTCGCGCAATGTTACGTGTAATATGTGCAAAAAAAAAAAATACAAAAACTAGATTTTCTCAAAAACTGCTCCAAATTGTTTCTTTAAACTTTTGGTAGAGATAGTGCTAAATGTACCCTATGAGATGACATAAACTCCAAATCGATCTATTCTTTTGTTTTTTCAAAAATTGTAAAAATGTAATTTTTTTACTTGTCTCTCACGTTGTTAACACTTATATTAGTGGAGATTTGTTTTTCACTATTATATTTAAGAATTCATGTGCTTTAAATAATGTCAAGAAAAGTTTCTCAAAAACAAACGTTTTTCTGTGAAAACTAGCTCAAAATTCCGCATTTTCAGAAACATTCAAACTTCATTTTCTCCTAAATGGCTAAAAAACATTTCTTCAAACTTTTTGATCAGATAGTGCTAATTGCACTCTTTAATATGACGTAAAGTTCATTTGGGGGTATTTTTTTGTTTTTTAAAAAATTACACAAATGTAATTTTTTGAATGATATCTCACATCTTTAATATGCACATTACCAGCAATGTGTAAACACTAATGTATTTGTGAGTTAATGAGCTTCAAATGACTTTAAATGAAGTTTTTTGAAAACTCAAAATTTTATGTGAAAATGAACTTAAAATGTCGCATTTTTAGTAGCGCTTAATCGCCATTTTCTTAAGAACAGCTATAAATTTTTAAAGGAAAATTGCCATATAGGACGAAGTTTTTGTGTTCTTTAATATTTTAAAATTAATATTTCCGTTCTACCATTGGGAAACCGAAAAAATAAGAAAATGTCAAAAACATGTTTGGGCGGCAATAGATGGCATCTGGCACTAGTATGTGGCAATTCCGAATAGCTAGTCCAGACCCAAGGAAATAGAAAACAAATGTGGGAAAGTCTATGCCATTCTGTAGCACCACTAGTTTAATTTCTTCAGCTGTAGGTGGTAGATCTGCTTCTGAGTTTTCAAGATGGTTTGGAAATTCTAGCTTACAGTTCGATTTGTCTCAGGTCAAGAGTTGTTCAAAGTACTTTCTTAGTATTTCACAGTTCTGGGTATTACTTAAGCCTATTTTACCATTTTCCTCTCTGAAGCAATTACTTGGAGCTTGGTAGCCCATTAAGTGGTTTTTAAATGCCTGGTAGAAATTTCGAGAGTTATTTTTATCAAAATTGTTTTGTGTGTCAAGAAGTTGTGACTTTTCGAAAGATCATTAAGCTCTCTTGATTATCGTTGCTCTCGCCTTCCTTTGCAATTTAAATTGATTAAAGTGTTCAGTTTTTCCAGTGCATTTCCATTTTCTCCATTTCATTTTTTCCACAACTGCTTCTTCACAAGATTCATTCCACCAGATTTTTTAAAAAAATTTTGCTGCCCCAAAGTATGTTCTCTGCTGCTCTGTTAATTTCTTTGGATATTTCTTCCCACTTCCCTGAATTAGCTAACTTAATTTCTTTTTGAAAATGCTCTATTGCTTCTTTTGTGATGTTGAGCATATCTGTGTTATAGTTAATCAATTTTTGTTGTTGCTTTTGTTTTTTGCTGGGGATAAGTTTCAGCTTAATTTTTGTAAGGTAATGATCAGAGTCAAATTCCCTGTTTCTTGTTACTTTTGCATTCATGATTTCTTTAATATTTCTTTGAGAAATAGCAGCGTGATCTAACTGTTACTCCCCTAGCATTGCACAGGGAGATATTCTTGTTTTTGCTTTTCTTGGTAATTTCTTGAAGAAAGTTGACATTAATTTCAGATGAAAAGTTTTACAAAGATTAATTAATCTTGAACCGTTTTTATTTGTTCTTTAATGGGCTGGATATTCTACTGTTTTTTGAAAAGCTTTTTCCTTCCCTATTTGTGCAGTTAAAATTCCCCAATACTATCACATTGAGATTTTTGATAATTCCTCTTCCAGAAGTTCCTAGAACACTTCTACTTTACTTACTACTACTTTACTCGGATTCATATTGTCATCATTAATTGGAGCATGGTAATAAACAAATGTATACTGTTTGTTTTTGCATTTGACTGTTGAAAGAGTGATTCTTTCTGAACTGGATTTAAATTCCATAACATTACCTACTTAGTTTTTATGAATATAGAAGGCAGTACCGGGTATTGGTATGCCTTTCATAATTTTTATTGCTGGTTTACCCATAAAAATTCTGTGGTTTTGGTTTCTGTACCGTTTGCGTCCAAGAATCTAGCTTCTTCAACTGCTAAAATTTGTATTTCGTGCTTCTCTAAGAGAAATTCAAGTTCTTCCTGTTTACCAGCTTTTAGTAATGAGTTTACACTCAAGGTGCCTGTGAAGAATTTCCTTTTGAACTTGAGTTGGAAGGATTCCAAGAGCACTTCGAGTTGTCCTTACTGCAGATGTTGGGACTCTCCAGAACCCTAGGTCCCGATGCATTGCATAATGCAATGGTAGATTCCTCTTTCGAGCTGCCACTTGGTGTAGTGCTTACTACTGGCGGACTTTCCATTCTGCAATTGAAATTGAATATTGTACATGGGATGAAATAAATTCCAAGATAAGGTCGGATTGTTAGTCCGAAATGATTATTTTTTATGGTTTTCTTCACTAGGTTCTTTCGCTCCCTCTCTGCCATGCTCTAAGATTCCTCATCCGCCTTTGAGACTGTTGACTGGGTTTCACCTGTAACGCTAGGCAGGTGCCCTCACAGGGTGCTACCATCCAGAGCCAGAGGAACCCATGTTTTTTTACGAGGTGTTACTCCTCCCCTTCCTCCTTCCCCATCACTTGTGAGATGAGGCCCCGCGATTGGGACCAGCATTGGCGAAGTTATTACAATACTTGCTTCTTCTTCTTCGTCTTCTTCGTCGTCGTCGTCTTCTTCGTCGTTGTCGTCTTCTTCTTCGTCGTCGTCGTCTTCGTCGTTGTCGTCTCCTTCTTCGTCGTTGTCGTCTCCTTCTTCGTCGTTGTCGTCTCCTTCTTCGTCGTTGTCGTCTCCTTCTTCGTCGTTGTCGTCTCCTTCTTCGTCGTCGTCGTCTTCTTCTTCGTGGTCGTCGTCTTCGTCGTCGTCGTCTTCGTCGTCGTCTTCTTCGGCGGCGTCTTCTTCGGCGTCGTCTTCTTCGGCGTCTTTGTCTTCGTCGTCCTTGTCTTCTTCGTCGTCTTTGTCTTCTTCGTCGTCTTCGTCTTCTTCGTCGTCTTCGTCTTCTTCGTCGTCTTCGTCTTCTTCGTCGTCTTCGTCTTCTTCGTCGTCTTCGTCGTCTTCGTCGTCTTCTTCTTCGTCTTCTTCTTCGTCTTCTTCGGCGTCGTCTTCTTCGTCTTCTTCTTCTTCGTCGTCGTTTTCTTCTTCTTCGTCTTCGTCGTTTTCTTCTTCGTCTTCTTCTTCATCTTCTTCTTCTTCTTCTTCTTGTTATGATTATGATCATTATTATTATTTACCTTCAAACACTTTTTTATAGTCTCATCCAATATTTGTTTTGCTGTCTGATATGACAAACTCGTGACTTAAAACTCCTTTGCAATATAATGAAAGTAATAATTATAAATTGTTCAAACCATTTTTGCCTTTTCTTTCTTGTATATCTAACATATTTGCTATATTTCCAAAATTTGTATATGAACGTCTTGTAATAAATGAATATTATTTAGTATTTATTCTCTTGTATAGGATGAGGTGCAGCCACCATTGCCAATGTTGGAACCAATGGAGGAGGTTGCAGAGATTAAACAGGAAGAAGAGGTGAGGGTAACACTTAGTGACTCTTTCATAAAATGATACACTTTTCACATCATTTGCTCATTATGGAATGAATGGAAATGTGCAGTAAAATACCAGTGTAATAAAAGTTGTAGAGATCTTGATAATTGTTTTGCTGCTGTGAAATTTCATTTTGTTGAAGACTAATTCTTAAGTTCACCTACTACAGTATATCAGTTGCAGGATCTATGTTATTTCAACACGAATCTTCAAATTAATATGCAGTGGCATAACTATCAGCAGTTCAGCTACACTCCAGTGTTTGTAAACGTTTTTTTTTTGTGATTTTTAAGTAGTAACTTTCCATGTTTTTATCTAGTAAGCCAAAGTATATTTCTTTCATCAATACCATCCTGATATTCAGGATTTACATTTTATGTTGTTTTGAAAATTTATGGTAGCTGATTTTCTAATGAAATATCAGATTTGACTGACATATCTTCTTAAAGACCCTTGTCCCTTTAAAAGACAATGCTCTTCAAACTATTTCACTTTCTTGCCATACCACACAAGCTTTGGAGAGAAAGTATTGTAAATGTGGAGCGGACATCTATGACTTTTTTTTAACAAAATCTTATTGTTGCCAGGGTAATCAACAAGTGGATCAGCCTTATTTGTATATGTAGTAACTTACTTCAATGTGTGGAGGTATTTTCTGGGTCCTAGATAATGAAATATCGATTGACAACAAAAGCCTCAGTCCTTTTGTCAGCATTAGCATCTAAACCATTCAGACAATTTTCTTCAATATTCTCTGAAAAATCTAAATGAACTGTAGGTCCTATGAGTTTGAAACAGATATTGCAATTTTGGGGTACTTTACATGAATCTTCAATATTTTCAAAGTTTTCCCAAAATTATTTCAATTTTTTTATTTGATCTTGTTCTTAAATGGTACACATCTCATTTTTGTGCATATCCTTAATTTTTTGAAAAATGCCGAGGTTCAAAATATTATTGGTGCCTTCCGACAACTGCAATAATAAAGATCCTTTTTTTCCCTTAAAGAAATCTGTTCAATAAAAACAGATCTTCAAAGAAAGTAGTGTACAAGTTTTTGAAAATGAATATTTTCACATAATTTTGCTTGCAATTGTTTTTCAAAAACCCTTTCAAAGATTTTTTTTTTTAATTTTCCGCTAATGTAAAATATTCTTGCTGGTCTCAATTCAACAAAAACTGCATTTTTGAAAATCACAATGAACTTAACGTCTGAAAAGTACAAGATTGAGGGTAGAAAACTGTTATAAACAACATGTTTAAAAAGGTAATGTACAATTTTTTGAAAAAGGTTTGGTTTTTGTATAATTTCTGCTTGAAATTGATGCAATTAATAAAAAAAATTAAAAATGCTTCAAATTTTTTTGAAGGATAGAGCAAGAGCACCAAAAAATTGCACAGATCTAATTTTACTTTAATTTTCTGCATTTTGAAAAATTGCAGAAGTGAGAAATAATAGGAGAAACCATTAATTATTTAAGGTTCTTGCGCCATGGCCTTCAAAGTACAGGCACATTGCTTTGACATTGCTCATCATAGTAACACCCATCATATATTAATGCCGTATCTTATGTGAAATGGCCCATAAGCACTTTGGCCATTCTACTTTAGATATAGAGTTAATCTACTTCACCTGTCAATGCAACCACATGTGACACAGACCTTAAGAGTCAGCAAATGTTAATTTGACTAAGTGAAAGCATGCTTGGAGAAGTTACTGCATGGACCCTTAGTGCAAAGAAACAATTTTTGCTGGTTGGAGACACATTTGCATGTTCATGTAGTATAATATTGTATAGCCATTACTAATTATGCAAAAAAACTGTGCTGTTAACAACTAGTAGTTTTTATTTGATATTTCTTAAAAGATGCTTCATTTATTAAAATTACCTTAACATATCTGTAATTCTTTTTTTAGAGGTAAGATTAACTCCAATATCTCTTCCTTTTTAGACTCCACCCCTATTTGTCAGGAATAGTTTTGACTCAACTCTGATATTGTATTTCAAAAATGTAAAAGATATTTTGAATTTTTACAATATAAAACAGAGTGAGTTTACTGAAAAATAGAATTTCATTAATGTGAAATATAACTCATTGGTAAATTGATGGGATCTTGTAAATAATTTCATGATGCTGACATTTTTTTACATCAGCAATTATGCTGTAATAACTTCATTGTAAATAAAAATATTGCGGAATATGTAACTTCAGAATAATTGTTTTTCTTCTGCAGGAGTTGGAGCCTCCTGCTGCAGTTTTTATAAAATGTGGGAGCGATGAGACTGAGGCAGAAGGAGAGGTGAGTGGAGTGAGGTAAACTTTTTTTGTAATGTAAAGTGGTGTGGGGATCCGTACTCTGGTTAACCTATTATCTTGAAATCAATTTCACAATACTGACATTTTTTACATCCACAATTGCTAAAATGACTTTTCATTGTAAATAAAAAATATTGGGGAAACAACTTCAGAATAATTGTTTTTGTTTCGGCAGGAGTTGGAGCCTCCTGCTGCAGTTTTTATAAAATGTGGGAGCGCTGAGACGGAGGCAAAAGGAGAGGTGAGTACAGTGTGGTAAACTTTTTTTGTAATGTAAAGTGGTGTGGGGATCCATACTCTGGTTAACCTAATATCTTGAAATCAATTTCACAATACTGACATTTTTTACATCCACAATTGCTAAAATGACTTTTCATTGTAAATAAAAAATATTAGAGAATATGTAACTTCTGAATAATTGTGTTCTTTTCTGCAGGAGTTGGAGCCTCCTGCTGCAGTTTTTATAAAATGTGGGAGCGATGAGACTGAGGCAGAAGGAGAGGTGAGTGGAGTGTGGTAAACTTTTTTTGTAGTTGTAGTAATAATAATAATAATAATAATAATAATAATAATAATAACAACAACAACAACAACAACAACAACAACTCCACCTAGGGAGTACACAGCCTTGCAGTTGGTGGAGCTTGAGTACCCCCATGAGCCTGAGAGCTATGTCAGTGGTAGCCTAGCTATTGGTATGGCCTTCCTTGCTGAATAGGTTGAAGGTGAGGTGTCCGACGAAGAAGTACTCTATTTTGAGGAGAGTGGGAAGTAAGTAGAGAGGGAAGGGTCATGAACCTTTGGCCTTCCTGTTATCGGCCCATGGAGGGTACAGGAGAGAAACTGGGTTGGCACACCAGGCCACTGATTAGAGTGGAGGCCCGAACCTTGCATTAGCCAGCGAAGGAGGCTGCCTTCAGCAGTCAGTGAAAATCCCATGGGGTTTAGCAATGCCGACTGGCGATCGGAGGGTCCCCTGCTGGTCCCTGCAGGGGGATGTCCCTAGGCCACTGTGGGTCGCAGTAACAGATTGCAGGAAATAACCATGGATAAAGTGTGATCTGTGAACTCTAACTTGCATCCTGCGAATCTTAACTTACAACATCAAAATGGATAGAACAAGCAATGTATTGAACCTTAATGTACCTTGTTCTACCAATGTCCCACACCTGCTCAGAAACTGAGCTAATGTCACCTTATCGACATCTGGCCATCCCATGAATGTTAGTCCCAGGAACCTAGAGCCGGCAGTAGCTCGAAGCCATCGTCAGAGATGGACGCGGGATGAATTAAAGGAGGTGATGTGGTGTTTTTACTATGCAAAAGCGAAAAATGGGGGCTCAAAAGTAAAAGATTTTAAGATATGGAGAGAGCGGAACCCAGATCTACTGTAGACTCAAAGAAGCTTGCCAGTCAACGATGATACACACTTAGCAGTGGAAATTTTACAGCAGAACACCTTGCAGACATCCAGAGAAACGCGGAGTACGTTCTTCGATCAAACTATTCACATGACGAACAATTATAACCATCTAATATCCCTGAAACCGATGGTCGTCTTGAAAGTTCATCTCTTCCAAATGAAACATCTGTCAGTGGTGAAAATTCATCTGGCCATGAGTCACACGATAAGGACATGATGTGGGACCTCTTCCGACTCGTGATAGAACGAGTTCTACTTCCATTTGAATCTCGTGCACCGTTGAGAATTTATGAAAGTGCTAAAGCTGAGAGCGTGATAGAAACAGTGAATTCTGCCTTAAATGAGGTTGTACAGACCTCAAGTAGAGATCTAAATATTACTGAAATCAATCACATCGTATATGCAACTGGGATATCTACAGAGTCTTTAGCGTGTCTCGCAACCCATGACTGGTAACGCCTGTTCTTGTTTTGGGAATTTGGCAACCGCGTGTCTGCCTCCTTTCAATACTGCCGTGGCTGGCACGTCGTGGCAGCAGAGGAAGTGAGCTGCGCGTCATAATCTGCAACTTTCCTCTTTCTGTGTTTTCCCATTCAAGGGCTTGGGTGGGCAGGTACCCGGCTTACACACCAGAATCTTTTCGCGCTGCGCAGGGTGGATGGAGTGAGGTGGGCTGGGCTGGGCTGGGCTGGGCAGAGGCATGAGCCAGCAAACAAAACATCTTTCAGGCGATTCTGTCCAGTATGCTTAAGAAACAGGACAGTAACACTGAAGATGGGGAGGGAAGTTTTGACTTATCGATTTATTAACAGCAACGTAACTATAGTTATTATTTAATGAACGCCGGCTCACAGAGAAATCACAAAGATATCTCGTGAAACATCACCGCCAAGCTGTTCATTATTTATAACAATAATTATTATTGAACCTGGAAATTATTTACTTTTATTTTTATTTATTCATTTTATTTTATGTCGCATCAACTACAAAGGTTATTAGCAAGCTGGAAATTAAACAAATAGGGAAATCTTAATAAAATTAATAAATATTAATAAATATTAATAAAATAAACCAGAATCTCTAGATTACTAATAATTCTCTTCCTTTCCTCTCCCTCTTCGTTTCTCCTTTCGTTCGTAACTGGCATGTCCGAAAATTTTCATTGAAACATTTCCTGACTAAGGAAGATTTAGTGCCGAAGTAAACTTCCACCAAAAATACACGTTCCACCAAAAATCCTTCGTCAACATTTTCGAAGCGATTCTTCTTTCCTAAACGTGAGTTGCTACGATTATGAATGAAACGTGAAAGAATGACTGCCCAAGCACAGAATAAGTGCTTGCTCTTTCTTTCAACTAAAATAGCTCTGTTCTCCTACCCCGCAATCTGCGACGGGAGTTGGGTCGTTAAAAGTGAAAGGGAAGCCAAAGGTATTGCACGTGTTGCCAAATTGCCAAAACAAGTGGTTGTGCTCTGAGATATGGGTTCCGAGTTAGACTAAAGACCCGGTAGTGTCTCAGAGAATTTTGGGGCCAGCCAAGAACACCGATGGCCGCCAGCAAGCCAGAGTAAACATCTCCGTACCCTCATGGGCGAAAAGAATTATGAAACGTATAGCCGACACACGGCATGAAATATCACTCCTAGCCGAGGCATCTTCAAAATCAAATCACACTTCTAAAGTTCAACAAAAAATACTCCATGTTGAACAAAAATACCTAATTGAAAATGACACAAGGCTAATGGTAGCTGAAAAGCTAAAAGAGAAAATTCAAGCATGGGCTCAACGAATCAGACGCGGATCCAGGGGGGGGTCACGGGGGTCATGACCCCTCCCCCAATGCTGAACTAATACAATTTTTTGTGTGCAATTTTTGTGAGATACTCTTAACATCTAAAACCTCTTAGAAACTGATAATCTTTCCAGTGTCCCTTCAGAATCGGGACTAACCGTGACATTTTTGAGACATTGTCAGACAATTCTACAAATTTATAAAATGTAGTAATGCTGAAACTAATGAATTTATTTAGAAATTGGAATTTAATTTGTATAAAAACATACTTGTGTTCAAGCTCACTTTCAAAAGGTACAAAGAAATATAGCTAAACAAGAAACATATCTGAAGTCGGAATCACACTGCGCGTTACTATTTTCGTCAACTTAATGTGAATATTTGTCACTAATTGAACGAGAGAACTGTGGGAAAAATTTATTGCAACATATGGACTCAGCGTAAAATTCACAATCGTTGTTCATAGTGTGACGGTCCAGATGGACTCGTCAAAAACAACAATTTCAATATATTTAATAGGGAAAAATACGACATATTTGCATAAACAATTGTAGTGTTAGGGACTGTAGTGACATTTTTTTATTTATTTATTACGCCGGAGTTGACGAACTGTTGAATTCCAATCAGTCCGGTATGAATAAATAAGATATTTTAGAGTGACAAGAAACAAGTGCACATTAGGTTTTTCAAGAGAATTAAAGGAAAACATAACTTTGTCGCAAAACAAGTGAACCCTGCGTAACGAAATCGCCATGTTAGTAAATGTGTCAAAGTTAATAAATTGACTTTGAAAAGGCAATGAAACATATGTGAATATCGCGAAAAAATATGTAGTTAGTTTACGTATGAAATATGATCAGGTGCAAGGGAAAGTTAGACAGAAAACTCAATTTTATGAAGGACGTGCAAGTATCAAATGAAAGAGAAAGACGGCAGTTATTTTTCTATTTTAGGGAAGTCAGGGGAAACGATCGGGGAGAATGCTTGTGGTCTCGGTAGAGTACGGATGGTGGAAGGAAGCTATAATGGCGGATAATGTGTGGTGTTCGGATGGATACAAATGAAAGTCGCAGTTAAAACATTAATGGTTGTAATATGGAACCAGGAAAAATTGGTGGTTATGTGTAATGCAGCCACAGAATTCAACGCAAAGGGAAGTGATAATTTCAGACTCTGCACTATCTTTCTCAACATTGTGAGAAGGCCAAGAGATGTATCTTAAGGGGAAAGCATTTGTAATCTTCAAAATAACATGGCCTTTAATAAGGGGATGAATGCGCGCTTGTATGAATGAGTCTTGCAAATGTTAGGCTTAAGTGTTATGTGTAAACATTTATTCTGTTGCAAGGGTAACAATATGTTTTTGAAATGTGTTTCGGGCTGATTTTAAGGACAGGGTTCGGCTCACTAAAACAACGGCGCACGGTTCACTTGCGCATGGTTCACTCGCGCGGACCACGAGAACGGATCACTCAGGGAGCGGGAAGATGCCTTTGTGCTTGCATTGTGCGGTGTGGTGCGAATGTGTAATGGAGAATTACAATGGTTAAATGCATAAAATGCGTTGCATGCATAATGTTAAATGCATAAAATGCGTTGGTAATTATGCGTTGGACAGACTCAAGGATGTTTTATGTTAACGCGAGGGCCGAAGGCCCGAGCCTCGTCCTCAACTTGGACACGGGTAGCGAAGCGTCACGATTCCACACGAAAGTGCGTTGGCCACGTGGCCGTGTGGCCGGGCACACTGTGGCGGCGCCGCGAGTGACTCGTTCGGAACCGAATCGTGCGCGTCAATAGGAGCCGAAGCCTGTCCTTGAAATTTACCGTGTTTCGTTGTTATGTTATGTAACGGCGCGGCCTGCCGCGAACTGAATATTATGGATTTTACCATTAATTTAATAAGAATTTCGATCGAATGACGGAACGCAGTTGTAGGAGCGGCCCGGCCCCTGCCGCTGGTAAGCGGACGGAGGCGGGTTTATGACTCTACTTCCGCCGAAGCATTTCTGAAAACGCGCCGCCTTGGGTCGATCGCGCCCCCCGCGCAAGGCCGAGCTCGCCCGCACCCGGGAAAGGACAAGTGGCTGCGCTTTGTTCTTTTCACGCGGCATCCACGTCAAGTGCCGGGCCCGCGATGACACACACTCGAGTGTTTTTACGACTCAACGAACTTCGGCATACGTGCTACCCCGGCTAAGTAGGTCACAACGACTTTTTTTCGCCGACCGCGGCGAAAATAATGCCAACCGTCGATCGAGCAGCAACGCCTCTTTTTTCCCTCTGAGGAGCCGCTTCGAACCCCGTTCACCACCTGTCACGCAGTGACGTAGTCGCCAGCAGCTCCACGCTCCTCTTTCCCCCCCTTCGGAGCTGCTTCCAACCCCGATCACCTCCCCTCCACGCGATGACGCGGCATTCAGCTGCTCCGCATCACTATCCCCTTCGCGAAGTCGCTTCCAACCCCGAACGCCTCCCCCATACGCAGTGACGTAGCCGCCAGCTGCTTCTCATTTCTCTCTTTCTCCTCTGCGGAGCCACTTCCAACTATCACCACCCATCCATGCAATGACCTAGCAACCAGCTGCTTCCCCCATCTTTCCCCTCGCGGAACCGCTTTAAACCCCGATCTCCCCCACGCAGTGACGTAGCCGCCAGCAGTTTCCCGTCTGTTTCCCCTCTGCGGAGGCGCTTCCAACTCTGATCACCACTCCTCCTCGCAGTGACGTAGCAACTGGCTGCTCCCCGCCTCTCTTCGCCCTACGCGGAGCCGCTTCCAGTCCTACGCACGACCCCTCAATGCATTGATGTAACCGCCAGCTATTCCCCGTTTCTTTCCCGTCCGCGGAGCCGCTTCCAAACCGAATGACTACCCCTCGACGCAGTGACATAGCATCCAGCTGCTCTCTGCCTCTCTTCCATCTACGCGGAGCCGCTTCCAACCCCCACCAGCCCCCACGCAGTGGACGTAGCCGCCAGCAGCTCCCTGCCTCTCTTTCCCCTCCGCGCAACCGCTTTCACACTCCGATCACAACTCCTTGCAGTGACGTAGCAAGCAGCTTGCTCCCCGCCTGTCTTTCCCCTCCCCCTCCCCTACGCAGTGTCGTATTTCTTGGCGCATGGGGGCTTGTCTTCAGGGTGGAATATCTCACGGTATTTCGCGTTCTCGGTCGTGCTGCTACGAGTCGCATGATCGCCAGCACTGCTCGATTTAGTCGCGATCATGGGACTCCCAGAGGCAAGGCTGAAAACGACGCGAGTTACCATGAGATATTCCATCGTGAAGACACGCCCCCGCGCGCCAAGAAATAAAAAACCCAAGTATAGGTGCCAGCTACTAACCCGTCTCTCCTTCCCCTTCCGTCACACCCCTCGCAGTGAAGTAGCCGCTCGCTGCTCCTCACTTTTGCCCCCCCCCCACGCGTTTCCGCTTCCGACTCCTCCACGCAGTGACGTAGTAGCCAGCTGCTCCCCGCCTCTTTCCCCTCCGCGGAGTCGCTGCCAATCCCGATCACCTCCCCTCCATGCAGTGACGTAGCATCCAGCAGCGCCCCTCGGCGGAGAGATCTGCCGCTCACAGCATTCACGTATAGTCGTTAATACAATACGCAATACCTTGTATCTTAATGTGACTTTGTGGAAAGGTTGAGCTTCTTGATTGAAACAAGTTTTATTTGCAGGCTCCTTTTGAACCATGCAATGAGGACAATTCTGTAGATTCTTCAATGCAGAAAGCTAGATATCTGTGCCCAAGTGAGTATAATCTTACTGCAGTTGGTATCTACTTGAGTTAAATCTCAAAGTTTAAATTTAGTCTGTAAGTTTTTTATGTTAGCTATCTTTTGCTTGTGCAAATTTCAAATGTTTATCTGGTCGCCCAACAGACATATCACTGTTGAAAAGTTGGGAAAAATTCAATATTCCAATTTCTGTATAGGAGGGGGTAAGTTTTAATTGGTATGCTACTCATGGTTGCTACTTAAAATAACTCCTCTATGGGTAAAAGAACAAAAAAACTTCACGCTGCATTTCTTTCTTTAAAAAATACTCTCTGAAAATTGAAATTTGTTCATTTGTGTTCGATAGTTTTTGGTCGCAATGAAAAAAATATAGTAGGTAGAAAAATATCACTTTCGTTTGTAGGTCATAATTTACTTAATCCAGTCAATTTTAGTTTAAGTAGCCCCATCAATATTCTGTCACAAGAAAGAGTAAGTAAAAACAATACTTACACAAAATTGTGAGAACGCAAACTTGATTGGAAAAAATACAACAGTATCCTCTAATAATAATTACAACAATTGTATTGATTTTAAATACTTGTTTTTCTGAAATTATGCGAACATAACATGATGTCATCAACAAATTTGTATAAAAACAAAATATCACAATGCCTGTTGGGCAGCTATTGAGTCATCACACAAAACATTCTGACTTGTCAAAAATCGATTGTCTTCTAACGTGTCACAAATTGATAACTGGGTCATAATTCATAAGAACTTGTGCATAATGCAAGAAATTAATGCCCTTAGGTTTCA
The DNA here is from genome assembly GCA_031308135.1 of Acheta domesticus. Lineage (NCBI taxonomy): Eukaryota > Metazoa > Arthropoda > Insecta > Orthoptera > Gryllidae > Acheta > Acheta domesticus. The sequence goes on from JAHLJT010002630.1 coordinate 48,244,295, forward strand.
CACATTCATTAGAGAACATTTCCATGAATAACAGAAATTGCTTGGTGACAAAATAATTGGAAAAGACTTAATGAGATCCTTTAATAAACTTATTTAATTTATTATATCTATTATTATTTCCATCAAATAAAATCGCCAAACATCAGTCTAACACCTCTTACCTGAAAAGAAAATCAGAATACAATAGAATTTTGAACATATAATTAAACATTATTTATATAAATAGGTAATACTCAGTAGTAGACATTCTCCAATTTTTGAAGAGTATATCCCTCCAACCTAAATTAGGTTTTGGACTCAATTTAAATAATCATATATTAAGTAACATTTTTCCCTCTGACCATCTGTTCACATTTAATGGGTTATTGGATCCTCTAATTACAGATTATGATTAAAGGAAACTATATATAATCTCAACGTTCTGTAATTCAAGGATACAATAGCCCATTAAAATCACAATTATGTTATTTTTAGAATATAAAACAATATTTTACATTTGGAGTTTAGAGATTATCAATCATCAACATTTTTAATTACATAGGTGAGCCTCCGGATCCAAACTCACCTTCTTTCAATACATATTTTTTATGTTGACCATCATTGGAAAATTTCTCGCACATAAATGTAGTACAAAAACTACTATCTTGATGGCACATTCATTGTGGAACAAACTGAAACTTCAAATTTTGTCTTAAAAGTTGTTCATGTGGCCTCTACAATCCTATCGATGCCCAAGTTGAGAACCCCTGGTTCAGAAGATTAGTTATGCTACATAGGCCCTGTCTAAACAACATGACATTCATTTCTGCTCAAGACAATTAATTAAGACTGTATTAATATTGAATAAACCATAAATTGAAGGTGGTAAGAGTCATTTATTTAAAAAACACAACAAATATTTTAATATCAATTACTAATGAGAAATTTGGTATTCAAAATATTCAAATAACTAATTTTTTTTATTATTAAAAAATGCCAACTGAGTTTGGAAGCTAAGACCTTGCATCACTGGACCACGCTGACTGAAAATCTGATATTTTTTAATGTAGAAGAGCTTTCAATATACATTATTAAGGGTTAGGTTGATGTTTTTCAAATTTAATTTCAATGTTAATGAAGTAACAGATTTATAAAAGTTTTAAATATTTTTAGAATTAAATAGGCACTTTTTGTAATGCAACTGTTTTCCCTCGCCTACACGGTCAATTTGCCCCACGCTGGGCTCCGCCAATGCAACGGTATTCTCTCCCTCACGTTCAATTTGCCCCTCTCTATACCTCCCTTGTTTATTTATTCCCCTTTCTCTGAATTGCTCTGTACTTTGGAGCCAATGCAACCATACCTTTCTTACCGCTATTCAATCTGTCAATGTTACTATCTGAGGGTGTTGCATAAAATTTTATTTGGGTCGTAGGTCGTGGACGGCCCGTACGGGAAGTACCTGTAAACAACGCTTAACAGCACAGCATGCCCAGGGCTACTAAATACGGAAATAAAAACATATATATTTCAAGCAAGAAAACAAGAATTTTAATTCCCCTTTTTCATTTTCTAATTCTTTCCGTCAACACTGACGCGGCACATGAGCATTTACATACGCTTGGCAATGTGGCTATGGGTTTCTTTAACATTAAACATTACCCCATTACATGAATTTACAATTCATTACTATTCCAATGGCCATTAGTTAGTCGTTTGATCGTTTATGGATCTTTAGGAATTCCTTTTACAAAAAAAAAAAAAACTCAATATTATTGCCAATCAATACTAGGTACGTACGTACTTCAATGCAACAATGAGAAAAACAATGAACCTGACAATTACTAAATACCAGCCTACAAATTATGATATTATACTAATTCCGCTTGAAATTCCCGTAAATTTCAACAGTCTCTTGAATGTTGTTACGTTTGATGTTGCACAAGTTCAAAGTGATTTTTTTTTTTTCTTTAATTATTCGCGAGTGCGTCACTTCCCTTTCTCTCTGCCTCGTCGAAAACAGCGTTGTTGTCGGTCCGATGATCCCATGCGCGTCCACTCGCACGCATCGGATGTCCACGCACGCTCCACTCGTGCACGGGCCGGTTCTCGTCAGTATTTCTCCAAAAAAAATTGTCCAAACACTTGCATCACAAATTCACTACCAAAAATACTTCTTCTCTCTTCAAGTATTAATGCATTGCCAACGTCCGCCCAGTTATAAGTTCATCAATTACTTAGCTCCACCGCTCAAAAATATCTAAGTCCGAAAAGTTAAACAATCACGAATACTACGGACGTGGGGATCACGTTCTCTCGACCGCTGACTAGCCCGAAGTGTGCTCAAAATCATTTCGATTTAACATGTTGACTCGCTTATGAAAATGCCGGCGAAATCCCTTTCGCTTTTTTTCATTGTTGTTTCCACAAAATTTCTAAAATGGTCATTATTTTCCGTTTTAACTTGTGTTTGTGTTCGTTCGCTTTAGCTTTTCCCCAATGTTAAAGATTTCTTGTCGAAACAGCAGTTTTCTATTTATTTCCCGTCGAAAATGCTAATTTTCTGTCGACATTCCCCAGCAGTAAATCGTCGCTTGTTTGATAGTATTGTTAGCGTGCAATATTTATTTATTTAGAATGTTCAATGTTTTTTATAACTCTCTAAACCATGTATAAATTTTGTTTAATTCCTATTACGACGATTCCCGCCGCATCTCATTGTTGAATCCGCATTTATTCGCAAAATCTCGATAATTCAAGTTAAGCCATTTGACCTGTTCGACTGGGATTTCATTCTAATTTTCAATTACAATTTTAAGGGAATTCGTCGTCTCGATCTCGTCAAACAGAAAATACAGCTGTTGTTTAATTCTCTTCAACTAAATGGTTATTCAAATTCTTTCGCATTTGTTGACCCCATAAAAGTCTCCAGAACGATCGAAATATACCCTTCGCGGCGCGCTGTTTCTTTTGTCTTGTTCATTGATTCTAATACACGTTTGTGTACATCATAGACATAGATCTTAAATAGTTATTCTTTTGTCCACTATTGTTTTGAAGTATTTTTCTAGGAATAATGAAATCTACACATCCCCCCCGACCAGACGTCGCTCACTCGCTGACATCGTCACGATGAGCCGGCGCTAACACCATCAGTTCGATTCCCAGTCAGGTCATTGTTGCCCGGTACTGGCAACTACGCCTTGTGTTGGTAAACACGAGCCGGTGCACCGCACTTCAACATTATCGTTCCCGCTTGAACACCTGCTTCACCCTACTCCTTGTAATCACTACACTTGCTTTATCGTCGCACTTACGCGCGTCCGACGCACTACACTTCTTTTGGATATACATTCGACACTGTACGGTCGTCCCGCAACAACAACAACACACACATAAAACAAAACTTATTCTAAACAAACTTGCTTTCTTGCTTATAATCTTAACACTAACTTATAACTAAATATTTACCACGAACCATAAACAAGCCAAGCAACCCATTCCCTGTCAACCATACCTATTGCTTCCCCTTTGTCCATGCGTGTACTCAAACTACACCTGTCAATATTGCATTACACCTGTCACTTTCCTGAATTACTGTTCTATATTCTATCTTTGCCCCTTCCATTCCTACGCCATTATCTTTATATAATTTTACATTTGTCCTATTATAAGTGCCTATCTCTCTGTCATCATCTGCTAATGACAACGTGTGTTGTCAAACACCTCCGTAATTACATACGGCCTTCATGAAAGTGGGGAAAACTTTCGGAACAATTTCTGCGTCGGACGACGACGAGTGCGGCGATCTCAACAACACTAGGTCGCCCACGTGATACGCCCCCCGACAGAAATTCCCTTGGGTCTTCTTTTGATTCGACGCCTTTTCCAGCTGCTTGTATACAATTGGCTAAGAGGTGGCGCTTCGTACTGGGGAATGTTTACGGGCTTTCTGTTTTCGAGTATCCAGGCAAATGCTTACTTTCCCATTCTTCTTTATAACCACGACGAGTGGACTCACGTATGGGGTTATTGACCTCTTAACCACCCCTTTCTCTTCATTTCTCTGATCGCTTCTCGCACCTGTGTCTTGTACGCTTGAGGTACGGGGTATTGCTTTGTTGAAAACGGGGCATCAATCCTTCATCTCTAATGCCGAATCGATAGCCCCTTCACCGGCTCCAGTGATTCTTGAAATATCTTGGCTAGTACAACCGCAGTTGTCGCACCTTCTGCGGAC
>JAHLJT010002630.1:48248613-48267175 GCA_031308135.1 Acheta domesticus
CGGGTAGAGATTGTAAATAGAAAATAATGACAATAGAGAATTAGTTTTTTAAATCTTAATTAATTGTTAGCAAAATAAAATTATAAGACTGGTATCAAAGCCACCTTTTCAGGAAGAGTTCTAAATTATCTATCCAAGCTTCTAGAATCAAAATAGCCATGGTTTATAATCTCGTAGATTTCGCACTAAATTTAGCTACTCCTGATTTCACAACAACAATCTAAAGATAGTCAAAATATCCTGAGAAACAATTGTTTTTAACCTAACAATTCTTATATTTACCAGTTATATTTACAATTGAGAAAGTACATTTCTTTGTCCTTTATCTATTTTATTAACATTTTCCCATTACAATTGCCAAACCCTAAATTCATTAAAAAAAGGATTTGCAAAAGAAAAGGACTTACTACAAATTCCAAGAAGATTTATTAACATTGTCATTTGGTTCTTCCTTGACCTGCAGGCAAAAGAAAGGAAAATAACAAGCAGTACCTCTTCCTCAAAATTTCACTACTACATTTATTTGTTAATACATTTTTAAAATTTATATTCAAAACAAAGTACATCTGTGTGTGTTAAATTAGATATATTTACAGCAGACTAAGCTGCATCTCAAATCCAATTGAAAATGTGTGATTCAACAATACATGGAATTTAAAATTTCAGCAATCTAAATTCTTACAAATGATTACAGCAATAATTTAAATTTACCTCTTCTAATTTAATTATACTTTCTGCTTCCACCACTATGTCGTCCATTATTGGATTCTGATTCACTACTGGTTCTTCAACACATGAATCAACCTTTACTCCCCTCAATAATTCAAAATTTACCTCCTCTAATTTAATTACACTTTCTGCTCCTACCACTATGTTATCCGTTACTGGATTCTGGTTCATTGTTGGGTCTTTACACATGAACCAACTCTTTCATAATTTTCCAAAACCAAGTATACCTACACACAATAGAAAAGTAAACATATTTAGTTATAAACACCATTCAGTGTACTTAAGGTTTTGCATAACAGCATGAACAAAATGCCAGTACAAGGTGGTCCATATTTTTCAACTATGCAGTGAATAACCACTCAGGAACACTGCAAAAACGAAATTTGAAAGCCAATAATTACACTTGAATACAAAACTAAAAGAAAAAAAAAAGTAAGACATTGAATTCATTAGCAATTTTTTCTTCTTTTCTTGAGAGAATCTGCCCTTCAACAGGTATCAACTATCGTACACGGCTTCTAACCTATGCATCTCTCATCTGAAGACTATGATCTTACAACAATCTGTTGGCACACAATATCATCTTCATTTGCTTGTCTCATCATCAATTACGGATTCCATGTGCCTGAACAAGAGTGTTTCAAAATATGACCTGACCATATTATTTGCTTTTTGCGATCAGCTCCATGGAGTACTGTTTCTCTCCCACTCTTCGAACCATTTCATCATTTTTTTTTCCATCTTTCTGTCAAGCTGAATTTCTCTTGAAAAAATTTCTTAACATTAACCCCAGGATATAATAAATTCAAGTGCTTACTGTTTTTGAACTGGAACACTTTCATCAAACACTCGCAATTGTGGATCAAAAGTGGAGTTTCGTAAAATTAGGAAAGATTGTTGGACAAGCGTTTATTGTAATCCTTGGATGGCTGTTATATACTTTTCCTCAAAATGATCTCTGCACACATATCCATGTGTAATTAATGTCTCCCAAGTACATGATGCAACCCAGGGTCCCCCATTGCACAAAGCCACTCTCGGCCCTGCGTCATTACATCATATGAAATAGTGCAATAATTACAACTATTATTTCATTTAATTGTTTTAAGAAAATAGTATTGTAAACAAACGGCAGAAAATACTATAAATTAAAAATATTGAACTCACCTGTTCCCATTCCGGGGGAATTTATAAAGCTTAGTCTTTCTTTGTGACAAGATTTTTATAATTCGAATTTCTACAATTCAAGACACAGCATCTTTTTGTATGTTTATTCATTATGCAATAAACATTAACGATCTGCACGCCCGAGAATTAAGTGATATACGACTTTACAATAGTCGGAACGAGAACTACCAGAAGCGCATTGGCATTTCTGAGTAGGAGGCTACATGAGAGTACAATCGTATTAAATTAAAGAAAGATTCAAATTGTTTGAACTGTTTACAACAGGGGACATGAAACTGCGTATTAAATCTCGCGACCAACATTACGCCCTTCTTTGTGCTGCCCTCAGGGGCTCGGCGTGCAAAGCACATTGGTGGGGCCAATACAATAGAGATGTCCAGACGACATTTGGCGGGAAAGTGTTGGTACGCAACCTCTGCTGTGCGCAAAAAACGATTTTCTAGACAATTACTAAGGTTTTGGCTGTATTAGGACCGCAACAGACTAAACCGAGGAATGTGTTGCGACGAGAAATGAGGAAAGAGGTCGGCGGGCAGCATCCCACACTAGAAAAAGGTTATTCGTTGTCTTGAAATGCTTTATGTGCCACATGCCGAGAGTGGTGGCAGCAGTTAGCTATGAGATCAGCTGCGAGTCCCATTTCTTGTTTTATTAAATACTCTTGAGTAATTTTAGCCCGTGAAATCTTGTTTTGTTACCATCATCGTTATGAAACAAATGTTACCCTACTTGAACAGATTTTATGTCAAGAGACTTCTTGAAAGCAAATTATGAAACAGCTCCGTTTCGTTCTCACTCGCGGTTGACAATGAATTGATATATTTCGAACCAAAATAAAATTTAATATATTTAAGTCAGAATTCAATTTCTTAGATATTAATTGAGAATTAGTAGGCAAGCACTATATCTACTGTTTGTGCTCATGACCAAGCACGGAATCACGAGAAAGAAAAATATTTCTCTGACAACCTCAAGTGTGCTGCGCTCTCGTGCACAAACGAGCAACTTGCTCTCATAAGCCTTTCTCACCAGCCGTTGCTGCCCGTATCCGTATGCTAGCTTTTCGGGACTCGTGAATCCTGGGGCAGGGGTGAAGAGAGGAGGGAGAACCTCGCCGTCTGCGCATGCGTCATTGCCCGTCGCAAGCTCGCGGCAGACGCTAGAAGCATTTTAGCCAGGCCAGCCAGTAAAGCAGGTCTTGCATTTTAGCGTCCAAGCAATCAGAGGCCAGCTTGTAATAACGCGCGGAATTCAATCATAGGAAATCACTTCAAAATTAATACAAAACGTGTTTCGCTGAATGTGTTTCACTCACTTGGAAGATTATCAATACAATATTTAGGCTTCTTTGATTAATATTTCACGTGGGGATGCTCAGCATCTTAGCGTCCCTGACGCTACGCCACTGCAAATCACTATTTAATGTAAAAAACAGGAAATTATGTGACGTATAAGGGAGAAGTACATCAGAAAATTTTCTTGAGCTCCGTAATCCTTATCCGCTCTGGTTTACTATATTTTTTGGATGAATTATGAATAAATGGTGAGTTATCCAAAAATTCATAATTAATAAATTCATTCATAAATACCTAATAAAAACAAATTAGAAGAGTAATGAATTAATTCAATTCTTTCAAAATACCCCTTCAAGTTTCTTGCTTCAATTTTTATTTTTATATTGTTCATTACTAGCAAGTTTCATACAAATAAGAAAATCTTCCATGCAAGTTTTTTCTTGTTCATTCCGTTTTAAGAGGAAATTCAAGAAAACAATTAAAATCTGGTAGTTTATCGCATCTTTGACTGCTAATCGAAGGAGCGAAACCGCGAAGGAGCGGCATTGACGCATCGCATTTCGTGGATAAGTTTGTGACATAGAGATCGCCAGGTGATTACATTTACAACGCCGCCAGTCTCGTGGTTGCGACGTAGGGACGGCTTATCGCACCATGTTCGGGTATAAATAGAGGCGCCTTGGAGAGGCTACAAACAGTGACAGGTCGACCCTTGGCTCGCACAAGGTAAGTTCACACCATGCCTCGTCGCCGACAGCAAGTGCAGTACGAACACTTGACGGACTTCGACCGGGGCAGGGTCGTTGGGATGCGAGAAGCTGGGTTGTCCTACCGCCAAGATTGCCACACGTCGTGGGACGAGCCGCCAGTACCATCATGCGAACATGGCGTCAGTGGTCTGCGGAAGGTCGTACCCACCGCCAGCGTGGGACAGGGCCTCGCTATCACACTTACGGCGAGGGAAGATCGACACCTCTACCGTATGGCCATCACCGATCGCACAGCGACATCCACCACGTTAGCGCAGCAGTGGAATACAGTGACAAGTCACAGCATGTCCGCCAGCAGTGTTCGGCGCCGTCTTGTGCAAAGGCGCTTGATTGCTCGCCGCCCCTTGTTGCGCCTTCCACTGACTCTCGACAACAGACGCCTCCGACATCTGTGGAGCGTCGAACATCGACATTGACGGCTGAGTGGCAGCAAGTCATCTTTTCCGACGAGTCCCGCTTCAATTTGTCCATAACGACGGTCGTATACGTGTTCGACGACATCGCGGTGAACGCAATCTGGAGGGATGCATTCGCCAGCGTCATACCGGCCCAACACCCGTGTAATGGTATGGGGTGCCATTGGCTACCACTCACGGACCCGCCCTACTTGCGCATGAGGGAAATCTCAACGCCCACCGGTACATCGAGGAAGTCGTGAGGGCAGGAGGTCGTGCCCTTCGTACAACGCTCGCCTGGAGCGATATTCCAGCAAGACAATGCGCGACCCATATCGCTCGCATCGTGCAATGTGTGTGTTCAATGAACACCAGATACAGCTCCTTCCGTGGCCGGCTCGTTCACCTGACATATCGCCAATTGAACATGTGTGGAGCATGCTTTCCCAGAGGCTGGTCCGCCAGGCACCTCCGCCAGCTTCCACCGCCGAACTCTGGACGCGGCTTGAAGGAGTCATGGCAGGACCTACCACAAGAAGCGATACAGACTCTTATTAGCTCAATGCCGCGCCGTGTACAGGCTCTTGTTGATGCGCGTGGTGGCTTCACAACTTACTGACTTGGCATGTATCCATGTAATTGATTGTACTGCAAACAAATAAAGTAGTGCCTGTGGCATGGGTGCACAGTACATTGAATATCATTTCCCTACATCCATTCGTTCTTGGTGTTGCAAATTTCCACAAAAGTAGTGTATAACAAGTGAAGGAGTAGATATGTGTCCAAGAAACTCGCACGCCGACCGATTCGAGCGAGAGTCACATTCATATTCGTTCATATTCAAAACGCTAAACTCAACACGAGGGCCACCAATGCATACAATTCTATTTTGTTAATTATTTAAAATGCTCCGCAATAACATACACCTACATAAAACAGCAACAGTGTTTTAACCAGCAAGTTTATTTTCCTTTCCGACACCCAAACACAGTTTCTCAGAGTTAACGTGCTGGCGTCGATACCACTACGCCACATAAGCGCAATGTGTTGGAAATATCGTTTTCAGGTGCACAATACGTAACTTTCTGTTCTTACGAAGTATACTAAAGGCGAGAAAGTAATAATAATTTCGGAACTGTAGGGGTATATGAGTTGATCGCATCAGGTTCTGGTTAAATTGTATTTCAATTTAATGTTGAAATACTCATGATTTTACTTAAATCGGTTCATACAGATGCACACAAGACAACTGATTTGACATGACATACGTTTCAGAAATCGAATAACAGGTGTAAAAATGTTAAAGATGCAATTTGTGAAAAAAACAGACAGGTTCTGTATATTTACCTGCATTTATTCTATTAGTGAGTAAAAGTACTTCAAATAATTTTCAATAAAGTTGCCAACTCTTCAATAGTTTTTTTCTCTGCAACACATTCATCAAATTAAAAATCCCTGTCTGGGATGCGAACCCGGCATCTTTGGAAGTCAAGTGCTCAGTCCCCGCACGTCTTAACCACTTCGGCCGTTGGAGTGAGTTGTTGGCTGAATACTTATTATATTACTCAAAACGTAATTGTATCAGCTCTAGCATTAGAAAGACGGTAATTGTCAGCATGCGAAAAACAAAAGTATTCTGGGCGACAAAGAATTGCAGCCTTGAAGGGCTTTATTCAAATCCTAAATCCGACTAACGAGATTAGAAGCAAATATTTTGTCAACAAAACATTCCAAAAAAACGCTCTTTTGTCTGTAAGATTTGGAACCATTTTCTTTTAACGTTGAAAATCTCCAGCTGGCTTCATGAAAAGTACCTCCAAAATTCGGTTTCAAATTCCAGGAGTCTCGACATGCAGTGAAAACCGATTGGGGATTTATCAATTTTGAAGAAAAAAGGCGCTAGAGTTGACCAAAGACGAACAGACGGACGTTTTGCCGTCAATCGATTTTGCAGTATCAAGAAGTATTAAAACATGGATTTTGATTACACCACGAGATAGAAGATTTTTTTTTCTAAACTTAGCAAAAGGTTTTATCAACTTTTTCGTTACCAGGCCCGAGCTATAAGAGATTTTCTGGCGAAAATTCGCTGTTTTCCGGCGCAGGATTACATAACATTCTCTTCTTACGAAGTATTCAGGTGCGTTTACACGAAGAGACAAAGTCTCCTAACTTTAATGAAGTGTAAGAGACAAACTCTCTTAGAAGGCTTTAAGGTGCGTTTACACACGAAGAACAAAGTCTCCTAACTTTCATGAAGTTAAGAGATAAACTCTCTTAGAAGGGCTTTACACGATTCGAAATATCTCCCGAACGCGAGTCTCCTAACTCACGGAGAGTCGTTTCCTGAGATCTCTCCGGAAAAGTATCTCCTTGCCGTTTACACTTGATACAAATGTCTCTGGATGTTCTTTGGCGCCGCATGTTGAATAGAGCAGCTGGTGAGCAGCGGCGAGCAGTTTGAGGTTAAAAGTGACACTGTGACTACTCTTGCAGCTACCTGCCCCAATTTAATAATTTTAAAAGAAACGGAGGAAGTGAAAGAGACAATGTGGGTGATTGTTTTTATAAGAGAAGAGCTGAGTTTTTTATAAAACTTGATGGCAGAATTGCAGGAAGAGAATATTAAAAAAATTGCTACCTGTTCAATTGCATTACAATGTTTCAGTGACAAAAATAAAACAAGTTTTATTTTATGAATCGACTAAATATCTTTCGAAAACGTGATCAGATTCGAGAAAATAGTTTTGACCGAATGTAAAGTTTTGAAAAAATGGTGAAGTTGATAATTTGTTGTAGAAATTCTTTATGAGTATAAATGATTTGAAATAATCAATTTTTTATTTATCTGTGAATTGTGTATTTGATATAAATTAGGGAGCATGTAAAATTTTGCCGAAAGAATTTAATAAGTATTGGTAGTAGAAGCATTATACCATATGTGGCAGGCGTATGAAAGAGAAGGGCCTAATTATAGTTTTATATAACAAATTTGACATTAATTCGTAATTTGGAGTTATTATTTATGAAGAATATAAGCATTATAATAAAATTACTATTATTATAAAGGATATAAAGGAGGATAAAGTTATGTACAAAAAATTCGTACGTTTTCAACTCCAGAAGGACTTTGTCATTTTTATTTGTAATTCCCCAGTGTACAATTTCCCCCGATGAACAGAAATCCACGAACCACACTGGAAAGTACACAGACACCGACAGACGCAGAATAGCTTGATCGAGCCGTGGACACATACCAAGAGTAGCAAAAAGTCTGTCAACTCTCTTCGAATACTATTTATCCTCCCAGGAGTACGATTTCTCATCGATACCAGAAGTCTTTCACTGCTCTCTCGTGGAGACTTAGAGCAAATCTCGTGTGACGTCATGTCTCCGGAGAGAAGAGCACTCTCCTGAGAGTTTACACGTATCTCCTGGTGTCTCCTAACCAGTTCCGGAGAGTTAGGAGAGAAAACTCTCTCCGTGTAAACAGCCTTTACACAATTCGAAATATCTCCCGAAACGCTAGTCTCTTAACTCACAGGAGAGTCGTTTCCTGAGATCTCTCCGGAAAAGTATCTCCTTGCCGTTTACTTCACGGTGCTTACACTTGATACAAATGTCTCTGGATGTTCTTTGGCGACGCCATGTTGAATAAGAAACTGGCAAGCAACGGCGAGCAGTTTGAGGTTAGAAAGTGACAACTTGCAGCTACCTGCGCCACTAATAATTTTGAGGAAACGGAGGAAATGAAAGAGACAAGTGTGGGCGATTTTTTTAGAAGAGAAGAGATAAGTATTTATAAAACTTTGATGGCAGAATTGCAAGGAAGAGAATTTTAAAAGATTGATAGCACTTTACTTGCATTACAATTTTTCAGAGACAAAATAAAACAAGATTTAATTGATGGATCACTAAAAATATCTTTCAGAGAATGTGATCAGATTCAAGAAAATAGTTTTGACGGAATGTAAAGTTTTGAAAAATGGGTGAAGTTGATAATTTGTTGTAGAATTTTTTTAAGAAGTTTAAATGCAGTTTATTAAGTTAAGTATAAATGATTTGAAAGAATTAATTTTTTATTTCTCTGTAAATTTGTGTATTTGATATAAATTAGGGAGCGTGTAAAATTTTGCGAAAGAATTTATTAAATAAGTTTGGTAATAGAGCATTACACCATATAGGGCAGGCGTATGAAAGAGAAGGCCTTATTAGAGTTTTATATAACAAATTTCACAATTAATTCGTAACTTTGAGTTTTCATGTATTAAAGGTTATAAGTATAATACAATTATTATTACTATTATTATTAAAGATATAGAACACTTTATTTGAAGGAAAAATCTCTATCTTCAATTTTGTAGTTGGAGAATGACACCGAAAAAAATTCAAACTTTCACAATTTTCGAAAATTAAGAGTTATCCGTGAAAATCGGACCTATGCTATGTTAATAAGTGTATTTTACTCTATTCATAAAATAAATTTAAAGAAAAAATTTGGAGCCGTTTTTCAGAAAATTTTGAAAATCCCCGGGGGCTTCATATAAAGTACCCCCAAATTTTGAAGAATCTTTTTCAAAATCTCAAAGCTTTGACTCGAATCAGATCGGCAGGGAATATCCATTTTGAAGAAATCATACGTATGTTTTAGGCGCTAGCAGTGTTCACAGACGGACGTTTTCCTTTCAATTTGTTTTTCGGTATCAGGGACCTAGAAAACAGAGATTCTGGCTACACCACGTGTTAGGGGATTTTTTTTCTTAATTTAGCAACTGGTTTTATCCACTTTTTGGTTTTCACGGCCCGGCAATTATTTTTTTCTTCCGAAAATTGGCCATTTTTTCGCGCAGCATTACATAACTTTCCCTATACTACGTATATCACTCCGTGTAAACGTACGTATTCGGGAAAGTAAAAATGGAGAAAGGAACACTTGAGAGCCTTCTCTGCATCTTCCCGTCAGGACGTGGACCAACCCACGTCGATGGGCACACGGTCTGGAGATCAGTTCCAATGCCGTGTTGCTCTGAGTGCAGGGAGTCGCGGATACATACCGCGACACCGCCATGAGCGCGAAGCCCGTCAGGTTGGTCAAACCGGTATGTGCGAAACCGCGAAGAGAGAGGGGTTGTTGGGATAGCATGCAGATGTTAAATGGAGTGTGGCGGGAGATTATTAATCTTAATTCTTGTGAGTGGGAACGGAAACCATTCATGTTCCACGAGAGACCCATTGTTTAAATTTAAGTGGGTGATTTCTTCTTCCTCACTTTCTGAAAGGTGCCTAAAGCACTCACAGGCACGTCCTTGTCCAAGGCAGAGTCGTCCTGACCACTGCTAGAGAGGGGGGGCCGGCTTTAAGATGGAATCCAGATCCCTTGAGAAGAATGACTGAATGAATAGGGTTTAGAGGGCGCTTCGACTGCTGTGGTCATTTGCGCCCATACCAAAGTATTTGGAGAAAAGAATATTCAGTGTTGCATATGTAACTTACTCACGGTTTAAAAGCATTTACATTGGCTAAAAAGGCTTGAATAGCATACATGCATACATGTAGAAATGGCATACATGTAGTCAAGCATACATGTCAAGCATACATGTAGAAATGGCAGAAGGAAAATAGAAAAAGGGCACGTAAAATGTATCTTAAAACGTAAAATTGGCTGTAAAGGGGCCAAAAAACAACATAAAACATTGTTATCTTTCAAATAAAATTATATATTCTGCTTTCTCTCAAAAAACAAAAAAGTTTGAGAGCGTAGAATCGTCATCCCCGAGCACTACTTGTAGCGAGATGCCCAGGTCATGTCTTCGTCGACTGCCAACAAATTTCCTACAGTACAGCAGGACGTGTTCCACGGAAAGAACAGTCTTGCACGAGTCACAGATGGGTGAGTTTCATTTCGAAGAATGAAACCGTGAGAAAAATGGCAGTGTCCGATACGAACACGAGTTAAAATAACTTCCTCGCGCCTACAGGACCGTGATGAGGAGCGCCAGGGATACACAAAATTCTTTATCGCACTTAGTTTGAGCCACTTGTGCCACTCTGTTTGCCACGCTCTAAGCACGGATCGTTTCAAGAAAGCCTGAACATTGGACAATGGCACAGAAGGGATGTCGATACGAGTTTTACGAGTCGCTGATTTCGCTGCCTGGTCGGCCAGTTCGTTCCCTCTGATACTCACGTGGCCTGGGATCCAACTAAGTACCAGGTCATAGCGGCGGGACAGAAGACGATGAATCAGGCTTTGAACGGATAACGTCAGGTAGTCTGACGAAGGAGGAGAGACAGCTTGAAGAGAGCTGAGAGAATCAGAACAGATAACTACTCGCCGCAACGTCGCTGATTCAATGTATTTTAGGGCCTCAAAAATTGCATACATTTCGGCAGTGAATATACTGCACTTGGAGTGAAGCCGAAATGATTTGGTGGCCCTGATACAGTAAAAACCACATGCCACCACGTCGCTGCACGATGAACCATCCGTGTATAAGAATAAATGATCCGGATAGGATTCTCTCATATCCAGAAATTGCTTCTGGTAAACCAGAGGACTAGTAGTTTGGGCAGATTGGCGGGTCTGAAGTCAATACTGGGATGGAGGAGTTTCCAAGGGGGAATCCGGTCACTTGTGGGTTTCACAGGGGTGGGAAGTTCTACATTTAATTCCCGGAGAATTTTTCGTAATCTAATACCTGGGGGATGGGGTAACGATGTTCGAAGAATGTACGAGGACTCATACTTTGGGTGGATGATTATACGACGACAAGGGTGGTCAACCAGTCCCGACACTTTAGCCCCATAAGAGGCTAATAAAATATCACGCCTTCGGCTCAGAGATGGTTCTCCAGCTTCCGCCAAGAGGCATTCGATGCGACTCGTGCGGTAGGCGCCTGTACTAATCCTTATACCGGCGTTGTGAATGGTATTTAATGGCCGGAGGGTTGATGGTGACGCTGACCCATACACAATACATCCATAATCCAAAATAGAGCGGATGAGGGTTCTATACAAACGCAAGAGACACACACGGTCTGCTCCCCAAGAGCTGCCTGTAAGGGTGCGGAGGAGGTTCAGAGGTGAGACACATCGGCTTTTCAGTTTACGTATATGATTTCGCCAAGTTAGGCTCTTATCGAAAGTAAGCCCAAGGAAAGTTGCAGAGTCCACAAAAGGTAGAAAATGGCTTCCAAGAAAAAGATCGGGGTGGTTATGGAGATGATGAATCCTGCAGAAGTGCATACAGTTTTTGATGCGGAGAATTTAAAACCTGTAGCATCACTCCATTCCTGCAAGCATTGCAATTTGTTGAGGACAAGTTGTAATTGTCTCTCTATCACTTGAATACTCTTGGAAGAGCAGAAAATGGCAAAGTCGTCAACGAAGAGCGATGCTTTCACCAGCTCTCGGATTATCGACGCTATACTATTGATAGCGATGGCAAACAGAGTGACACTCAGAATTGAGCCCTGAGGGCTCCGTTTTCTATGGTGGCTGGCGGATACCCTGTCACCAAGGCGAACGCGGAAGTATCTTGAGGAAAGAAAGGCTACTAAAAAAAGGGGGAGCCGGCCCCTAAGACCCCAAGAATGGATGGTGCGAAGAATGCCGTACCTCCAGGTAGTATCATATGCTTTCTCTATATCGAAGAAAATTGCTACCAGGTGTTGACGTAGCACGAAAGCAGAGGAGAACTGTGTGGTAAGGGTGATAAGGTGGTCCTGTTGACCTGTGGTGAACATGGTTGACCTGTTCTTACTGAAACCACATTGGATGGGTGTAAGTAGGTTTCTCTGTTCCAGGTGCCAGACCAAACGCGTGTTCTCCATTCGCTCCAGAAGTTTGCATATACAGCTTGTGAGCGAGATTGGGCGGTAGGTTGACGGCTTTGTCCTGTCCTTTCCTTCTTTAGGAATAGGAATAATAATCGCTTCGCGCCAGGTCCTAGGAAAGGTATGTTCCATCCAAATCTTGTTGAAGATACGGAGGAGAAAAATACGTGCCTCTTCCGGCAGGTGTTTTAACATTTGGTTGTGTATCTGGTCTGGTCCTGGAGCAGAATCTTTCCCACGGGCGAGCGCACAGGAAAATTCATCCAGTGGAGAAAGGGGCGTTATAATCTTCCTCCAGGCAGGTTGAGAAGTCCAATCTGCATTTCTCGATTCTACGCTTCGTTTTCAAGAAGCTAGGGGAGTAGTGTAAGGAACTGGAGGTATTTTCATAATGACAGGCCAATTCCTCAACTACTTCTTCTGGAGAAGTAATAAGATTTCCATTAATAAGAAGTCCTGGGACAGATGGTGGGGAAAATCCTTCCTCCGATCTGTCGGATCTTTCGCCATATTACTTTAGGCGGGGTATGGCAAGAAAGAGAAGAAATAAAGGCTCTCCAGGAAGCGGCCTTACTTTCCCGTATTACTAATCTGGCTCTGGCCCGCTTTCTTTTGAAATCGATCAGGTTTGATGCGGTGGGGAACCTATTGAGCCTCGCTAGTGCTTGCTTTCGGTCACGCACCGCGGTGGCACAGTCAGCATTCCACCAAGGCACAGGGACGCGTCGTGGCCGAAACGTAGACTTCGGGATTGCAATGGTGGCTGCGCGAAGAAGGGCGTCGGTGAATTGGGCCACCAAGGTATCGATATTATTTGAAAAGTGGTCTGGCATTATAATTTTCTCGCTGAATGTATCCCAGTCGGCTCGATGGAATAGCCAGCGAGGAGGGTGGATGACGTCTAAATTAGGGACATTAAAGTGGACCAAAATGGGAAAACGGTCACTCCCATGTAGATCATCGAGTACAGTCCACTCTATCATGGTAGATAGGGATGGACTGCAGAGTGCCAGATCGATTGACGAGAAGGAGTTTGACGCCATGGAGAAATAAGTGTGATTCCCGGAATTCAGAAGAATTAAGTTTTGCTGGTCAATAATATTTTCGAGGATAGAACCTGTCGGGCAGGTCCTCGTGCCACCCCAGAGGCGGGCAACTGAGAAAAAGGGGCGGGCAACTGAGAAAAAACATCTTCGAGTTCCTCTTGTGACACAACTTGGCCAGGGGGAATGTATATACTACACACCGTAAAAGAGAAGGATGGTAGGTATACCCGTACGCAAACTGTTTGGAGGTCGGTTCGAACGTTGTGTTCCTCCGAGAACAGGGAGTCGCGGATGAGTACCGCAACGCCGCCGTGAGCACAAAGTCCGTCGTCTTGATCGAACCGATAGATGTTAAATCCGCGAAGAGACAGGGGATGATGAGGGAGAAGATGAGTTTCCTGAAGACAGACTATAAATGGTTTGTGGCGAATTAATTCTTCAGAGTGAGCACGAAGGCCATTTAAGTTCCATGAGAGAGCCATTATGAGAAATTATTTCTTTGGTTGCTTTTTTTTTCTCACATTCTGAATAGGTTGTAGAGGAACTCTCGTGGGGTTCCTCATCAACAGCAGTCATCCTGACTGCTGCTGCATATGGTCGCCTGTGTCGGGGGGATTTCCCGACCTTTGGCCACGGGTGACCGAGATCTACAGGGGCTGGAGGATCGTCCGATGTGATTCTCAGAAACAGAAAGAGGTGGACGGGATTTGGATGACGTATTTTTCCTGGGAGGCGGTGTCTGTTTAAGATCGATTTCAGTAGAAGTCTCAGTGGAAGTGGTCGATTTCTGGTGAAGTTTTTGAACAGGTTTTTTGTACTTTGTGGGAATGATAATTTTCCCACCTTGGATACATGCCGAATCTTCGGGGAAGTCTATCGGCGACACCTGACAACTAAAGTGCGAAACTACCGCTGGGGTACAGTGAGTTTGACAACTCGCTGTTACCCCCGGGGACTTAGGTTTTACAGCACTGGAAAAGGATCGTGATAGGTCCACTGGATTCCCCCTTGAGATGGGTGACCGAGATCTGGAAACTGGTTTTGGTACCGACTTCGTTGGCGCACGAAAATGGGCATTGGTTACTGCAACAGAAGTTTCGTTGGGCCTACTTACCGATGGAGCAGGAGAGTTCGAGGTTTGCGTACAAGCTTCAAGGGAAACTGGCAAGCTACGTCGCACATTGATGGTAAGGTTTCAGTTTGGCTGCTCGATGTTATCACAGGCGTCGTCACTGTACTGGCAAAAGACCGAGAAAGATCCACAGGGTTTCTTGCCAAGTGCCGGCGGTTGGCCTCGGGAAATGACACCTTCTCACTCGGATCTTTTGGATCTGTCTCTCCTTCAAAAGTGTAGGGCATTTGTTGAAGTTTGACGCATGGTCTCCTTTGCAGTTCACGCAGTGCACTTTCGTGGTGCACGGTTCTACTCCGTGTTCAGAGGTGCCACACTTGACGCATACAGGGCTTACTGCCATGCAGCGTTGTTCCGTATGCCCGAACCTTTGGCATTTAAAACAGCGCAAAGGATTCGGGACATACTGCCGCACACGAAGATTGTAGTACCCGCAGATGATCCTTTCTGGGAGTGCTGGGAGATTGAATGTCAAGATCAGAGTGGGAGTAGGGATCTCTCCCGTTCTCCTTCCTCTTGATCCTGAAGACCTCGGTGACTCCTCCGCTTTTTAAAGAAAAGGAGAGCAGTTCCTCCTCACTCTCAGACGCACACATCGTCGTGATTGACAACCCCTTTACAGAGATTAAGGGCAGGGTGGGTGGTCACTTCCACCTGGAGGCCGGCAATGTGCTTGGTTTTTGCTGTCTTATCGATCTGTTCGTCGGTGCGCGCTTCAAAGAGAATGGTACCATTTCTCTGTCGCACGACCGCTTGGAGCTGACCGAAAGACTTTTCAATTCCTCACGCGAGACGGACCGCGCTTACACTTTTTAAAGTTTTGTCCTCTTCGGTGCATGACATTAAAAGAAACCGTGGTTTCCTCGGTTTATCCTCTTCTCTACAGAAGCTATCCAGATCGATCGCTTTTTCATGACATCGCCTCTTCCTTGCAAAAGAAGGCAGGGGTGATGGTTGAGTATGCCATGAGATGGACATGAATTCATCTCCGTGCTTCCCACCCACCATGGAGTCCAACAAGCGGACACCCCACTGGGGTGCCAGGGCTGACACGGAGATATAGTAGGGGAATGTCACAGCGCTGCACCGCCGTAAATCCCCCCGCTCACCCTATAGTTCAGTACAAGACCTAGTCCGAGCCGATTGATCGGGAGTGGGTTGGCTCCTGACTGCCCGTCTAGAAGAGTCCGAGGCAAAGCGAGTGTATTGAAGCCTACAAGGAATGTTCCCCAATATACGCAAACGACGTATCCCCCTAGGTGCAAAGCCGAAAGTAGCACAAGGACAGGTTGGGAAATAAATAGGCCCCTCAACTGCCAGGACACACATTCCCTCTGACACGGGTCGCCATGCACGGCAGACACAAGGGTGGGCGTTCAGCATACAGAGGTCAGTTTGGAAGAAAAAGGAATGAAAAGAACACGTGACATGAAATGAAAAGCAAGAAGATCATAAAATGGAGAAAGGAACACTTGAGAGCCTTCTCTGCATCCCCCCGTCAGGACGTGGTCCAAACCACCTCGATGGGACGTTTCTGAGGCCTTGGGCCTTTAAATTTTAGATTTTAAAGTCCTAGAACCCGTCGTTTAGGAGTTCTTTAACGATATGGATTCAAAATGCTGTCGACTGCGTTGCAGGTTGCATTTGACCTCAATATGTAGCATCATGTAGTGGAGTTGGTTAACACAATTAACAACACATAAACCTGTCAAAAAACACGTAGAAGTGCCAACTTTCACGGAGATCGGTCCACCGGTGTCGGAGTTTTGCTCTTGCTTAGACACCAACATTGTTTTTTTGCATATAATATATATATTGAAACGAATTATTAATATCATTACAACAATGATAATAATACGTTTCTAAGAACGCAAGCATTTGAATTGCGCTGTAGCGGAGGGCGTGCCGACTGAATCGGGCGCTGGAACCGAATCAGAGGGAACCGAAGCGCGAGTGACCAACGAGAAAAGTCGGCAGTGAGATGGCCGTGAAATGGAAAGGACGTTTACTAACGGTGCGGAAACAAAAGTATGAATAGTGTTGAAATCCAGGCTCATCGAGAGTGGGAAGCGTAAGGAGGGACAATGTGGAGAAAGAAGGTATGCAGTGAATGTAAATAGTTGTATTAGTGAAGTAAAGGAAAGACAATATCAGTTAATGAAAACGATCACGTGGGGGGATGTGTAGCGGCGGAGGCACGTGGAGTTCCGTGCGGCATCTGACTGGTAATGTTTGGGTAACCGTGTATTAGTTATCATGCGGAATAAGGAACTGTAATCGGAGTGATAGAAATCTCATCAGTGGACTATTTAGACGGGTGGAATCCGCGTGAATGCGGCAAGGCATGGAAATGGACGCAAGATGAATATAGTGTGAACCCAAACTGTGCGCGGCATTGAGCATTCGACAGCGAGGTGTGGGAGAAGAGGTTTATCACGGACAGAGAACTGAGGAAGGTTGGTGGGTGACGCGTGGCGGGCCCGCTATAACGGTGGTGGGCGGCGAAATCGCGCAGAAATTGTTAAGCCGGGAGTGACTGCGGGCGGCGGCGAGGCACCCGGCGGCGAGCATCCCCCCCTACCCCGGCGGCCAGCGACCCGAGGATCCCGAGCGCCGCCGGCCGTTGGCGAGGCATCGCTTCATCGTCTGACTGCAGACACGGCGACGAGGCCTTCGCCGGGTAAGACGGTATGGGTAAGAACGGACGTAAGAATATTAAGAAGGGGAGTGGGGAAGGAATAGGGAAGCAGTGATCAGTAGTGGAGGCCCCGTAGTCAAAGTTGTGAGCGATGAGTGGAATTCTATGACAATACGACGTCATACAATAAGAGGGTTGTTTAGATAGGATACGATAGAACAGATGTATTGTATGAAAGAAACAACTATTGCCTACGTTTCATTGGTGAGGAAAATGGAACTCAGAGCCCATTTTCGGAAAAGAATCCCTGTCCCCATTTAACAAATGATTGTTTGTGAAGGGTCGAATTAACGACTCGTTTCAATATATATATATATTATATATATATATATATAGTATATATATATACAACACACACACAGTGATACACCAAAATGAGAGCCATTAATATTCGGAGAATGTCGCTTTTCAAAAGGTGAATATAGACTAGTCAAGAGACAATAGCTGCGCGGTCGCTATGGGAACCAGTCACATTCGTCATTTAGGGTCCATTTTGGTAACGAAAAAAGATACACATGGAAATGAATAATCAAGGTGAAAGAACATTCTTTTATTGAAAAAAGTGAGATATAATAGGTTTCTTGAAGTTTGAAGAATGATGGGAGACATTCACTCTTGCCCACGACACGACGAGCAGATCAAGACTCTGCTGTGAGTGGTATTAATTTAAAATTTATATTTGCAACATTAGAGACAGGATAAAGAGCCATTTTAGGAATTAGACTGGGAATTTGTACATTGTGGAAAGTACGCGTGTAGGCGTCATGACGCAAGCATAGGGTAGTTAACGTGATTAATATTATAATGTATGGATCGAGCAATTTGCATATTGAACAAACGGAGATTTAATTACGGAAGAAAGAAGTCATCGCGGGACAGCTGAGAAGATTCTACGAGGCGCCATCGAGGGGAAACTGAAGACTGCGCGCGAAGAACTATATGGAGCGCAGGTCATTGTTTATTTGAACTATTAGAAATGCAAAACCGCCATGACCAAAAAGAATTCGAATCTGGTATAGTGCTATTGTTTTAAAGTTAACGTTAACTGGAAAGTTCAGCAACTTGTTTTTTATAATACATCATTGTTCATATTTTGAAAGAAAACTGATTGTTTTACAATACGTTGAATCCTGGTTTAGGCGGTCTTTTCACAAATTTTCAGTTACCATCGCCACTCCGTATGATGGCAGATTGAATAAGTGATTGCAGAAGCGGTTAAGCCAATCTTATAAATTAGAACCCAACCGACTGAGCTAGTTACCATGTAAAGGCTGATAAAATTTAATGATGTCAGACAAGACCGAATAATCTCATTCGTAATTATTTCCTGACGCCCAAATTACCATACAGATAAAAAAATATTCGGAAGTAGTTACGAGTAATTTAGTGAGATTTGATTTTAGATAGTACGTTTCATAGCAACTATTCCTGTGTTGAATTGCACTCATTGTGCAAGTGTCATGTAAAGCAAGCA
>JAHLJT010002630.1:48268175-48429525 GCA_031308135.1 Acheta domesticus
TCCGCTTTAAGATGGAATCCAGATCCCTTGAGAAGATTGATTGATTGA
Organism: Acheta domesticus; assembly: GCA_031308135.1. Taxonomy (NCBI): domain Eukaryota; kingdom Metazoa; phylum Arthropoda; class Insecta; order Orthoptera; family Gryllidae; genus Acheta; species Acheta domesticus. The sequence goes on from JAHLJT010002630.1 coordinate 48,268,224, forward strand.
ATAGGGTTTAGAGGGCGCTTCGACTGCTGTGGTCATTTGCGCCCATGCCAGAGTATTTGGAGAAAAGAATATTCAGTGTTGCATATGTAACTTACTCACTGTTTAAAAGCATGTACATTGGCTAAAAAGGAGGCTCGAATTCTGCATCAAGTATACATGTAGAAATGGCAGAAGGAAAATAGAAAAAGGGCGCGTAAAATTTATCTTAAAACGTAAAATTGGCTGTAAAGGGGCCAAAAAACAACATAAAACATTGTTCTTTCAAATAAAATTATATATTCTGCTTTCTCTCAAAAAACAAAAAAGTTTTGAGAGCGCAGAATCGTCATCCCCGAGCACCACTTGTAGCGAGTTGCCCAGGTCATGTCTTCGTCGACTGCCAACAAATTTCCTACAGTACAGCAGGACGTGTTCCACGGAAAGAACAGTCTTGCACGAGTCACAGATGGGGGAGTTTCATTTCGAAGAATGAAACCGTGAGAGAAATGGCAGTGTCCGATACGAAGACGGGTTAAAATAACTTCCTCGCGCCTACAGGACCGTGATGAGGAGCGCCAGGGATACACAGAATTCTTTATCGCACTTAGTTTGAAAGTGCTATTGTGCCACTCTGTTTGCCACGCTCTAAGCACGGATCGTTTCAAGAAAGCCTGAACATCGGACAATGGCACAGAAGGGATGTCGATACGAGTTTTACGAGTCGCTGATTTCGCCGCCTGGTCGGCCAGTTCGTTCCCTCTGATACTCACGTGGCCTGGGACCCAACTAAGTACCAGGTCATAGCGGCGGGACAGAAGACGATGAATCAGGCTTTGAACGGATAAAGTCAGGTAGTCTGACGAAGGACGGGAGACAGCTTGAAGAGAGCTGAGAGAATCGGAACAGATAACTACTCGCCGCAACGTCGCTGATTCAATGTATTTTAGGGCCTCAAAGATTGCATACATTTCGGCAGTGAAAATACTGCATTTGGAGTGAAGCCGAAATGATTTGGTGGCCCTGATACAGTAAAAACCACATGCCACCGCGTCGCTGCACGATGAACCATCCGTGTATAAGAATAAATGATCCGGATAGGATTCTCTCATATCCAGAAACTGCTTCTGGTAAACCAGAGGACTAGTAGTTTGTTTGGGCAGATGGGAGAGTCTGAAGTCAATACTGGGAAGGAGGAGTTTCCAAGGGGGAATCCGGTCACTTGTGGGTTTCACAGGGGTGGGAAGTTCTACATTTAATTCCCGGAGAAGATTTCGTAATCTAATACCTGGGGGATGGGGTAACGATGTTCGAAGAATGTACGAGGACTCATACTTTGGGTGGATGATTATACGACGACAAGGGTGGTCAACCAGTCCCGACACTTTAGCCCCATAAGAGGCTAATAAAATATCTCGCCTTCGGCTCAGAGATGGTTCTCCAGCTTCGGCCAAGAGGCATTCGATGCGACTCGTGCGGTAGGCGCCTGTACTAATTCTTATACCGGCGTTGTGAATGGTATTTAATGGCCGGAGGGTTGATGGTGACGCTGACCCATATACAATACATCCATAATCCAAAATAGAGCGGATGAGGGTTCTATACAAACGCAAGAGACACACACGGTCTGCTCCCCAAGAGCTGCCTGTAAGGGTGCGGAGGAGGTTCAGAGGTGAGACACATCGGCTTTTCAGTTTACGTATATGATTTCGCCAAGTTAGGCTCTTATCGAAAGTAAGCCCAAGGAAAGTTGCAGAGTCCACAAAAGGTAGAAGATGGCTTCCAAGAAAAAGATCGGGGTGGTTATGAAGATGATAAATCCTGCAGAAGTGCATACTAGTTTTTGATGCGGAGAATTTAAAACCTGTCGCATCACTCCATTCCTGCAATTTGTTGAGGACAAGTTGTAATTGTCTCTCTATCACTTGAATACTCTTGGAAGAGCAGAAAATGGCAAAGTCGTCAACGAAGAGCGATGCTTTCACCGGCTCTCGGATTATCGACGCTATACTATTGATAGCGATGGCAAACAGAGTGACACTCAGAATTGAGCCCTGAGGGACTCCGTTTTCTAAATGGTGGCTGGCGGATACCCTGTCACCAAGGCGAACGCGGAAGTATCTTGAGGAAAGAAAGGCTACTAAAAAAAGGGGGAGCCGGCCCCTAAGACCCCAAGAATGGATGGTGCGAAGAATGCCGTACCTCCAGGTAGTATCATATGCTTTCTCTATATCGAAGAAAATTGCTACCAGGTGTTGACGTAGCACGAAAGCAGTGGAGATCTGTGTGGTAAGGGTGACAAGGTGGTCCATGGTTGACCTGTTCTTCCTGAAACCACATTGGATGGGTGTAAGTAGGTTTCTCTGTTCCAGGTGCCAGACCAAACGCGTGTTCACCATTCGCTCCAGAAGTTTGCATATACAGCTTGTGAGCGAGATTGGGCGGTAGGTTGACGGCTTTGTCCTGTCCTTTCCTTCTTTAGGAATAGGAATAATAATCGCTTCGCGCCAGGTTCTAGGAAAGGTATGTTCCATCCAAATCTTGTTGAAGATACGGAGGAGAAAAATACGTGCCTCTTCCGGCAGGTGTTTTAACATTTGGTTGTGTATCTGGTCTGGTCCTGGAGCAGAATCTTTCCCACGGGCGAGCGCACAGGAAAATTCATCCATGGAGAAAGGGGCGTTATAATCTTCCTCCAGGCAGGTTGAGAAGTCCAATCTGCATTTCTCCATTCTACTCTTCGTTTTCAAGAAGCTAGGGGAGTAGTGTAAGGAACTGGAGGTATTTTCATAATGACAGGCCAATTCCTCAACTACTTCTTCTGGAGAAGTAATAAGATTTCCATTAATAAGAAGTCCTGGGACAGATGGTGGGGAAAATCTTCCTCCGATCTGTCGGATCTTTCGCCATACTACTTTAGGCGGGGTATGGCAAGAAAGAGAAGAAATAAAGGCTCTCCAGGAAGCGGTCTTACTTTCCCGTATTACTAATCTGGCTCTGGCCCGCTTTCTTTTGAAATCGATCAGGTTTGATGCGGTGGGGAACCTATTGAGCCTCGCGAGTGCTTGCTTTCGGTCACGCACCGCGGTGGCACAGTCAGCATTCCACCAAGGCACAGGGACGCGTCGTGGCCGACACGTAGACTTCGGGATTGCAATGGTGGCTGCGCGAAGAAGGGCGTCGGTGAATTGGGCCACCAAGGTATCGATATTATTTGAAAAGTGGTCTGGCATTATAATTTTCTCGCTGAATGTATCCCAGTCGGCTCGATGGAATAGCCAGCGAGGAGGGTGGATGACGTCTAAATTAGGGACATTAAAGTGGACCAAAGTGGGAAAATGGTCACTCCCATGTAGATCATCGAGTACAGTCCACTCTACCATGGTAGATAGGGATGGACTGCAGAGTGCCAGATCGATTGACGAGAAGGAGTTTGACGCCATGGAGAAATAAGTGTGATTCCCGGAATTCAGAAGAATTAAGTTTTGCTGGTCAATAATATTTTCGAGGATAGAACCTCTCGGGCAGGTCCTCGTGCCACCCCAGAGGGGATTGTGGGCATTAAAATCCCCCGCAATAAAAAAGGGGCGGGCAACTGAGAAAAAACATCTTCGAGTTCCTCTTGTGACACGACTTGGCCAGGGGGAATGTATATACTACACACCGTAAAAGAGAAGGATGGTAGGTGTACCCGTACGCAAACTGTTTGGAGGTCGGTTCGAACGTTGTGTTCCTCCGAGAACAGGGAGTCGCGGATGAGTACCGCGACGCCGCCGTGAGCACGAAGTCCGTCGTCTTGATCGAACCGATAGATGTTAAATCCGCGAAGAGACAGGGGATGATGAGGGAGAAGATGAGTTTCCTGAAGACAGACTATAAATGGTTTGTGGCGAGAAATTATTAATCTTAATTCTTCTGAGTGAGCACGAAGACCATTTAAGTTCCATGAGAGAGCCATTATGAGAAATTATTTCTTTGGTTGCTTTTTTTTCTTTCTCACCTTCTGAATGGTTGTAGAGGAACTCTCGTGGGGTTCCTCATCAACAGCAGAGTCATCCTGACTGCTGCTGGATATGGTCGCCTGTGTCGGGGGGATTTCCCGACTTTTGGCCACGGGTGACCGAGATCTACAGGGGCTGGAGGATCGTCCGATGTGATTCTCGGAAACAGAAAGAGGTGGACGGGATTTGGATGACGTATTTTTCCTGGGAGGCGGTGTCTGCTTAAGATCGATTTCAGTAGAAGTCTCAGTGGAAGTGGTCGATGTCTGGTGGAGTTTTTGGACAGGTTTTTTGTACTTTGTGGGAATGATAATTTTCCCACCTTGGATACACGCCGAATCTTCGGGGAAGTCTATCGGCGACACCTGACAACTAAAGTGTGAAACTACCGCTGGGGTACAGTGAGTTTGACAACTCGCTGTTACCCCCGGGGACTTAGGTTTTACAGCACTGGAAAAGGATCGTGATAGGTCCACTGGATTCCTGATTTGGAACCTACGCTTCGCCTCAGGGAAGGAAACCTTTTCGGTTACTCCTATTTTTTGGATTTCCCTTTCCCGGAGAAACGTGGGACACTGGTTGTCGTTGGCTGGGTGATCGCCTTCGCAATTCACACAGTGCGGTGGTTTGTCGCAGGGTTGTGGGTCGTGAACTGACGATCCGCACTTCCCGCAAACCGCGTTTACGGACATACATCGCTGCTGGGTATGCCCAAACCTTTGGCACTTGAAGCAGCGCAAAGGGTTCGGCACATACTGCCGCACACGGAGGTTGTAGAAAGCGGTAACGATCCTTTCCGGGAGGGATGGTCGGTCAAAAGTAAGGATCAGGGTAGAAGTAGGGATCACTTTCCCCTGCTCCTTCCTTCCGATCCTGTACACCTCAGTCACGCCAAAGGTCTTAAAAAAGTTTAGAAGATCTTCCTCCGTTTCTGTAGCAAAGTCCTCGTGATTTACTACGCCTTTGCACAGGTTCAAGGTGGGATGAACCGTGACTACTACCTGGAGGCCGGCAATCTGCTTCGTATTTTGTTTTTCCAATTTGCTCGTCGGTACGCGCTTCAAAAAGAATGGTTCCATTCCTCTGTCGCACGACCGCTTGGAGCTTCCCGTAAGCTTCTTCTATGGCTCGCGCCAGACGGACAGCACTCACAGTTTTAAAAGTTTTACCTTCCTCGGCACATGCCATGAGGAGGAAACGAGGCTTCTTGGGTCGATCTTCTTCTCTAGAAAAGAAACTATTCAAGTCAATAGTTCTCTCTGCACATCTCCTCTTCCTTGCGGAAGAGGGCGGGGGGAAAGGTGAAGTATCCATATAGATGGAATAGGTTCATCCTCGTGGTCCCCACCCACCACGGAGCCCAACAAGGGGACACTCCATCGGAGTGCCAGGGTTGCCACGAGGATATAGTGGGGGAATAACACAGCGCTGCACCGCCGTGGATTCCCCCGCTCACCCTGGAGTTCAGTACAAGACCTAGTCCGAGCCGATTGATCGGGAGTGGGTTAGCTCCCGACCGCCCGTCTAGAAGAGTCCGGGGCCAAAGCGAGTGTGTTGGAACCTACAGGGAATGTTCCCCAAAATACGTAATCAACGTACCCCTTAGTGCAAGGCGAACAGTAGCACTAGGACTAGATAGGGAAACAAACAGGTCCCTCAACTGCCAGGACACACATTCCCTCCGACACGGGTCGCCATGCACGGCAAACACATGGGTGGGCGTTCAGCATACAGAGAAGGCCAGTGAGGAAGAAAAAGGAGTGAAAAGAACGTACATGACATGAAATGAGAAGCAAGAAGATGAAAAAATGGAGAAAGGAACACTTGAGAGCCTTCTCTGCATCCCCCCGTCAGGACGTGGACCAACCACCCCTCGACGGGACGTTTCTGAGGCCTTGGGCTTTAAATTTAGATTTTAAAGTCCTAGAACCGTCGTTTAGGAGTTCTTTAACGATATGGATTCAAAATGCTGTCGACTGCGTTGCAGGTTGCATTTGACCTCAATATGTAGCATCATGTAGTGGAGTTGGTTACACAATTAACAACACATAAACCTGTCAAAAAACACGTAGAAGTGCCAACTTTCACGGAGATCGGTCTACCGGTGTCGAGTTTGCTCTTGCTTAGACACCAACATTGTTTTTTCTGCATATAATTATATACAGGGTGAGTCACGTAACTTTAGCACCTCCTGTAACTTTGAACGGTTGAAGTTATTGCAATGCAGTTTTCACGAAAGTGCATGAAGGAAAGGGGCTAATTGATACGTGCATTAATTTCTATTTTATCACTAGTATTTTACGAGATTGTTTAGGTAACTTTGTTTTTTCAAATGGAACTATACATATTTTTTCAGTCCACCATGACGAGCGTAAAAAGACAAATCCAATGATGTACATATTGTCATATGTTAGATAAGCATTTTTTTTTATTAATTTTGATTTTTGCGACCAGGGTTTAACGGACGTTTTGAATAGTCCACCACACAAGGTCATGCAGCGCTCCACCAGCACACGTGCGCCCGGCGAAGGGAAGGGAAGGGGAGGGATCTTATTTGAAATACGAAACAAAGTATTCCAAGTATTCACAAAACCATTGCAGTTTTTTTCCTGAACTGTGCTTTCCGTCCTTCTGCATTTTCACATTTCGTCTTTCTTTGATTGAAGGAATTAAAGGATGGAAAATAGGGATTTGTCATAAGTTTGTATTGTAATAAAATTGTTTATAACTTCAACTCCATTTAATGGGATTTCATAAGATACGTAGTAATGGGATCTTGAAACAAAGCACAATAAGAATAAATAATTAAAACTGTACAAAAATATATTGTATATTTTGAGCAAACAATTTCAATGTTAATACGAATATAATAATAACTTAGGGATAGAAATAATCTTATTTCAATAAATGCTACTTAAGACAAATCCGTATTTTCAATCCCTAAGAAACCCAAATTACTGAAAATGGATTAAGATGAAAAGGAGAGTTCAGGAAAAAGTGCAACAGTTTTGTGAATATTTTTCGTATCCTCAAGTACTAAAATCCCTTCCCTTTCCCGACCCCGCGTTTGCTGGGGGAGCGCTGCGTGACCTTGTGGGGCTGACAGTTACAATGAAAATATCCGTTAAACACTAGTCGCAAAAAAATCACAATTACTCAAAAAAATGCTTATCTAACATATGACAATATTTATATCTTTGGATTTGTCTTTTTACGCTTGTCATGATAGACTGAAAAAATATGTATAGTCCCATTTAAAAAAACAAAGTTACCTCAAATATCTCGTAAAATACAAGTGATAAAAGAGAAATCAATACACATATCAATTAGCCCCATTCCCTCATTTACTTCCGTGAAAACTGCATTGCAATATCTTCAACCGTTCAAAAGTTACAGGAGGTGCTAAAGTTACGTGACTCACCCTGTATATATATTGAAACGAATTATTAATATCATTACAACAATGATAATAATACGTTTCTAAGAACGCAAGCATTTGAATTGCGCTGTAGCGGAGGGCGTGCCGACTGAATCGGGCGCTGGAACCGAATCAGAGGGAACCGAAGCGCGAGTGACCAACGAGAAAAGTCGGCAGTGAGATGGCCGTGAAATGGAAAGGGACGTTTACTAACGGTGCGAAAACAAAAGTATGAATAGTGTTGAAATCCAGGCTCATCGAGAGTGGGAAGCGTAAGGAGGGACAATGTGGAGAAAGAAGGTATGCAGTGAATGTAATAGTTGTATTAGTGAAGTAAAGGAAAGACAATATCAGTTAATGAAAACGATCACGTGGGGGGATGTGTAGCGGCGGAGGCACGTGGAGTTCCGTGCGGCATCTGACTGGTAATGTTTGGTAACCGTGTATTAGTTATCATGCAGGAATAAGGAACTGTAATCGGAGTGATAGAAATCTCATCAGTGGACTATGTTAGACGGGGTGGAATCCGCGTGAATGCGGCAAAGCATGGGAATGGACGCAAGATGAATATAGTGTGAACCCAAACTGTGCGGCATTGAGCATTCGACAGCGAGGTGTGGGAGAAGAGGTTTATCACGGACAGAGAACTGAGGAAGGTTGGTGGGTGACGCGTGGCGGGCCCGCTATAACGGTGGTGGGCGGCGAAATCGCGGCAGAAATTGTTAAGCCGGGAGTGACTGCGGGCGGCGGCGAGGCACCCGGCGGCGAGCATCCCCCCTACCCCGGCGGCCAGCGACCCGAGGAATCCCGAGCGCCGCCGGCGGTTGGCGAGGCATCGCTTCATCGGCTGACTGCAGACACGGCGACGAGGCCTTCGCCGGGTAAGACGGTGTGGGTAAGAACGGACGTAAGAATATTAAGAAGGGGAGTGGGGAAGGAATAGGAAGCAGTGATCAGTAGTGGAGGCCCCGTAGTCAAAGTTGTGAGCGATGAGTGGAATTCTATGACAATACGACGTCAATCAATAAGAGGTTGTTTAGGATAGGATGACGATAGAACAGATGTATTGTATGAAAGAAAAACAACTATTGCCTACGTTTCCATTGGTGAGGAAAATGGAACTCAGAGCCCATTTCCGGAAAAGAATCCCTGTCCCCATTAACAAATGATTGTTGTGAAGGGTCGAATTAACGACTCGTTTCAATATATATATATATATATATATATATATATATACAGTGATACACCAAAATAAGAGCCATTAATATTACGGAGAAATGTCGCTTTTCAAAAGTTGAATATAGACTAGTCAAGAGACAATAGCTGCGCGGTCGCTATGGGAACACAGTCAACATTCGTCATTAGGGTCCATTTTGGTAACGAAAAAAGATACACATGGAAATGAATAATCAAGGTGAAAGAACATTCTTTTATTGAAAAAAGTGAGATATAATAGGTTTCTTGAAGTTTGAAGATGATGGGAGACATTCACTCTTGCCCACGACACGACGAGCAGATCAAGACTCTGCTGTGAGTGGTATTAATTTAAAATTTGTATTTGCAACATTAGAACAGGATAAAGACGCCATTTAGGAATTAGACTGGGAATTTGTACATTGTGGAAAAGTACGCGTGTAGGCGTCATGACGCAAGCATAGGGTAGTTAACGTGATTAATATTATAATGTAGTGGACGGCAAGTTGCATATTGAACAAACGGAGATTTATTACGGGAAGAAAGAAGTCATCGCGGGACAGCTGAGAAGATTCTACGAGGCGCCATCGAGGGGAAACTGAAAACTGCGCGCGAAGAACTATATGGAGCGCAGGTCATTGTTTATTTGAACTATTGGAAATGCAAAACCGGCCATGACCAAAAAGAATTCGAATCTGGTATAGTAGCTATTGTTTAAAGTTAACGTTAACTGGAAAGTTCAGCAACTTGTTTTTATAATAAATCATTGTTCATATTTTTGAAAGAAAACTGATTGTTTTACAATACGTGGAATCCTGGTTTAGGCGGTCTTTTCACAGAATTTTCAGTTACCTCGCCACTCCGTATGGATGGCAGATTGAATAAGTGATTGCAGAGCGGTTAAGCCAATCTTATAAATTAGAACCCAACCGACTGAGCTAGTTAGGCATAGTGAAGGCTGATAAAATTAATGAGCAGACAAGAACGAATAATCTCATTCGTAATTATTTCCTGACGCCCAAATTACCATACAGATAAAAAAATATTCGGAAGTAGTTACGAGTATTTAGTGAGATTTGATTTTAGATAGTACGTTTCAATATCAACTATTCCTGTTTGAATTGCACTCATTGTGCAAGTGTCATGTAAAGCAAGCACATTAGAATTAACGATTCGAAACATTCTGGGTCAATGTTTTATAAATACTATAAATTCTTTTCCATAATTTTACATGTGTATGCAAATTACAAATTCATTAACAGATGAAGCGGGTGTTTATTGCGAAGTGAGGGGAGGAGGCTAACTTCAGTGTATCACAAAGAACGCGTCAGAATTACACATCCCTGCAGACGACCTCAACACAATTTAACAACAAACTCAAAGCCCTCCAGTAAATATTTGTTAAATGAAAAATAATGTAACCTAACTTCTAAAACGTACGTGTTCTACTTATTTCGGCGGTTACTTTATCCCATAATGGGTCTAAAATGAACCTATCGTAGTGACGTGTCCCTTTTGTACCATAAAGGTCTGATAACAAAAACAGACCTCATCAACTTTTCAGCATCCGTTTTATTCGAGTCAGCTGTGATATCAGCGATACTAGCAGCAAAAACCTACCATTGGCTTCCACAACTACGTATCTGCCAGCAACTGGGCATCGGTCCCGCCGGGACAATGCCTACACTCCCGCCACTCCACACCTGTGGTAGTGAAGTTCCTGTTGAGTGTTATACGTAAGGCGGAGGATAGGACAAGGAAGAGAAAAGAAAGATCGCGGTCAGTGGCCCGTTCGTTAGGATACTCCGGAATTCGCGTGTTGATGTAAAAAGAACGGAAATCTCGCAATTAGAACAGCCGGCCGCTACAATTCTCCTCCAGACAGTGGTTGAATTCGACCAACTCTGTAGCTGGTGTCCAAAACCCTGTAACCGTTGTGACTCCAACCTAGAACCTGAGCTAATTTTGCTGGTCCTTCAGTCGATTTTTCGGTATCAAGAGCCCATAAAACACATATTCTAGACAATTTGAAAGATGTTCATTACAAACGAACACGATTTATCCAATTTCTGCTTACCAGGGCCCGGCAGTAAGTCTGTTAATAAGTTACCGTTTTCCCCCGTAGCATTACAATACTTTCACTGTGCTGCGTAAGCAGTAAGCGAAATAGAAACAAGTGAATAAATCACGATAATGAGTCATATACCAATTCCAAAAAATTTATTTGGAAATAATAACAAAAAATAAATACATAAATATGAAAAATAAAAATATATGATCACAGTTTATCAGAACACGAGCACAAGTAAGAAGTGTCCTTGGTGCATCAATCATAGGAACTTTCCGTGAATTGTCGAGGGAGTCATTATTGCGTTCCTCAACACGCCACCCAATAACCTTCATTCTCTGCAACTTGGCGCATGCGCCGCGGCAGGGAGCGCACGAGTTCGGCGGCGAAGTCGTCCTCGCTCGCCACCTCGTCCCACGCGTCGGCAACCAACGCCCAGAGAGCGTCTGAAGTTGTCGGTTGCGGGCTGGGCCACTTGTCCGCCATCTCTTGTTTCGTCTTCGCCCACACGTCCTCCATCGGGTTCAGATCTGCGCTGCACGGCGGCCAGTCCAGCAGTTCGAACTCCCGCTGGCTCGCCAACCACTCCTGCACAAAGTCCGTTTTGTGGACGCGGAGCTGGTCCTGTTGGAAGAAGAACGGCCCCTCGGGGTACAGCACGCGGACGGAAGGCAGCATCACGTTTTCCAGAATGTGCAGGTATTGCGCGGCGAGGGGCGCGGGTTCGATCCTCTGCACCACGCCCACCCCGCGCGCGCTCACCCACCCCCAGCAGGCGACGGACGCGCGGCCGCAGCCCGGCGGCTCGGGCACGTAGCCCGCGTTGTGCTGCGTCACCTGCGGCCGCAGCACGCGCACGGGCCCGCCCTCGCCCGCCGAGAAGACGCACGCGCTCGAGAACACCACGCGCCCCCAGTCGCGGTGGGCGTTGTCCAGCGCGAACGCCACCCGGTCCACCCTCTGCCGTCCACGAGCTTGGGGTACCAGTCGACGCCCCATTCTGGGCCCAAGCCCGCAGCGCGCAGGCGCCGCCGGATGGTTTTGGCACAGCCGGGGAAGGCCAGAGCTTTCTTGAGCTGCGTGGAGCGCACAAAGGAGTTGCAGCGGGAGGCGACGGCGAGCAGAAGGGCGTCCTGCTCCGGGGAGGAGATGCGCCAGAGGCCCGTGCCTTCTCGACGCTGCACGTCGCCTGTCAGCATCCAGTCTCGCATCCAACGTCCAGCCGTGGCCGCAGGCACCCCGTACCGTCGCCCGGCCTCCGACACTGAGCACTCGCCACACAGCGCCAGCTCCACCACCCGCTTCCTTACTAACGCGGACCATTGCGTCTTCTGCATCCGAGAGCTAGCGCCCCGGGGCAGAAGTCTCAGTCGTTTTGCCGATTCCGACAGCGCCAGCTGCTCCAACCGTCTTTTCACCAAAGGGTCGTTCTGTGCCACTCGCACAGGAGCATCAGAGACCAACTTTTCCTCACCGTCATCCAAGGCACCCTCCTCGTCTTGGTGGCCGTGGTTGTCGTGGTCATTTTCGTCGTGTTCGTTGTGGTCGTCATGGTGGACGTGATCCTTGTGATCGTTGTGGTCGTCGTGGTCCTCGAGGTCGTTATGGCCGTCGTCCTCGCTAGCAGATGCGGTTGATTTATCCGGCGTAGTCTGTCCCGAGGTCTCATCGTCTTCTGCCAACTTGAACACGCCCTCAACTGCGAAACAGGAAAACACAAAAACATTAACGCAAATCGAGGACTAGCAATCACGAAGGAGAGAGTAAGGACAGTAACACACTAATTAAACACCAAAGCGTTGCATGGCCTAAGGGGAAGATATTAATACCGAGTAAAAGATAACTAGTAGAACGAAATATAAATATCAAACAAAATATTTTCAATTTCAACTGCCATTTTCATAAACAAACCTTTTTTTACGATAATTTTGACGAACGTAAATTATTGACGCCCTGTTACCTTCCACCGACATTTTGGTGGAAGAAATGACGCTCCGTTAACACTGACGATTGGTCAAGCAACGTGTTGATTTTTTTCCTCCCACAAAGGTTGTTTAACGTCAGGTTACAACGCTGTTGAATACTGAATACGTACGACTACTACATTCCACGACGTTTGGTACTGTTTGCATATTTCAGTAAAAATAATTTTTTCAGTTTCTAAATCATAATTAATTTGCTCTGGGAACAAAATTGGCACATGCGTGCAGTCTATGGTTTCTATAACCCCAGGAAAGTTCACTATTCGAAAAGCCTTATTGCTTAGGTCTCCGCACCACGTGAAAATACTACATACTGTGGCCGAAGTGTGTCATTCACAAAAGAAACGACCTTTTTACTTTCCCGTATACGTACGTATACACGGAGTGATATACGTAGTATAGGGAAAGTTACGTAATGCTGCGCGAAAAAATGGCCAATTTTCGGCGGAAAAAATTAATTGCCGGGCCGTGAAAACGAATAAGTGGATAAAACCAGTTGCTAAATTAAGAAAAAAAATCCTCTATCTCGTGGTGTGGTCAAAATCCATGATTTGTTGCTTCTTTATACTTAAAAATCGATTGACGGCATTCCGTCCGTCTGTGGTCAACGCTAGCGCCTAAACCGTTCGGTCGATTTTCTTCAAAATTGATATTCCCCAGTCGATCTGATTCTAGTCGAAGCTTTGTGATTTTGAAAAAGATTCTTTAAAATTTGGGGGTACTTTATATGAAGCCCCCCGGGGATTTTCAACATTTTCTCAAAAACGGCTCCAAATTTTTTCTTTAAATTTCTTGTATGAATAGAGGAAAACACACTTTTTAACATGGCATAGGTCCGATTTTCACGTACAGCTCTGAATTTTCGAAAATTGTGAAAGTTCGAATTTTTTTCGGCGACTTTCTCCAACTACAAAATTGAAGATAGAGAGTTTTTCTTCAAATAAAATTTGTTCTGCATATTGAGTTCTTTAATAAAGGTCATGTAAATGTTTTTCACAATTTTGGTAGTTTGCGTGCAATGTGTGCAATTTTAAAAAATTACAAAAACAAAAATTTCTCAAAAACGGCTCCAAATTTTTTCTTTAAACTTTTGGTAGGGATAGTGATAAATGTACTCTATCAATGACATAAAAGCCATTTTGGTCTATCGGTTGTTTTTTTCAAAATTACCAAAATGTAAATTTGTTTACTTGTCTCTCACGTCGTTAATATTTACATTATCGGCGATTTTTTTACATTATTATATTTACGAGTATATATGCTTTAAATAATGTCAAGTAAAATTTCTCGAAAACACTACCGTTTTCTGTGAAAAGTAGCTCAAATTTCGGCATTTTCAGAAATGCTCAAACGTCCATTTTCTCGTATATATGCTGCAATTTTTTCTTGAAACTTTTGTAACGGATAGTGCTCATTAGTATAGCGTGAAGTTTATTTTGAGTTTTTTTTGTTTTTTTTCAAAAATTCTTCTTTTGAATCTCTCACATCTTTAATATGCACATTATCCGCAATTTGTAAAGATGATTATATTTGTGAGTGTAAGTGCTTCAATTAACTTCAAATAAAGTATTTTGAAAACTCAAAAATTTTCTGTGAAAATGAGCTTCAAATTTCGCATTTTAGTAGTGCTTAAAACGCCATTTTCTCTTAAACGGCACATAATTTTTAAAGAAAATTGCCATTTACGGCTAGGTTTTTGTGTTCTTTAATATTCTAAAATTAATGTTTCTGTTCTACCAATAGGAAACCGAAAAATTAAGAAATGACAAAAAATTTACTTTTGGCGATGATAGATGGTAGCTGGCAAGAAAGAGTATGTGGCAATTCCGAATAGCTAGCGAAGACCCAGGAAAATAGAAAACTAATATGGGAAAGTCTGTGCCATTCTGTTTCTGTTTTTTCACAAGTAAATAAATAAAATAAATACGGTCATGCTAATTTTTTTTCAAAATACGAGTAGTTTTTCTTTAATTTTGTGACAAACGTAATAGACCGCTGTAAATTTACTGCGCTTCGGACAGCTGGATGCGTCGTAAATTAGAATGTGCAATTTTGTATATTATTTCTTTCTTCGTTTCTTACATTCGAACTTTGTTATAGACTTACACATTAATATTTTAGAAATTGTTTATTTTGAAATAAGTAAAAAGAATTAATAGCTCTCAGAATAGCGACAATGCAGGGTCTGCAACAATGGAATTCACTTTGCGCTCGCGAATATCTGTGAATTAGTGTCATTGTTGTGACCTAATGGAGCTGTATGAAAAGGAGTTATAATTGTCTAATTTATGTTGATATTTGCAGGCAAATATTTAGTTTTGCACCAAATGCTGTACCATTTGTAGTGAGTAGAGAATTTGTTGCATGGTTTTAAAATACTCTTCCCTAATCATGGCCCAATGGAAGGCATTTCTATATTTCCAGGGTATCAGGCTTCTTTTTTCCAATACAGGGTTACAAAACTTTTGCATTCTATTTTTGTGAAGTTGTAGAATTCACATAGTTCTGACAACACTGCAATAGAAATAGTGAGTTCCAAGCGAAGATGTTAGTAGCTCATAAAGTGCAATATTACAGTACTACTTAGCTGTTTCCTCTAACACGGGAAAGTAAGTGCTGTTGTAGCACCACTAGTTACTTATACAAAAACAACCTGTGAATGACGAAACTCCATTGCAATCGCCGGAGAAAATGTCCTAGAGCATAAATCTTAAAGCAATCAATTGCTGCTGCATGTACGTTAGAGGATTATTTCTGTTAGTGGTATATTACAACGCGGTTTTATTTCTTTTAAGATCTCCACGAACACCGCTTTCGGCAATTTGAATATCATTACGAATTCAATATCTTCCCACCTATACATGCAGGCCTCTACTAAAAGAATGTAAACCAGTTTTATACCTTGTTTGACGACAGAACAATTCCAGGAACTTTTTGAAAGCCCTTCGTAAAAATTAAATATTTAGTAATTGCTCTTTCTGAACCCATGATTTCTCAATATACAAAAATGTTAAGCATCGTAATTGTATTCCGCGTTAACACACACTCCATTTAAAGAGGAAACAATGTAAAATAAGTTTGTAAATGAAATACAAAGCATCGTTTGATACACCTCAACTTTACAGCAGTTTAACCAGTCAAAGGCGTTGATGGCAGAAGACCTGTCCGTCGAAATTTGACGATTGTCAGGCGAAACGTAAATATAGCATCAATGGTTTGAGGTGTTTGAGGTCCGTCCAAGCTACTGATCAAGGCTGGTGAAGCCGGTCGTAGGACTGAAAAAGAGAGCAAAGCAGAAGCAGGTCAGCACCCTGCCAGCTGCGATTCTCAGGTCATCGCCTTACGGCAGGCGTTCGGGATAGACAGTTCGCGTTGCGCCTTCGCAGGCTCAGTTTTCCGGAAGGAAAAGCTTCGCGTCGCATTCACCGAACGTGAAAGCGCGGCGCATTCACCGAACGAGGAATCAAAGTAGGGCCCTCTTGTGGGTGTAAAGCACTACGCTTCAACCGCTGTTTTGGACACATCTGCGGCAATTTGGAATGTACTGCTTCGTCTCGTTCTTCGTGTGCACTGTCCGTGGTTTCGTGCGTGGATCAAGTGTTATTCAAATGGACGGGCGTCAAAACAAAAAGTATATTATTTAATTCAGTTGCACTGCTATGCACTTTCCTGATCCCAAAATGGCATTTTAAGAACTAAATTAATTCACATTATAATTGATGGCCGCGGGCAACAGATCAAGGGTTGCGGCGGACAGAGGCTCCACGAGAGATTGTTTTGAAAGCCTTTCAATTGCTTTATCATCTTTTCGAGTATTCGGAGCGTTTCGTACGTGCTTCGGCGGAGGTGACGGAGCCGTGGGAAAGAGGCCCGCGCGAAGACATCTCTGCGTCAATGACTTTATTGCCTATTTGTATTTGTATCTTCCTTTCAAAGGGTGGACGCGTGCTGGAATGTGGGAGAGAGCTCTGTGAGAGGTGGCGAAAGCATGTCTGAAGGCGGGCGGCCACGAGGGTAGACAGCAATTAGGGCTGCGCCCTGGTAGCGAACTTTATCGCGAGATTGAACAGATAAGAAAAAGGACGAGATCTAGCCTACGGTGGATGTAAAACAGGGAAAAGAACGAGAAGCTGAGTTTGGCCATCGTTCAAAAGCTCAGCAGCCAAGAGGGTGTGCGGTGATCATCCGACAGGCCAGGGGAAGGGATGATGACGTTCTCCGGGAAATCAGGAAGATAAGCCCCGAAGACCGCATCGCGGAGATCGGATCCGTCCGAAAGATAAGAGCCAGTGATATCGAATTGAGCGCAAAGTCAAACAGCACAGACTTCCACAATGCCTTGAAGCAGATGCTACGCGCAGCGGGTAGCGTCCGGCAACTGAAACCACAGGTGATATTCGAGATCATGACCTGGACGCTAACTTTGAATGCGACGGGGTTCGCGAATCTAAGCAGGTAGGACTCCCGTCAGATATGAAGATAACTCTGCTCGGTCCAAACAACCTGGGACAAAAACAGCAGTTTGAACTGGAGGAAAAGGAGGCCGCCATTCTCCAAAAATCGAAACTCAAAGTAGTGGAATGGGTCAATTGTAAGAGTGGAACGTGCACCTTCGTAGTTCGATGATTAAGGGCTTACGACACAAACACTTCCCAAATGACTGCACAGACCCAGATCTCAATGATAACTGCTACAGATGCGGCCACAAAGGACACGGAGTACTCACATACTCCGCGACGGAGAAATCCTAAACGTGTTTTATGAGATTCCCAGACACATTGTCCAGAAATATTTCGCCCACATTAGTTACGTCCACTATGCATTTTAGTCCAGAAATGTGGGATGTCCATAGACATTTTGTCCGCTTTTTTATGTCCACTTATAATGGTCCACTGAACATCGACGTCCATCACATTGAAATGTCCACTAACATTGTGTCCATTTTATAAATTTTAGTCCACAATAATTCAAAAGTTTGTTTCCAAAAACCACAATATCAATTTTTTACCCTTACTAATATTTTCATATGCTCACATTCTACATTGTTAATTCTATATGTTTCTAATGTAATTTTTAGTCAAAAGGTTCTATATCAAATTTAAATTACCCAATTAAACTTGATTTATTTTCAAAATGTACTATATCCACTAAATATTTATTTTCAAAAAAAATATTCAAATTTAAAACAAAAAGTGCCACATCCCATTAGAATAATAAAATTCTATACAAGATTTGTATCAAAATGTACCATATCAATACCCTATTTCTTTAATTTTTCAAATAGTGTAAAAAAATAAACATACACTGAATACATAGAAATAAATATAAGAGAAACACTAAATTTCTGGCAACCGTCTGCTGGACAACACTGTGGCTTTTAAAAAAGATTTGCCATTATTGCAGTTTCAAACGATAGAGTTGTTTGTGGATTGTGTGCTTGTGCATGTAACATTTTCGCATGTAACATTTTTTTGACAGAATAAGTATGATGCCTCGTTGTGTAAAGCAAGTACTTTGAGAGAGTAAGAAGAAAGCACATTTAATGAGAAGTACTGGAATTTGACATCTGCACCAGATCAAATGAAGATATATCAGAAATAAGAAGAGGAGCAAGAATAAATCCAGTACATAAAAAACAAAATTACACAACATATAAAGGAGTTAAAAGTCGATCCCCAAAGGCCGAGATCGCTAAAGCAGTAGTCACCCCCTATCATCACCATTTCATGTCATCTTCACAGTCACCATAACGTTAAACCTAACAGTGGTTGCTAATGATCTAGATGTTCATGCAATCATAAATTTAAAAAAAGGAAATCGAATGCAGAGTATTTCAAAAACATTATGGTAGAAATGATGCTTCTTGCCTTCTTGCTTATCCATCAAACAAATGTGGTAACTGTATAAAGAAAAACACAATGACATGGATTGCACGTATGGTATGTGTTGGAATGTATTCTCTCGCAATTTTAATCTAGTATTTGGCTCTAAGCACACAGTCTCTAAGAAGACTGAAATTTGTAGTGAATGAGTCAGATTAAAGTGAACGAAAATGGGAACAGATTAAGAGAACAAAAAGGGTTGGGGTACAAAATATTTAGTTCACAAAAACGGAAGTAATGTTTTCTTTAAGCAGAAGAACCTTAGCCCAAACAGAAGTGTGACCGAATAGATCGTTAGGGTACTTTCATTGTTCTCTTGTAAGGGTTTAATTCCAAAAAGTACCAAATCAAATATATTCCGTGACAAAATGGCTTTATCCCTTGAATAAGCCAAAATGTACTAAATCCCTTTAAAGACAAATTTTAATTAATTTATGTAATTTCCTTTGAACTACATACATTAAAAGTAATTGCAACAGAAACTTAATTTTGGACTGTGTCAAAACAAATTTTGAACATTCAATTATAATTTTAAACAAAGTATTTATTTTTCCTGCTTACTGAAAAAAAATGTAAAGTGGAGATAGTATCTTTTGGGAACAAGCTTCTCAACCATTTAGACCATTGTAAAAGATTGATTGATTAGGTTTAAAGGGCGCTTCAACTGCTAAGGTCATTGGCGTCCGTGTCAAAGTTTTCTAAAAACAAATATATTAAACTTCTAATAAAAGTGTAATTGGTGCACTTGCCTACTAATTTAAAAGAACATGTATACCTTCAACAAGAACACTACAATTATACATAAAATAATTAAGCAGACAGAATAAAACAGAATTTGGGGCCAGTAAAACATGTCCTTATGTCATATAAAATTGTATATTCCGCATTCTCTCAAAAAACAAAAAAGCTTTGAGAGCGCGGAATCGTCATCTCCGAGCACCTCTCGTAGAGATTTGCCCAGAGCATGTCTACGTCGGCTGCCATCAAATCTCAAACAATGCAGGAGGGGGTGTTCCACAGAGAGAGCCGCCCTGCACGAGTCACAGGTAGGAGGAGATTCTCCTCGAATGAGGAAACTGTGGGAGAAGTGACAGTGTCCGATACGCAGACGGGTTAAAATAACTTCCTCGCGCCTAGAAGGTCGGGATGAGGAGCGCCAGGGATTAACAGTATCCTTTATTACGCTTAGTTTAAAGGTGGTATTGTGCCACTCTGTTTGCCACGCTCTAAAGATCAGTCGTTTTAAAGAAGCTTTAACATCGGACAATGGTACGAAAGGAATGTCAACATGAGTATTCTCCGTTGCCGATTTTGCCGCCTGGTCAGCCAACTCGTTCCCTATGATTCCCACATGGCCTGGGACCCAACTCAGTATTAGATCGTAGTGGCGAGACAGAAGGTGATGAATGATGTTTTGAATAGATTCCGTCAGGTAGTCTGAGGAAGGAACGGGAGACAGCTTGTAACGAGCTAAGAGAATCGGAACAAAGAACTACTTGACGTAAGGTCGTTGACTCGATGTATTTTAGGGCTTCAAGAATTGCATACATTTCAGCAGTGAAGGTACTGCACTGAGAATGTAGCCGATATGATTTTGTGACCCTGATACAATAAAAACTACAAGCCACCGCATCATTGCACGATGAGCCGTCTGTATATAAGAATACATGATCTGGGTAGGCTGCCCTCATTTCCTGAAAATGTATCTGGTAAGCAAGAGGACTAGTCGTTTGTTTAGGCAGGTTGGATAGTCTGAAATCAATATTCGGGCGGAGGAGTTTCCATGGAGGAATGGAGTGACTTGGGGGTTTCATGGGTGTCGGAAGATCAACATTAAGGTCCCGCAGAAGATTTTGCAATCGAATACCTGGAGGCTGAGGCAGCGATGTTCGAAGAATATATGATGTTTCATATTCAGGATGGATAATTATTTGGCGGCAAGGATGATTAGGGAGTCCTGATACTTTAGCTCCGTAAGATGCTAATAAAATATCCCGGCCTTCGTCTTAAGGAAGGCTCGCCAGCCTCGGATAGAAGGCACTCAATTCGGCTGGTGCGGTATGCGCCTGTTACTAGACGGATACCCGCGTGGTGTATACTATTGATGGGTCGCAGAGTGGAGGGAGCTGCCGAGCCATACACTTCACTACCGTAGTCCAAAACTGAGCGGATGAGTGATCTATACAGACGCAAAAGGGTAGTGCGGTCGGCACCCCATGATGTACCATTCAGCATTCGGAGAAGATTAAGGGGAGAGACACATCTGGTTTGTAGTCCACGGATGTGAGCGCTCCAGGTGAGAGACTTGTCAAATGTAAGCCCCAGGAACCTTGCAGATTCTGCAAATGGAAGCGGGTTTCCTGCCAAGTGAAGGACTGGATTACTATGCAAATGGTATATCCTACAGAAATGCAAACCGATACATTTAGTAGAAGAGAATTTAAAGCCCGTTGACGTACTCCATTCGTGGAGCTTGTTGAGCACCATTTGGAGTTGCCTCTGGATCACGCTGATGCTGCTGGAGGAACAGAAAATGGCAAAGCCATCCACAAATAACGATGCCTTAACAGGTTCTCGTACAGTCGACGCTATACCATTGATGGCGATGGCAAACAGAGTGACACTCAGCACTGATCCTTGAGGGATACCATTTTCAAGGGGGTGACTACGAGAAAGTCTATCACCCACACGAACACGGAAGGATCTATTCAATAAGAAGTTTTGGAGGAATAGCGGAAGCTTCCCCTTAAATCCCCAAGAGTGCAGGGTTTGCAGAATGCCGTACCTCCAGGTGGTGTCGTAGGCCTTTTCTATATCAAATAATATAGCCACTAGATGTTGTTTCAAGACGAACGATGTAGAGATAGCTGTTGCCAGCGAAACGAGGTGGTCCAAGGTAGATCGGTTTCGTCTAAACCCGCTTTGGATTGGCGTCAACAGATTTTTATGCTCCAAGGTCCAGGCTAGACGCTGATTCACCATGCGTTCCAGCACTTTGCTTACACAGCTTGTGAGGGAAATAGGTCGATAACTTGATGGCAGTGATCGATCTTTCCCCACTTTGGGAACTGGGACGATGATAGCTTCTCGCCACATGGTAGGGATAGTATGCTCTTCCCAGATACGGTTAAAGAGCCGGAGAAGAAATTCCATGGCAGTTTCGGGAAGATGCTGCAACATTAAGTTGTGGATTTCGTCTGGACCTGGAGTGGTTCTTTTGGCAAGCTTCAGAGCAGAACGCATTTCATACATAGAGAAAGGGGTATTATAATCCTCATGTGCTCTGCTCGAAAAATCCAAAGCGCGATTTTCCATTCTTTCTTTAAACGAAAGGAAGTTTGGAGAGTAGTTTGCCGAACTCGACATCTTTTCATAGTGAGTGGCAAGTTCCTCTACAACGGCGTCTCGATCTGTGATTATCTGACCATTTTTTCTAAGACCTGGCACTGAGTATGCGGAAGGGTACCCTTTAATTAGACGCACCTTCCTCCATACTAGACGTGGTGGCGTGTGGCAATTCAAGGAGGGCACGTATGCCTTCCATGATGCATTCTTGCTTTCTAATATGGTTCTCCTCGCCTTAGCTCTGCACCTCTTGTAATCAATAAGGTTATCCGCGGTTGGATAATGTTTAAGTCGAGCCAACGCTTTCTTCCGAGCACCGACAGCCCTTGAGCAATCGAAGTTCCACCACGGGACAAAGGGGTGTCGCGAATTACCGGTCGACTTGGGGATTGCAGTGCCCGCAGCTTGCAATATTGCAGTGTTAAAATGAGCTGCCATATCCTCCACACTAACAAATTCACCCTCTGATAGATTCACATTCGCTTGGAATGTCGGCCAGTCAGCACGAAGGACGCACCATTGAGGGGGGCGCGCCAAACCACGCGCAAGTCTATCAATGTGGACGATAATGGGATAGTGGTCGCTACCATATAGGTCGTCTAGGATGGACCATTGCAGGTCGGTTGAAAGAGAAGGGCTGCAAAGAACTAAATCAATACACGTGCTCGAGTTTGTGGCGACGGCAAAATGAGTTGCTTCACCAGAGTTCAGAATAACCAAGTCCGCTGTGTCTATTACTGATTCAAAGATACTGCCTCTCAGACACGTGCGGGAAGAGCCCCAGAGAGGACTGTGGGCATTCACATCGCCGACTATCATAAATGGAGAAGGCAGTTGATTTATCAACCCTAAGAGTTCGTCTGCTGATATAGTCAGACCTGGAGGGATATAGATGTTGCACACAGTAAGTGTGAAGGATGGGAGGTGCACCTGCACACATACTGTTTGAAAGTCAGTCTGAAGAGGTACCTCTGTAGATAGCAGCGAATCATGCACCAGTGAAGCAACTCCGCCATGAGCGCGGACACCATCATCCACATCGAACCTGTACGAAGAAAATCCGCGAAAAGATAGAGGACGAAGTGGGGTAAGGTGTGTCTCTTGAAGACAAATCACCATAGGATTGTGACGGGACACCAACAGTTTAAGGTCGTCCCGTCGCGAGGAGAAACCATTTGCGTTCCATGACATTAGTGCCATGGTAGAATTAACTTTCTTTTTTCTTCCGACGTTGGGAGCCGGATGCACGAGACTCCTCCCCAACGGGAGCCTCCCCAAAACAGAAACCTCCTGGGCGTTGCCAGGGGGGCTGGATGCTCGCTCAGAGCTAGTTTCAGAAGTTGTAGTCGGTCGCGACTTCGAAGGTCCTTTTATGTTGGGGTTTGGTGTCCGTCTGACGTCAACTTCCGTCGATACAGATTTGTTGTCGATTTCGTGGACTGTGCTGGTTGGACTTTTTTCTGAACCTTATATTTTGTGGGGATTATTATTCTCCCACCCTCAAGGGGAGATGTATCCCCAGGGAGGTCTACTGGTGACACTTGGCAACCAAAACTCACTACTTGCGGGGCAGCGCGTTCTGTTTGGCAGCCCGCTGCTACCCTCGGAGATTTCGCTTTCACGGTGGCAGAAAACGAGCGCGAGAGGTCGACTGGGTTCCTCGCATGGAACCGACGTTTAGCTTACAGGGAAAGACACTTTTTCCACGACTCTTATCTTTTGGATATCACGCTCTTTCAAAAAGGTGGGGCATTGATTATAATTTGCCGGGTGGGCACCTTTCGCAGTTTACGCAATGCGGTGTAGTGGTGCAAGGTCCAGGTTCGTGAGATGGTTTACCACACTTACCGCACACTGGGGTATCTGCCATGCACCGCTGTTGTGTATGGCCGAATCGTTGGCACTTGAAGCACCGCAAAGGATTGGGCACATACTGTCGCACGCTGAGGTTATAAAACCGCACGAGATATTCCGGGGCAAAGTAGGGAGGTTGAATGTTAGGATAAGAGTGGAAGTGGGGATTTCTCGCCCATGCTCCCTCTTAATTCTATAAACATCTGTCACACCCTGACTCTTGAAGAAAGCAACCAGATCTTCCTCGCTCTCTGTTGAGACGTCGACATGATTGACCACTCCCTTACAAAGATTGAGTGTTGGGTGAGTGGTCACCTCCACCTGGAGGCCGGCAATCTGCTTCGTCTTCATAATTCTATCGATCTGTTCATCCGTTAGCGCTTCAAAAAGAATGGTGCCATTCCTTTGACGCACTACGGCTTGCAATTTTCCATATTTTTCCTCTATTGCTCGCGCCAAACGCACAGCACTAACCATTTTAAATGATTTACCTTCCTTAGCGCATGCCATGAGGAGGAATCTAGGTTTCTTTGGTCTATCTTCTTCATTGAAAAAGAAACTATTCAAATCAAGGTTTCTTTCCGAACATCTCCTCTTCCTTGCGGAAGAGGGCGGGGGAGAAGGTTTAGTTTCCATAAAGATGGATCAGGTTCATCCTCGTGGTCCCCACCCACCACGGAGCCCAACAAGGGGACACTCCATCGGAGTGCCAGGGTTGCCACGAGGATATAGTGGGGGAATAACACAGCGCTGCACCACCGTGTATCCCCCGCTCACCCTGGAGTTCAGTACAAGACCTAGTCCAAGCCGATTGATCGGGAGTGGGTTAGCTCCCGACCGCCCGTCTAGAAGAGTCCGAGGCCAAAGCAAGCGTATTGAGGCCTACAGGGAATGTTCCCAAAAATACGTACACAACGTATCCCTCAGTGCAAGCCGAACGTAGCACAAGGTGAGTGTTTGGGAAACAAACAGACCCCTTAACCGCCAGGACAGACATTCCCTCCGACACGGGTCGCCATGCACGGCAAACACATGGGTGGGCGTTCAGCATACAGAGAAGGCCAGTGAGGAAGAAAAAGGGGTTGAACAGAATGTACGTGACATGAAATGAAAAGCAAGACGATGAAAAAATGGAGAAAGGAACACTTGAGAGCCTTCTCTGCATCCCCCCGTCAGGACGTGGACCAACCCACCTCGACGGGCCATTGTAAAAGAAATACAAATTTTCTTGAGTAACAATATTACACAATTAAATATCTGATACTTCTCCATCGCTTTCTTCAATATTATACAATTTCATTCTGTAGCTAACGCAACACAAATATAAATCTATGTTATTATTTTCGGCATATTCTTTATACTGCTCCACATTATTTTCAATATGACATTTATAAAATACTTTTTCTAATAGGATATCTGATTTGCCTGTGACCCCCCAGCAAGTTGTAAAAAGAGGTTTTCATTGACCCTTTGATCTTTTTTATACAGTCTAAAAATTTGGAGATTGTTACATGATGTGTCACGATCAGCTTCTGAAATTTCGAGTGCCATCCCTCTTGTTCTTTCTGCTCGATTTAACACCCGCTCATATACATTCCATAATTCCCGAGGAAATCGAGGCGGCACTGCCCTCTTCCTTCCTCTGCAGGTCATCCCCTCAGATACGGTGTTTCAAAGAACGTCATTGTACATCATGTCAAAAGTCTTGTACATCGTCGTGGCTTACACCTAACAAACAATCAAATACCTCTTTGATGTTGTCGAGAAGTACGAATGGAAGGCCCATCAGCCCGTGAATGTCTTCTCTTATGACATCTTCCGTAAAACATACCTTCAGTCCTAAGTTCGCAACTCCACTTACGACAACCACGTACTGTGCTGTTAGGTAACACGGCTCGTACTGAGTTATAGTGCGATTTTATAACTTTGCCCCTCAAGCCCCTTTGGCCACAATGGAATATCACACGGCATTTCGTGTCTTTCTCGCTCGTGCCAGTAGATGTCGCATGATCGCAAACACTACTTTATACGGTCGCGATCATGCGTCTTCTAGCGGCAAGACAGACAAAGACGCGAAATACCGTGACATATTCCATCGGGAAGACAGGCCTCAAGGGGCAAAGTTACAAATATCGCACTACAACAGCATTCATTTCAAAGCCCAACATTACAAAATCAGGTGAAAAAAGCCATGTTCAATGCCTCAACTACAATTTTAAGATGTTCAATGATTAATGTACAGGTTACTTCACATTTTCTGGTACAAAACAATAAATTAATGGAAAAACCAAATCGTGTATTTTTCCATGTAATGTGTTACATGTACGTATAAGATGTACATAAGATTACATGTACGTACAATATAAGAAGATTCAGTTATAGTGGACACTGAATCCTCGGTTATAGTGAACGTAGAAAAAATGTCCTGGAAATTAATTCCCTTCTAGAAAAAAATATATCGCCTCAACACAACAAATTCCAACCCTAGGCAGTTTGGAAAAATATCGTTGGCCGAAGGTCAAAATCCAAAATGTGGATGTGGAGATAGCGGACCCGGAATGTTTAATTCAGGAATCAAGTCTCATTAGCCGCTAACGCCATGCCGGTACCGAAAGGATCTCCTATGTTATTAGGCGAGTGAAACGGCCTTCGCAGCGTGGAACGCTGCGTGTGCCAACAGTGCAAGAGATATTGAAGGGTGTCAATACTGCATTACGATACTTACAGACAATGGACAATGCACAATAAAGTTTGGAGAAAGCACTAACTCAAGAAGGATCTATAGAAATTACAAATGAAAAATGTACGAAGCAAAAACTGAAAATAAATATACTTATAAATATAATATACTATATAATTTTTAAGATCAAATAAATATACTGAATGTTCGGTTCGTGCTGTTAATGTATTTTCGCTGTATCTCTATATTAATAAAATTAATCATTGTGGAGAAACATTCTATTTATTTTTGACATCATTGGATATAGTGGACCTCTGATATAGTGAACCAAATAGGTTAGTCTCCAAAAGTTAAATATAACCGGAGTCGACTGTATTTTTTAAAAAGAGGAATACAGCTGCAGCCTTATTTTTTCTGTCCTTTTACCCATGGTCGACGAGTTATTTTACGTAAGATATCAATAATAAGTAGCGTACCACTTAAAACTTACACCCTCCTACAAATTGGAATATTGAATGTTTTCCTAATTTTCAACATTCTGTTGGGGAACCGGATTAACATTTGAAATTTGCACACGTAAAATATAGCTAATATACTAAACGTACAGAATAAATTTAAACTTTGAAATTTACCTCAAAGTGGGGTTAAAAAACCGTAGTAAACAAGCTTTGAGATTTAACACAAGTAGATACAAGTATATCAACTGTAGCAAAAGTATACTCACTTGGGCAAAGATATCTTGCTTTCTGCATTGACTGATCAGTAGTATTGTCCTCATTGCACGATGCAAGCGGACCCTGCAAAAAACACAATCTTTTTTTAATCAAGTTACATTAAGATACAACGTATTGCGTATTATATGAATGACTAAACATCAATGTTGCCAGTGGCGGCTCTCTCCGCAAAGGAGGGCAGCTGGTCGCTACGTCACCGCGTGGAGAAGTGATGGTCGGGGTTGGAAGCTGTCCCGCCGAGGGGAAAGAGGCGGGGAGGAGTTGGAGGGGTAGTGAGCGGGATTTGAGGCGGCTCCACGGATGGGAAAGTGAGGCGGGGAGCAGCTGTTTGTTACGTCACTTCGTCGAGGGGTGGTGACGGGGTTGGAAGCTGTTCCGCGGAGGGGAAAGTGGCGGGAAGCAGCTGGATGCTACGTCATTTCGTGGAGGGGTAATGATTGGGGTTGGAAGTCGTTCCGCGTAGGGAAAGAGGGTGGAACCGTTGATGCTACGTCTCGTGGAGGGGTCGTGGTAGGGGTTGGAGCTGTTCCGCGGAGGGGAAAGAGAGGCATCCTCCATTGAAAATGAACGATGTACAACTGTCAGATGTTAAAGTAACGAAGCTTTTAGATCTGTCAATTCCGTCAAACCTCAAATGAACCGTCCGTTTAAATGAATTGGGAAAGAACACTTTAATTATGCTATGCGTTCAGAATTCATTCAAATACAGTCATCCCCCATGCATTTGTGTTTATTTCGCAAATTATCGTTCCCGCCTGAGACATGGCATGTCTGGGGAAACATCGTTCACCTCCCAGATGTTTAGGTTACAAAAAGGGATTGTACGAATAAGCAAATCCCACCCACATGATTCTTTTAAACCTCTCATTAAGCAAGGAATTTTACCATTATCTTTCCTCTTCATTTACGAATCAGTTGTTTTGTATCAAAAATACTATGCTAAATCGTGGGAACGTATTTTCAGCTAATACCGATGTCTATAATGTGACAGGCCATTTGATGGCTTCAATAAAATACAATCAAAGAATAAACAGATCAAGTATCGATAGACGATCGGCTAATCAGAAAAATGGGATGCGTAGCTTGTGAAGAAGAAAAGCATTTCCGAACAATACTACGCATCGGGGAACTATTGAAAAGCGCGAGGTATGAACTGCTGGTTCAGATGCAACTTTGGTAGTGGAGGAGGAATCATGGGAAAGCTGTCGTGCCGCACGTATAATTGACATTGAAAAAGAAATTTAATTGATTGCGTAAGAGATTTCTTGTGAAGTACTATTATTTTGTTGTGATGTGAACATTGCTAGGAATGGACTTGGAATGTGGAAATACACAAAACGGGAAGTGGAACATCCGAACTAAATGTTTATTTTTGATCTGTAATGCCAAAATTTGCAATAGCAATAACTATATAAATCTGTCTATACTAAAATATAAAGACAGAAGTGCGTTGACATACAGCACTATCATCTCTGAATCTACCGAACCAATTATCGATTAAACTTTTGTGCTAGTTTCCTTTAAAGATCTGGCGTACTATAGGCTATGATTTATAACCAAAAATCTTAATATATTTACAAAATAATTACTTTTCTCGACATTTTTCACTTACCTATACATCACAGACTAGAATGCATCAATGTCTATTTGTTAAGCTACGCGCCATCTGAAAATGACGTCTGAGATCCACTACTGATTTCATCAATGTCCAGAATTATTACTGGTATTTGAATAAGGCAACATAATACTTCACAGGATCATTTCTGTAGTAAGATTCTGCCTCTGAGGCCCCTAACCTCGAATATATGTGTGTGAACATTGGTGATTTGTTAGTTCTAAACATTGGTGGAACATTTGCAAAAAACTCCATAACCAAAATAGTAAGAATGTCAATGTACAAGCATTATCCTTGGTCCGTGTTATATACAATGGCAAGAAAACATTGTGAATTTGAAAGTGTTTGAAAATTGAGGTAGAGAGTAAAATGACAATAATATACCGTAATATACAATGTACAATATACACATATTGATAAATAGATATTGTGTACTTTCTAAATGCTTTCTCTTGCAGAGAAATTTGTGAATACTGAATTTTTTGAAACAATGCACTATCAAGATGAAAGTATGAATTCAAATGAATCAATCTTCCCTAATTTTTATGTTTGTTAAATATTGAATTGTTCTAATTAACATTTCTTTGTCATCAGGTATACATTGATTGATTAAGGTTTAGAGGGCGCTTCAACTACTAAGGTCATTGGCGCCCATGTCAAAGTATTTAAAAGAAAATAGTTTCTGTAAGTGTTGCAGATGCAACTTACCCGCTGATTAAAAGCATGTACATAAAAAGAGACTCGAATTGCACATCAAATATTCAAGTAGATATGGCAAAAGGAAAATATAAAACAAACACATAAAATTAATCGGAAAACTCAAAATTGGCTCTAAAAGGAAAAGGAAGAAAAAAAAAACACAACAACAACAACATAAAAACACTGTTCTTATCTTTCAAATTCAAGATTATATATTCCGCTTTCCCTCAAAAAACAAAAAGCACAGAATCATCATTCCCGAGCACCACCCGCAGCGAGTTGCCCAGGCCATGCCTTCGTTGGTTGCCAACAAATTTCGTACAGTACAGGAGAACGTGCTCCACAGAAAGAACAGTCCCGCATGAGTCACAAATGGGAGAAGTTTCACCTCGAAGAAGGAAACAGTGAGAAAAGTGGCAATGTCCAATACGAAGACGGGTTAAAATGATTTCCTTATGCCTAGAGGAGCGAGATGAGGAACGCCAGGGAATTACAGAATTTTTTATTGCACTTAGTCTAAAAGTGGTATTGTGCCACTCTGTTTGCCTTGCTCTAAACAAGGAGTGTTTCAAGAAAGCCTTAACATCGGCCAATGGTACAGTAGGAACATCAATATGAGTCTTTCGAGTAGCTTACAAACAAGTTAGCGACACTCTACTCACCTCTCCTGCCTCAGTCTCATCAGTCCCATATTTTATAAAAACTGCAGCAGGATGCACCAACTCCTGCAGAAAAAGAACACAATTGATCTGAAGTTACATACTCCCCAATATTTTTTATTTACATTGAAGTCATTACAGCAATTGTTGATGTAAAAAAATGTCAGCATTATGAAATTATTTGCAACATATAGTAAAATCTGTCTAAACCAGAACCTGTACAAGCCAGAAATCTGCCTTCATTGGAAAATGTCTCTGGCTCTATAAATAATATTTTACATATCATAAAACGGAACCTCTCGAATGCAGAAATGGTACAGTTTTCCATGTCCTGTAGGAGAAAAAAAATACTTTATAAAACGGAATTAGTGACTTTAATGCAATTGACAGAGAGAGACAAGATGTTAATAAAATGAATGCATCTCCAAGCTTTTTTTTTAAGTTCTCTATCCCTGTGACATGCGATTCAGTCATGGCAGCAGAACATTGAGGGAGAGGGATACAGCTGCCACTGTAGAATTCGACCTTGGGGTCCCTTGTCTCTCAAGGCGTGAGACTTAGTGAAATTCCCTCTCTCCCGACTCTCTAAGCATGGGAAGATGTAAGTGCATGGATATTCTACCCCTCAACCAGATAGATATTGCTGAAAGCCATGTGAAATATCAGAAAATCATAGTATTGGGTTCAGATACATTGAACATTAAAACATGACACATTGAGCATTGAAAGAGTCAGCAATCTGAATACAGCCAGCAAGGTGTGTATTTTTTAATTCAGAAGCTGTCAATGAAGAGTATTTAATATTGACTTATTGATTTCTTCTAAAAAAAAACGTTATAAGTTACTGTATTTTGATAACTATGGTAAAGTTGTATAATTTCTACTTTCAGGGCAGAAACGCCAATATCCCAAATGTCAAAAATGGACAATCTTGCATAAAATGGAAGCCTCCATAAAACGGAATTTTTCTGTTCTGATCAATTCCGGCTTAGATATTACTGAAATAGGTTAACCAGAGTATGGAAAAGAACACAATTAAATAATCCCCCAAATTTTTTTATTTGCAATTATAAGTCATTACAGCAATTCCTGATGTAAAAGAAAGTCAATATTATGAAATTATTTTCTAAATAATAGGCTAACCAGAGTATGAAACCCTCTATGACTACATTACAAAAAAAGTTTACCACACACTACTCACTTCTCCTTTTGCCTCAGTCTCATCAGTCTCACATTTTGTAAAAACCGCAGCAGAAGGCTCCGACTCCTGCAGAAAAAGAACAGAATTATTTTGAAGTTGTATTCCTCAGTATTTTTTATTTACAATGAAAAGTCAATTCAGCAATTGTGGATGTAAAAAATATCAGTATTATGAAATTGATTTCAAGATATTAGGATAACCAGAGTATGGATCTCCATACCACTTTACATTACAAAAAATGTTTACCACACTCCACTCACCTCTCCTTTTGCCTCTGTCTCAGCGCTCCCACATTTTATAAAAACTGCAGCAGGAGGCTCCAACTCCTGCCGAAAAAAAAAACAATTATTCTTAAGTTGTATTCCCCAGTATTTTTTATTTACAATGAAAAGTCAATTCAGCAATTGTGGATGTAAAAAATGTCAGTATTGTGAAATTGATTTCAAGATATTAGGTTAACCAGAGTGTGGATCCCCACACCACTTTACATTACAAAAAAGTTTACCACACTCCACTCACCTCTCCTTTTGCCTCCGTCTCATCAGTCTCACATTTTATAAAAACTGCAGCAGGAGGCTCCAACTCCTGCAGAAAAAGAACACAATTATTCTGAAGTTATATATTCCCCAATATTTTTTATTTACAATGAAGTCTTACAGCAATTGCTGTTGTAGAAAAACATCAGTATTATGAAATTATTTTCAAGATCCCTTCTATTAACTAACGAGTTATAAGTAACATGAGTTATAAGTAAATTTCACATTAATGAAATTCAAACTTTCAATATACTCACTTGATATTAAACTGTAAAAATTCATAATATCTTTTAAGTTTTTCAAATACAATATCAGGTCAATTCTTTCACCTAATAAATATTGCACTTTTTGACAGAGTCGAGTCAAACCTATTCCTGACAAACGGGGCTGGAGGACAAAAACATAGATAGTGGAGTTAATCCTACTTGTAACAAATGAATTACAGATACATTAAGGTCATTTTTTTCAATGAAACATCTTTTGTAAAATATTAAATTAAAACT
The DNA here is from genome assembly GCA_031308135.1 of Acheta domesticus. NCBI lineage: Eukaryota > Metazoa > Arthropoda > Insecta > Orthoptera > Gryllidae > Acheta > Acheta domesticus. The sequence continues at coordinate 48,300,571 of JAHLJT010002630.1, forward strand.
AGCGGTGTTCAACACCACATAGTTACTTGCGTTACTTGTAATGTCAATACAATATTACACTACATGAACCTGCAAAAGTGTTTCCAACCAGCAAGATTTGTTTCTTTGCACTGAGAGTTGAACTCTCATTGAGGAAGAAATTAAGGGGAAATACAGATTTTCAAAAAATTGTACACTATTTTATTTGAAAGTCTGTTTTTGATGAACAGATTTCTTTAAAGGAAAAAATCTATCTTCATTATTGCAGTTGCAGAAAGTCGCCAAAAAAAAGTTTAAACCTTTGCAATTTTCGAAAAATTAGGGATTTTGACAAAAATGAGATCTGAATGAGAGAACAAGGTTTAGTAAAAAACGTTTTAACAATTTTTGAGAAAATTTCAAAATGTTGAAGCTTCATGTAAAGTACCCCCAAAATCACAATATCTGCTTCAAACTCATGGGGCCTAGAGTTCACTTAGAATGTTCTGAATTTGCTTTTTTTTTATTATAATTTAAATGTACTCTGCATACTTTGTGATCCACTTTTATTGCATTCTGCTTTTATTCTTACTTTGTATTCCACTTTTTTCTTGAAAGCTTCATGAATTATTGTAAACATAATTTATGCAAAAACTACTCGTTTTTTCAAAAAATTGTACATGATCTTATTTAAATTGCTAATTTTGTACAACCGACTTTGTCTGAGGCAAAAATCTTTATCTTCAGTTTTGCAATTGTGAAAATGTATTTTGCGATTTTCGAAAAATTGGGAATATCAACGAAAATGATACCTACATCACTCCCTTAAGCTTCCTTCACACTATTCATCAACGAAATTTAATCAAAAAATTTGGAGCCATTTTTTTTTAACTTTGAAAATCGCTGACAGGCTTCACGTGAAGTACCACCCAAAATTAAAATAACGGTTTCAAATTCCAGGAGCCTTGACATCAGTGAAAATGACTGGGAAATACCAATTTTGAAGAAAATCAGCTGAACGGTTTAGGCTCTAGCATTGACCACAGACGGATAGACGGACGGTTTGCCGTCAATAGAATTTGCAGTATCAAGAAGCAACAAAATATGGATTTCGACTATGCCACGAGATAGAGGATTTTCTCCCCTAAATTTAGCAAGAGATTTATCCATTTCTTCCTTACCAGACACCGGCTATAAGTTTTTTCTGGCGAAAATTCGCCCTTTTCCGGTGCTTGATTACATAACTGTATCTTCTTACGAAGTATTCTTAAGGCGAGAAAGTAAAAGATGCAAAGATCAGTAAACCCTAGTGACTTCAACATGAATATCAAAAAGATGAGAACTCAGAAGGAAGACCTCTTAATTGTCCTTGACAAAGACACATTTAACCCCCTTTAATCAAGCACTTGTTGTAAAGGCTATTGGTGAGAGTGCAGAAGTAAGTACTCTCACACCCCAAAACCACGTTGAAAAAAAAACAACAATGAACATAGGGATGATTGGGTATATAGGTTGTTGTTGTTCCAAGTAAAACGGATATGAACACAAATTTGACTGTTATAATTAATAAAATACATACATAGAAGAGTAACTGATTAGGTAAGCAAAAATGCATATAGTACCAAAAAAAATTTTTTGTGTGGAATTCCGTTGTTTTTGGCCAGGACAATAATTTAAAACAACGTCTCCAAATAACACCATAATTGGTAATAATAAAGGAAGTGGTTTGATTGTAGCCGGCGTCATATATAGTGTAAGAAGTGAAGAGACTTGCAAGGATGAGGTATGTGAGAAGGTGGCGTTGGTAATATGTGTGCTGAAGCTGAAGGAATGTGTGTGGTGAAAACTATGAAGTGTAGAAAAGATCTCTTCCCAACTAGAGACCCATGGGTGAGGAGAAAACTGAATGACTATGTATTCAGAGAGACCAAAGTATTCACGAAAGACGAGCTGCAAGTAGAAGCGAGGAAACTGAAGTGGAAGAAAGCCATCAGACCAGATGGAATACCAAACGAAATAATTAAGATTGTGGCCAAGGAATACCTGGAATGCTTATTGAAGGCATTTAATAGCTGCCTCAAACATGGAGTTTTCTTCAAGAACTGAAAGAAACAGAAATTAATTCTCCTACAGAAGGGAAATAAGCCCCTAGACAAGACATCGTCGTATAGGGCGCTATGCCTCCTAGATGCAATGGGCAAACTCTTGGAAGGACTGATTCTACAACAGCTAGAGAATCATGTAACATCAGGAATATATTTCTCTGATAGACAGTTTGGATTCAGGAAAGGCCGCTCAACTACGGATGCTATAAGGAAAGTAATACATATAGCTGAAACTGACAAAAAAGGAATAAGCAAAAAAAGGGGGTTCTGTGCAGGAATGCCTTTAACTCTGCTAACTGGGAAGATGTTATTAAGGCACTGGTGGAGAAAAAGGTCCCAGAATACCTACTAAGAATTAGTGAGGACCACCTATCAGAAAGGAAGATTATATACTCAGACACTCTTAGGGTGAAGGATGAGATGATGTGCAGAGTCCCCCAAGGATCCAAGTTGGATCCATTCCTGTGGAACACCATGTACGATGACCTACTAAATATTGAGCTACCACAAGATACTTTGCTGATCGGATATGCAGACGATACGCTATCAGCCACAGCGACAACGTCGACATGCTGGAGATGTCCTTTCCAGGGTTGGATAAAAGACACCTACAGATGGCAGTGGAAAAGACGGAAGCAGTACTAATTACTGACAAAAGAGCTTCTAAGTTCCCATGCATCATCTCGAATGGAGGAAGCATCGCCTGGAGCCACCAAATTACATACCTGGGGGTCGAAATTGACCACAGACTGAGCTTTGGGTCTCACATACACAAGACAACAGACAAAGCAGCAACTACTGGATTCAACCTCTCCAGGCTCATGCCAAATGTAGGTGAACCTAAGGAAGCAAAACGACGACTCATTTCCAGCGTGGAAATATCAAAGATGTTTTATGCAGCACCAGTATGGGTGACTTCCCTTGAGAAGCCACTAGGAGAAAAATCCAAAGAAGACTGGCTCTCAGAGTTGCATCAGCGTATCAGACAATATCTGATTGCACTGTTTTGGTGCTGGCGAGAATGTGGCTCATAGACTTACTAGCGAGAGAAAGGAAGAAAACATACCAGACCCTAAAGGATAGAAAGAAAAAGGAAGACTAGCTTTTACAAGTACCTATATGACTTTATGATAAAAAACAGCCCCAGGTGCGACCATTGTCAAACCGATGTACATGACACCATGCACACCAAATTCCAGTGAAATGCATGGACCACGGACAGAGGAATTACAAACAGAGAACTGAGAGAAACAATCTCTCCTATAAATCTGGATAAAATGATCCTTTCCTCCAAATAGAAATGGAATATAACAGTGACTATAGTCAGAAATATTCTGAAAAAGAAAGAAAATATTTGAAATTAAGAAGGAAGAGCTCTAGCTAACCGCCTGTCACCTCCACAAAGTAATATCTGACGATGGTTTCCATGGAGGTGATGCTATTGCTCAAGCAAAAGGAAGTTAGGTTTTAGTCAATATACCAGTTGGGAGTCTGACGTAACCGGTTGGCAGGTTTCCATAAAATATTTCCCCCTCCTTAACCCTTTGCGGTCCTCTTTCCCTTCCCGCGGGACACTGCGTTTTCCTCGTTGCAGACCCTTTAAATCCCCAGGTAGCTGGTTGCACCGGTCCGGCGTGCCGCGGCGTCAGAAACTGTACTCGGATTTCAAATTATTTTTCATATTATTACAAACAAAACATTTAATTTATTTGCCTAATTCATAATACATAAATTTTTAACTTAGTGTTTGGTGCGGAGAGCTTCACCTGATTACCAATAATGCCTGTATATTGCATTGTATGAATGAGTCTGAGTTATCATTACTGTCATTTTCTTCACACTCCTCGGAATATCTCGAGATAATGTTTTCAAATTCTTACTTTCCTGAAGATTGTTAACTCTCAGAATTGTTTACCGATTCACACAATTCAAGCTTCGACAATCTCGAACACTTACTTTTTGATGTCACAATAAGTTCAACTGGAACCTCGTAAGCAAACTGATTTTAAACAACATAAAATGGGCAAAGTCTGGCTACAATGAAGGAAAATACTGCATAATCTCTTCTGAAGATAATTAGTTGTACAGGAAACCGGTGCCATTTACCTGAGTGAAATAATGCAGAGTTAAATATAGGTCCCGCCCCACGGGACAAAGGACCAGAACCAGGAAAAAAGAAAGTCCCGTGACGCGGGACATCGGACCGCCAGACGAAGCAGACGGAAAAGTGAAAGGACCGCAAAGGGCTAACTAATAATAAATAGTAAGAAGAAGAAGAAGACAAAGAAGAAGAAGAAGAACAACAACAATAACAACAACACCACCTAGGGAGTACTGAGACCTTGCAGTTGGTGGCGGAGGTTGAGTACCCCCATGAGCCCGAGAGCTATGGCAGAGGTAGCGTAGCTACTGGTAGGGCCTCCCTTGCTGAATAGGTTGAAGGTGAGGGGTCTAACGAAGAAACACTTCATTTTGAAGAGAGTGGGAAGTAAGTAGAGATGGAAGGGTCATGAACCTTTGGACTTCCTGTCATCAGCCCATGGAGGGTACAGGAGAGAAACTGGGTTGGCACACCAGGACACTGATTAAAGTGGAGGCCCGAACCTTGCATTAGCCAGCGAAGGAGACTGCCTTCAGCAGTCAGTGAAAATACCATAGGGATTAGTAATGCCGACTGGCGATTGGAGGGACCCCTTTGCTGGGTCCTGCAGTGGGATATCCCGAGGCCACTGTGGGTCATGTGTTTGGAGGAAAGCAGTAACGGATGGCAAGAAATAACCCATGGGTTAAGTGTGATCTGTGAACTCGAACTTGCTACCTGCGAATCTTCACCTGAAACCAATGAGCAAAATGAACAGAACAAGAAATATAATGAATCTTAACATGCCTTGTACTACCAATGTCCCATACCTGCTCAGAAATCGAGCTAATGTCACTTTGTCAACACCTGGCCAACCCACAGATGTTAGCCCCAGGGACCCAGAGCCGGTAGTAGCTCCAAGCCATCCTCAGAGATGGACCCGAGATAAACTGAAGGTGATGTGGTGCTTTTACTATGCAAAAGTGAAAAGCGGGGGCTCTGAAATAGAAGTTTTTAAGGTATGGAGAGAGCAGAACCCAGATATGAGACCTACCCAAGACTCACAGAAGCTTTCCAGCCAACATCGATACATACTCAGCAGTGGAAAATTCACAGCATAACAACTTGCAGAACTCCAGAGAAATGCGGAGTATGCTCTTCAATCGAAGTATCCACATGACAAATATTTAAGAACACTCTAATATCCCTACAGACAATGGTACTCTTAAAGGTTATCTCTTCCAAGTGAAACTTCCGTCAGTGGTGAAAATTCATCTGGCCATGAGTCACACAATAAGCACATGATGCGGGATCTCCTCCAATGTGAGATAGAACGAGATCGTTCACTTCCATTCAAATCTCAGAATTGGAAGCTGTTCTAATAGCTGTTCAAGATCAGGTGTTTAGAACATAACATTTGATTCGAACACAACACACAAACAATTCTCAAAATTTCCCAAGATGATAAATACCACATTTGCCAGGAACAAGTAGAAACCATTGATCATATTGCCTCAGCTTGTCCAATTTTAGCAAAGACAAAATACTTCAAAAGACACAAGAGGGTGTATTGTTACCTCCACTGGTAGATCTGTACCACCCTTGAAGTTCCAAACACATGCCCCAAGTGGTACAAACACTCACCAAAACCGGTGATATCTGTTGGGCTCTATACAATATTGTATGTCCAACAAATTCAAATGGATTGCATGATAGCAGCAAACAAGTCAGATATTGTTATCCGTGATTTGGAGAAAAAATTGAAGATGTTGCTGTTCTCTGTGATCAAAATGTCGTAACCAAGGAGGCAGAGAAACGTCTTAAATACAAGAGTTTGGAAATCGTGATCAGCCATATGTGGGGCATAAAAGCACAGATCGTTATGATAAGTTATTGGAGCTCTGGGATTTGTTCTGCAAAATTTGTGTAAGAACTCTGCTAAACTGCCAGGTCATTCAAAAGACTGGGAAACGCAAGAAATTGCTTTATTTGGGACAGCTCACATTTTGCGCTAGATATTGTAGGGGCACTGACAGTCCCTAGATGTGCTCCTTAGGTAGGTGGTTGCAACCTGAAGTAGATTTTGTATTCAGCCAACTTATGACATTGTTAGTTGTCATGTCGAGGAATAATAATAATAATAATAATAATAATAATAAAATTAAAAATAATAATCATTATAATACTAAAGTATTGCAATGAAATTATTGCAAATTTAAATATTTACATAGGTTTTTCTAATCTATTTCAATTCATTCAGCACTTAAAGTGACTAGTGTACAATCTTTTGTGTAATAATACACAGCATTACCCTCACCTCTTGTTCCTGCTTGATCTCTGCAACTTCCTCCTTCGGCTCCAACAATGGCCACGGCCACGGCCACGGTAATGGTGTCTGCACCTTATCCCAGGAAAGCAAAAATTAAATATTTATTTTTTATTGATTCATTAATCAATTTATTTATTACAGGTTGTATGTATTCATATTTTGAAACTAAATATTCTGTGAGTACACATCTAAATAAAATAACTAGTGGAACTACCAAATACATACTTTCTTGCACTGTTTCTAAAAGCTCCTAAATGCTATTTCACTACTACATAATGCAGCAAAAGTGCTTTCAACAAGGAATTTTTTTCCCCTCTACATGGCTTGAACTCAGATTGTCAGAGTCAATGTGCCGGCATTCATACCTACAAGACACTCAAGCACTGTATGGGTCGAAATTGGACAGAAGCATAAAAAGGGAAATGCCCTATTTATGTAAAAGAAAAAAAAAGTGGATAAGGTATAAAAGTTTCCAGCCTAGACATTTGATTTGCTGCCTCACTGAAATTCAAATTTAACTAGTGGTGCTACTGAAGCACAAACTTAGTTGCATTGTTTCTAAATACCCAAATATTATACTTCTACATAAACAAGCACGAGTATTTTCAACCAGCAAATTTTTTTCTCCTCCGAGACCCACACTCATATCCTAAAAGTTAACGTGCCAGCACTTATATCACTATGCCACACAAGCGCTATGTGGATCGAAATCGGAGGCATAAAATGGTAAAAGCTTGGTAGGAAAAAATTGATATGATGGTACATACATTTTACAAATCCAATATGAGATGTGAAAAATTAATTAAAAGTTGAAAATTGAAACTCGCATACAGACACTTCCACTTAATTTAACATAAGTAATTCTATTTGTGATTAGAATGGTTTTCAATAAAATTTTTAGAGTTCTCAATTATTTCCTGGGGCAACAGAGAATTGTGACAAATACTACTTCCCGATCAGGTCTCGAACCGGCGAAGCTTCCCTCCGAAGAGCTGAGTCCGTGCCCCGCCGATTAGCAACCTCGACCTCCCTGCTAATACATGGCATTTACACTTTTATAACAGTAATAAGTGTATGGTGGTTTCATTTCTAGCTTAAGGAAGCTGAAAAATTGAGAGAATGTGAAAAAAATGTCCTTGGGGTGACCAAAGTAGGTATCTGGTAAGAGAATCATTCATAAACAAAAACCTTGTTCAGACTAAAGAGATTAGGAAACCAACGCTCTTACATATTAAGAGAAACATGAATGAAAATATTTCGTATGGATTTTCAGAAAATAATATTTTTTCAAATTGCATACATTTCTGACACTAAATAAGAATCAAATCGGCTCATTGTTTCAAAAAATGTACATGATCTTTTTTAAGTGGCTGATTTTCTAAAACAGACTTTGTTTAAAGAAAAATTGCTGAACCTCCAATTTTATAATTTTGAAATGTTCATGTTCATTTGTCATTTTCAAAATAATGGAGCTATAGCCAATAATGCACCATATTTTTTTGCTGTTCCTAATGACATACGTGGAGAAAATTTAACAAAAAAAATATTCCAGCAGTTTTTGAGAAAAAAATTCATAAATTTATGGCGCAAATTACACAAAAACTACATGTTTTTCCCGAAAGTTGTATTAGTAATTTTTTTAAAAGTTAATTTTCTTGTTCAACAGACTATGCCTGAGGCAAACATTTCTATCTACAACTTTGTAGTTTTAAAAATATATTTTTGCAATTTTCGAAAAACCGAGCGAAAACTTAATCTACAACTAGCACCACATTTTGTACCATCCCTTTTTACAAACATTAAGAAAAAAATCTGGAGCAGATTTTCTGAAACAAAATTTTGGTAAATTTCAAACGGAAATTACGCAAAAAACTATACGTTTTCTTCAAATACTGTACATAACAGTATTTAAAGTATTAATTTTGTACAATCGACCTTGTCTGAGGCAAAAATCTCCAGATTCAATTTTGCAGTTTTGAAATTGTTTTTTGCAATTTTCGAAAATGCAGGGATATCACCGAAAACGATACCAGCATTTCTCTTAAAAATCCTTCCACGAATCAACAACAAAATTAAATAAAAAAATTTGGAGCCATTAATTGAAAACTTTGAAAATGTCTGAGGCTTCATGTAAAGTACCACCCAAAATTAAAATATCAGTTGCTAATTCCAGGAACTTTGACATCAGCCAAAATGATCGGGGAACAAAACGTTGAAGAAAATCGGCTGAACGGCTTAGGGGCTAGCGTTGACCACAGACAGACGGATAGACAGGTGGATAGACGGCTTTGCCGTCAATAGATTTTTCGTTATCAAGAGCCATCAAAACATGGCTACACCACGAGCTAGAGGATTTTCCCCCCTAAATTTAGCAACAGCATTTATCCACTTTTTCGTTACCAGACCTCAACAATGAGTTTTTCTGGCGAAAATTCGTTTTCCAGCGCATGATAACATAACTTTCTCTTCTTACGAAGTATTTGTAAGACGAGAAAGTAAAAAGTAAATAATTAATTAAATGAAAAGAATTTGAAAAAAGAATAAGAATTATTTATTATCTATAATATTAAGTTTATTATATTTCTATTTTTTTATACAATTCAGTCAATAAATATACTAACCAGTGTTATCAGCGTCTTTAAAATTTCACAAAGGTTACACTCACCTCTTCTTCCTGGTTGATCTCTGCAACCTCCTTCTTTGGTTCCATCAATGGCAATGGTGGCTGCACCTCACCCTACAAAGAAGAATTAATCCTAATAAAATATATACTTTATTAATTCTTTACATTATTACAGGCTGAACATGCAAATTCTGAAAATGTATGAAAGGGACCAGGAAGATAGTACTAACACTCTTTTCTATAATTCAAAATAAAGTTCTTAGAATAAAAACAAACATTACGATCAAAACTTGATAAATGTGTTCAAACTTGTATGTGTGTAGATAGCAGCAAGTGAATTTAATTTAAGAACTAAAATATATTAGACTTTACAAAAACATAGTTTTTCTTCTGGCCATTACAAATTATAGATATGTGGTTTATCACTGTCTTCCTCCAACCCCTTCATATACTGGATCTTTATCTTCACTTACAACTCATGTCTGGGAGCCATGGTTCTTGTTTTGGCAATTTGGCAACTGCGTGTCTTTGCCTTCTTTCAAGACAGAAGGGGTGGTGGTGATCGTTAGGTGATAAGATGCAGCAACTTTCCTGTTTGTCTTTCTCCTTTTCGAGAGCTTAGGCAAGCAGGTATGTGGCTCACAAACCAGGATCTTTTTGCGCTGCACAGGGTGGGTGGGGTGGACCGAGGCATGAGCAGGCAAACAAAACTTCCCTTTCTGCAATTCTGTCCAGTATGCTTACAAAACAGATATGTAATACTGATGATGTGGAGGGAAGATATGACTGATTAATAGATTTATTAACAGCAACATAACAATAATTATTATTTTTAAGAAGCCGGCTCAGGAAGAAATCAGAAAGATATCTTGGGAAAGACTACCCCCAAGCTCTTCATTAATTAAAACAATAATATAAAAATGTCTATTATTATATTAAACAAATAAGAAAATAGTAATGAAGGTATTAAAATATTAATAAAATATAAATAAGTAGTAAATTAATACTTATTGAAAATAATTAATAAAAACAGTAAATTATAATTTCCTTAAAACGACCAAAAAACTAGCCTTCGAATAAATGCTCAAAGGATCACTACTTGCCAAGAGATAGATGTTTACTCTAAACAGTGTAGTGGTGCTGTCTCTATCTTCCAGCTAAAATTAGCCACATTCTCTTAGCCGAAAATTTGAGGGCACGCAGCCAAAGATTGCTAAATGTGAAAGGGATTCCAAAGGTATTTTACACATTACCAAATTGCCAAAACAAGTGCTGGTGTTTCCAGACATGGGTTTCGAGTTAAGACACAGACCTGGTATAATGTGTTATTTATATACATCAAATGTAAAACAAGATTGGTTTCAAACAACTTGTAATAGTTACATTAATTTCTCACAGCATCGCTGTATACTAAGTTCATCATAATACATAATAAAGCAAATAATAAACGGGAATTTGAAAAAAATTTGAAGAAAGAATAAACAAGTTAAGTGATAACAAATAATTCATTTCAATGATTCAATTTGAAAAAGAGATAATGTTAAGTTTTCATACTGTTCTTTGCGAGGAGCTGAAAAAGTTTGTAATGTTTTTTGTGGCATGACTGTGCATTTCAAGAAGGTACTGGAAGTTGGGTACTAGAAGCTCTGAATTTATGATACTGCAAGTCTTGTCCAATGATTATGTGTTTTCCATCATTTGTAATGGTTGCGAAAGGAGACATCCAGGATGTACCACATTTATCAGCATTTGAAATAAGCATTTACACCCTCAAATCCACTAAGAAAAATGAAGTATTATTGTAATCAATACAGTGATGCTGAAACACTCAAGATCATGTTGAATGATCACACTGAAGTTCATGTTGAATAATGAAACTACTGAAATAAAGAAGTGGAAGAATGTAAACGAATTATGGGTCATGCAGATGAACTTTGAGAATTAAAGTTCTTGGTATGCTAGTTAGCTACATAACTGAAATGGAAGTTGTCTTTCAATATGCAGAGTTTGTTGAGCTTCAGCAGGTCTTGAAAAACAGCTATCAATGCAGAAGGACATGCTAGCTTGTCAACAGAACATGATTATACTAACAGATAAATCTTAATTTCTGCAATTACATTAAAACATTATAAATTTGATACATTTCTATAGTTTTAAAAGATCTTTCAAAAGGAAAGATAGAAGAATTTAACACCTGAAAAGAAGAATAAAAAAATCTGTAAGTGAACATAAACTATAATAAATTTGTTACAGTACATGATCAAAGGATAACAACATATATCAGATTAAAATGTACATGAAAGGAATCTTAAAAACATAAATAAATTATTTGTGAAGTAATATAACAAAAATGACAAAATGTTATGAAAAACAGAAAAATTATATCATGTAAAATACAGTAAAACCCTGCTATAAGGGACTCGTTATAAGAGAATATTAGGAAACTTATAGGAGACAAAATTCATGGTCCCAAGGTCAGTTGTATACAAAAAATGCATTTATTTCCCACCCCATAATAAGAGATTCCTATCCATTATGGGGCACATTTTTTTCCCCCACCACATGTTTCTTCTTGCTTGTAAGAGCCAAAGTGTGGAATTTTCCTCCATGTGACTGAGGTATTTCATCAGCATGGTAAGGGTTCGGTAAGGGTCTGATGAAGTGACCAGTGCCACCTGGAGAGGGCAGTGAGGTGCAAAGTTCTCTTGAGAAAGACTCATTGAATGATGAGCCTCATTTTATAAGCTCTTGGCAACAAGGAAGTAGCTGTAGTGTGTACGTGTTTCTAATTGTTTTTGGTGCAGTGGAGCTGTTTTGTGCCACATGGACAATCTCGTGTGTTATTATTACTACACTAGTACTACGTGAGCACATTTCTACATTACTTTAGTACTACGTGCTTGTATGCATAGTACTAATATGTTAAGTAGTTAACAAGTTAACATGTATAAATTTGATTCTTTTTTTCTTTTTTTTTTTTTTTTTTTTTTTTGCCTTCAACGTAGTATCTGCAAGTGATGGCATCGAAACACGGTTTTGCTGTAAAAGGAAGTAATGTAATGAAAAACACCAGCTGAACTCTCAACCTGGTATTTCATTTGGAGTTATTACAGTGCTTGTAGTTTCAATTTTCAGTATATTTAGAACATGAGATTGGTGTTCATGTAATTGCAAGTATAGTTTTAAATATGAAACATTTGCATTTCAATAATTAAAACAGCATCATGATCTTGGAGACTCAAGTATTCAAATGAGAAATTATAGCAGTGTGTCTTGAATGATGTGCAATTTACTTTCCTTCAGTATACGATCCAGCCTTCTTAGTCAAAATAGTTTACCATTTTTAAATTTATTTTGTTTTGTCAAACTGATCAGTTTTTATTCCACAAAACTCTTGAAATGCATGATTGAAGCTCATTAGTAAAATCCAAAGATCATAATGTTATTATTAACATTAATCATTATTTAAACAGTTCCGTGCATTACCAAGAATTTATTATATTTCAGAGGAAAAATAACCAAATGTTAAAAGTTTATGATTTTATTTTATATTCTTACCATTAGTGAATATTGTTTTGATTGTTCATATATTTACTCCAAACTATTAAGTCAAATAAACAAAACAAGAAAATATTAAAAATGATAGTTATTTTGATAGTTTAGATTTGGAAATGCACAGTTGTATTTCATAGGATCAGGAAAAGTAGAAAAATGTATCTTGTGTAATTTATTTTTTAAACTTTATTGTGGATTCTTTTATTAAACAGACTTCAAATGTATTCCTTTTGTTATTAAGCATCCAGCTGATCCTGGGTTTACGTTGCACCTAACACTACATTTCCTCGATTACTGTGCCTCATCATGATTCGATTCTCTTCCAATTAGTGCACAGGAATGTTATCATTCGCCACAGAGGAATCGTTTACATTATTTCGATAAACATGTAAATGTCCATTTGTTTACTACTCCCTTTAAAAGAAAATTTCTTAAAAGAATGTGTTCCTTTTAATATAAATTGTCTTAAAATTGAGAGTACACAAAACAGCATGAGCTCCGGAGTGACAGGGGAGGCACGAACCAAGTTGTGAGAGGGAGGACCTTATGGGAACACATTTTTTGCTGTTCTACAAATCAATCAACTTCTCCATAGATTTCAAAATAAGGTTCAGTGAACAGCAATCTCAATATTTCAAGTCTCATCCTGTTGCAAACCATCTCAAAAGTATTGAAGAAAGAAAAATTATGTTAACTTAAAAATAATATTAACTTTTGCCTTCAATCTTAATTCAATTTTAAAATTCACTGAATAAATTATCAAGTATTAATGGAAATATTACAAATTTATTCTAGCAATGGAAGTTTTGCTTGTAGACAATCAAATTTGGATTTGCTGAAGAAAGCTTTCCTAAACTAAAGTCAAATAAAATCTCCAAGCAAAAACACATATTTTCAGATCATCGAAACCTGTCATTCAGTTTTGAGATATTGACAGTCCTAAAGTTGCCCCAAGGCCTCAAACTTGTAGAAAACCTGCAAGTTCTCATTTTTCTCCAAAGCAAACCTTGAGTCAACTAACATTCCCTCAACCCTTCACAAACTTTATAGTTAGTTGAGTGGAAAAGCAATAATCATCAGCAAAACTATGTAGTAAAAATTTAACAATGTTTCATACACAAAGGATTACATTTTCATATTAACATTAAGTTTTGTTTTTAACCTAACAATTCCTATATTTACCCATTTCTTTAACAATTGAAAAGGACATTTCTTTGTCCTTGTAACTATTTTCTTAACATTTTACCATTACAATTACCAAAACCTACAATCATGAAAAAAGTTATTTGCAAAAGAAAAATGACTTACTACAAAATTCCAAGAAGATTCATGAACATAGTCATTTGGTTCTTCCTTGACCTGCAGGCAAAAAGAAAGGAAAATAACAAGCAGAAACTCTTCCTAAAAATGTACATTTTATTTGTTAATACCTATTTCAAATCTATATTCAAAATGACGTAAATCTGTTAAAATAAGATGTATTTACAGCAGACTAAGTTGCATCTCAAATCCAATTGAAAATGTGCAATTCAACAATACATAAAATTTAAAATTTCAGTTTTCTGATATATTACAAATTATTAACTACAGGAATTCAAAATTTACCTCTTCTATTTTAATGATACTTTCTGCTTCCACCACTATGTCGTCCATTATTTGATTCTGTTTCATTGTTGGATCTTCACAATGTGAACCAGCTCTTTCACAATATTCAAAACCAACTACACCTACACAGAAGAGAAAAGTAAACCTATTTATTTATAACCATCATTCAATCTACTTAGGGCTTGATATAATAGCATTAACAGGATGCCAGTATAAGGTGGTTCTGCATTTCTCAACAAAGCAGAGAATGAACAATGAACTCAAGAACACTGCAAAACCGAAATTTGAAAGCTAATAATCACACTTGGATACAAAACTTTAAGAAAGAAAAAAATTAAGACACTGAATTCATTGGCATTTTTTCTTCTTCTTCTTGTTCATTTTCTTGAGAGAATCTGCCCTTCAATAGGTATCAACAAACACACTTGGCTTCTAACCTATGCATCTCTCATCTGAAGAGATTGATTCTTGATTCTACAAACATCTGTTAGCATACAATATCATCATCTTCCCTTTGTCTTCTTGCCATCAATTGTGGATTCCAACTGCCTCAACAAGAATGTTTCAAAATATGGCCTAACCATCTTAATTTTGTTTTTGCAATCAGCTCCAATAGAGTACTCTCCTCACCCACTCTTTGAACAAATTAATTGTTTTTCCATCTTCCTGCCCAGCTGAATTTCTATTGAAAAAATTCTTAACATTAACTCAGTATATAGTGAAATTGAGTGCTTACTCTTTTGAACTGGAACACTTTCATTGAACAACCGCAATTGTGGTTCAGATAGCGGAGTTCGTAAATCAGGAAAGATTGTTGGAACAGCATTAACTGTAATCCCTTGGATGGCTGTTACATACTTTTCTTCAAAATGATCTCTGCACACATATCCATATGTAATTAATGTTTCCCATGAGCACGATGCAACACCTGGGTCCCCAATTGCACAAAGCCAGTCGCGGCACCTGCTTCATTACATTTATATGAAAATTGTACAGTAATTACAAGTATTATATCATTTAAACTTTCCTTTAAAAAAACAGCATTGTTAATTGCAGAAGAGATGATGGATTAAATTTATTGAACTCACCTGCTCACATTCCGAGGGAATTTGAAAAGCTTAGTCTTTGTTTTTGACAAAATTTTGTAATTCGAATTTCTGCAATTCAAAACACAGCATCTTCTTGTATGTTTATTCATTATTCACTAAAAATTAATCTGCACCCTCGACAATTAATATGATATATGACAATTGTCGGAGTATTAACTACTATAAGCACATTTGTATATTCTGAGTAGCACGCTAGATGAGTGTTCTAAACGTATTAAATTTAAATAAAAAAGTTGTGAATGGTTGGAACCAGTATGTATGAAAAATATTTATATGTGTGTTACTCTTGTTTGAACTGTTTACAACCAGGGGCATGAAACTGCGTGCTGAATCTCGCGATCAGCGTGCTCCCCAGTGCTGCCCAGAGAGTATGGTGCTGCGGGTGCTACCAGTTGCGGCTACAAAATGTCCAGAATGACGTCACAGGGTTTGGCGGGAAAGTATTGGGTGGCAACTTCTGCTGTGAGCGAAAGTGATTCCTAGAGTATTACTACGTTTTTGGCCGTATTATGCGGTTGCCGAGGTGCATGCATGTTCCCATTTGTTATCTGCAATGATATTTCCTTTCTTTTATTTATGTTCTGCCTGAGAATTTCGTCGACAAATGAGATTTAAAATATTTTCTTGTACAAATAGAGTAAAATACACTTATTAAGGGGGCATCGGTCGAATTTTCACGATTAACTCTGAATTTTTGAAAATTGCAAAAGTTTAAATTGTATTCGGTGTCTTCCTACAACTACAATATTGAAAAGAGACATTCTTCTTTCAAATAAAATTTGTTCTACAAAGGAAGTTCTCTTATTAAGGTCCTGTAAGTTTTTTGAAAATTTTAGTAGTTGTCGCGCAATATTACGCCTAATATTTGCAATTTGAAAAATTTACAAAAACAAGATGTTCTTAAAAACGGCTCCAATTTTTTGTCTATAAACTTTTATTTACTTTAGCGGCGATTTGTTCACATTATTATATTAATGAGTACATGTGCTTTAAATAATCTCGTATAAAGTTTCTCGAAAACTCAACCATTTTCTGTGAAAACTAGCTCGTATTTCCGAATTTTCAGAAATGCTCAAACGCCATTTTCTCATAAATGGCTCCAACATTTTTCTTCAAACTTGTCGAACAGATAGTGCTATTTGCACTGTTTAATGGGATGTAAAGGTTGTTTTGGAGTATTTTTTCGTTTTTTTAAATTACACAAATGTTTTTTTAAATTTGTCTCATACCGTTAATATGTACATTTAGAGCAATTTGTAAACACTATTGAACTTGTGAGTGTAAGTGCTTCAAATGACTTAAAATGAAGTGATTTGAAAACTCAAAAAAAATTCTGTGAAAAAGAGCTTCAAATTTCGCATCTACAATAGCGCTCAAACGCAATTTTCTTAAAAAAGGCTCCAAATTTTCTAACGAAAATTGCTAGTTCGTTTTGAAAACGGTTCGAAGTAATTATTATCATGACTAGCGATGATGCTAAAGTGGTAGTCTACGGAAAAATCAAATCCACTTCGGTATGCGAGATGCATTCTGGCAGTAAATTAATTATAAATATTGTAGTGTTTAACTATTGTCATGAGGAAAAGAAAATGGAATTATTAATACCATGAGAAAGACCTATGGACAAAGCTGCTGTACAATACACTTTGTCATCAACAATACACGCTATTCAGAGAAGGTACGGAAAATATTTTTATTTCTCTTTTGCACATATCTACCATAGATTAACACATCATTTTAACATACTTCTAACATAAATATTTAATTCCCACTATCCAGTGGAGTCCATGAACAATACTCACCAAGGTTTTCACCACGGGATGCAGATTAATTGCTACGCACAGGCATGTCCTCATCTGCGACCAAAGGAGTTTTTGTTATCCACTTGTATCTTCAAAACTGTGCGTTTTATCGGAACTGGTATTTACGAAATTAAAGTAGATAAAATTTCGTACAAATTTCATGTATTACTTTAAATTTCTGAAACGCGGTTTAGACGCTGGAGCGCGCTGAAAAACTTACTTTTTGGACCTCTGGCCAAAGACGGAAAATTGCTCTTTTCAGCCATCCTATCTCGTGGCGGCGGCGCTCTAGTTTCATTTTATCGTGCATGAAAACAGCCATTGTGAACAAATAATTGGCATTGTAAAGCTATCAACACACCTGTACTCACGGAATCGATAGGGTCGCGTTTCCTCGCGCAGAGTGTCTGTAAATCCTAGAATTTGATAGCCAAATGAGAGGGATATAATAAAATTATTACAAAACGTTCTCTACAAAACAATATATTCATAAAAAATTTGTACCAACAATATGTTGTCAATATATCTCAAATTATGGCAAAAAGTAAAAACAACACTGAGAAAATTGCACGTATTAAATAACAATATTAAACAAGAAAATTTCATAGATATTTGGAAATGCAAAATTCAGGTTACAAAAATTGAGTATCACTAACGAGGGTACGGAATCAGAGGACAACACCGATTATAACCAAATGCTGATGTATGGTATATTTTTAAAAAAATGTGATTTTTGATTTCTCAATTACGATTATTATTATTATTATTATTATTATTACTATTATTATTATTATAATTATTATTATTGCTCCATATCACGACTACAGATGTTATGAGTCGGCTGAGTATAAAATCTACTCCAGGTTGCAACCAGCTACCTAAGGAGGAGATCTAGAGACTGTCGGTGCCTCTACAATACTTGGGGCAAAATGTGAGCTGTGCAAAATAAAGCAATTTCTTGCACTTCCCAGTACTTTGAATGACCTGGAAGTTTAGCCAAGTTCTTACACAAATTTTGCGGAACAAATCCCAGATCTCCGATAACTATCGGGACGACCTGTGCTTTTACGCCCCACATTCGGCTGATCTCAATTTCCAAACTCTTGTATTTAAGATATTTCTTTGCCTCCTTGGTTACAACATTTTGATCGCAAGGCACAGCAACATCCACTAGTAGACACGATTTTTTCTTAAAATCCCGGATAACAATATCCGGTTTGTTTGCTTCTATCGTGCGATCCGTTTGAATTTGTTGGTCGTACAATATTGTACACAATCCAACCGATGTCACCAGTTTTGGTGAGTGTTCGTACCACTTGGGGCATGTGTTTGGAATTTCTAGGGCGGTACAGATCTGCCAGTGGAGGTAACTACACACCCTATCGTGTCTTTTTGAGTATTCGGTCTTTGATAGAATTGGACAAGCTGAGACAATATGGTCAATGGTTTCTACATGCTCCTGGCAAATTCGGCATTTGTCATCTTGGGATATTTTGAGAACCGCTTTATCGTAATGTCGTGTTCTAAACGCCTGATCTTGAGCAGCTACTAGAACTGCTTCCGATTCTGGCTTCATTCTTCCCCTTTTAAGCCACATAAATGATTGATCTTTATTGATCTGCTCTTTGTCCATCCTATTTAGATATTGTCCATGGAGGGGTTTGTCCCTCCACGACTTCTTTAATATTTTTTGTGTCTAACATTACATGTTTAGTAGTACCAGAAGTTCAGTGTCTGTGTTATTTGACGTGTCTTGCATAGTTTTCATTGCAATGCTTTTTCCTACACTAACAATGCCTCTGTTTCCCATTCTTTGGTCAGATTTCATGATCTGCCTCATTAGAGGATCATCTTGATGTGTGTTGGCACATTGGCATAAAAAATGATTCATATTTGGCGCCGTGGCGGGAGATTGGTTTTTAATAACAATCTTTGGCCTTTATTACTAGCTCAGAATTTACATTTTAAACGTACCGCGTCGGGCTAATGGCGAAAAGAGCGGGATATAAAATTATTTTGTTTCTATCGAAATTGCATTCGTCCTGCGGTCTACTCGTAATAGTTTCATTTGTCTTCGACAGGGGGCAGCACTTGCTGGGTTTCAGCTCCCAGGCACTCTGGTGCAGAGAAAATTATTAAAGACACACTCGAGCTCCGTTTTAACCAATGACAGCATTGAAACACAAATTCAAACGGCGAAACAGGTTTTTCAACGTAGTCTCTCCGCCCAGTGAACGAGCTTCAGTACGCTCGCATTAACGTTCCATGAGAACAGTTTAAGTTAGCAAGGTTGGCATCCGTGTCGATTTTTACAAAACATTTCAAAGAGCAACCATTTTCCGCTGGAAGGGCTCTGAAGGCATGAGTGAAATTTTGTGGTATACAGAATAAAAGAAGGCATTGCTTTTCATGTGAGAATAAGGTAAAAGGTTGAACGATTTATTCTCTGATTGCTTATTTCTTTATATTATCTTCTAATGAGAGTGGTACACTGTGTCTTTTCAGAGATCGAGCGAGCGAGCGAGCATACCATAACGTTCGTCTCGCCAAAATCAACTGATGCGCTCTCCCGACCCTGAATATTAGCCTAAATCTGAATCTGAATAAGGAGCTATATATCGCCGCGTTAACAATGAGTGACTACATACTTTCCCATTCCCACTATTGCATTGTGCCAGGAGGCTTCAATTTGTCTAAGGCCTCTTAACACATAAAGTCTATATACATCAGCTCGAGGGTGGGCGACATGAAGCATTGTTGGCAGTTTTCTGTTTTTTCGACCCATGATGCGGATTTCTTGCTCAGTCCAGTCCACTAGTCCGGAACTGTACTCGACTACAGGCACCGCCAGACTACCAATTGCAGATATTTTATTCCTGCAGTTCAGAGCGGACTGCAGGAAAAGTTTCACTCTTCTGTAATACTCCTTGCGAATGCTCTCTTTCATTGTGTCGTTCGAGATGGTCTCTCATTCTTCAATGCCCAAATATTTGTAAGTTTTACCTGGCTCAAGATCTTAAATCACAGTGTGCATATCAACTTCAACGCTCTCTGACGTTGTCAGTTTTCCTCTTTGTAAATTGATTTTTGCACATTTGTCAAGACCAAACTTCATGCAGATGTCATTGCTAAAGTCATTCACGACAGACAGCATTAGGGAGAGAATCACTTCATTCTTAGCAAACACTTTCAGATCATCCATGTAAAACAAATGTGATACTGGCCTTTCATCACCATGGAGCTTGTAACCAAAGTCTGCTTGCGACAACTGTCTCGATAGTGGGATCAAACTAATGCAAAACAGCAGAGGGGATGGCGAATCTCCTTGAAAATACCCCTGTTGATCTGAATACTTCTGGTTTCTACTGCTTCCTTTCTGCTCTGTATTAGTAACCTGGTACTCCACAACTTCATGCTAGCCTTGCAAAATTCAATAAGTCTAGGATGAAATCGATAGATCTCAAGGGACTTAAAAATACAATCGTGTGGTACACTATCAAAGGCTTTTTGGTAGTCAATCTAAGCCATGCTCAAGTTACGCTTGCGTTTCTTTACATCATTCAAGATGACTTTATTCAGTAGCAAGATTTGCTTACAGCCATAAGAACCTTTACGACATCCTTTTTGTTCAGCTGGCATTAGATGATTCTTCTCTAGATGTCTTACATTTTGTCAGCTATGGCTGAAGTTATAACTTTGTACAGGACTGGCAGACAAGTGATTGGCCTGTAGTTCTTCGCCGAAGAGCTGTCTCCCTCTTTGGGTAGCAGATACGTCATCCCGATTGTGAGCCATTCCGGGAGTTTCTTTGGATTTTCTAAAATTTTATTAATAGCCTATGCAAGATGCGGATGTAATGCTGTTAGTATCTTAATCCAATAAATCTGGATCTTATCAATCCCGGGCGATTTCCAGTTTCCCATGTTCTTAATTGCTTGGAAGAGGCCCTCTTCCGAGAATTCGTAAACATCTTCCACAGTTTCCACAAGTTCATTTGCAGCATCAACTTCAGATTGAAGCCAAGATGCATCTTTGTTGTAGGATCTGCTCTCTTCCCAGATTGCTGCCCAAAATGCCTCGACATCATCTTTTGAAGGAGTGACAGCGTTACCATTCGGTTTCTGAGTCAGATTGCGATAGAATTTCTTCGTGTCTGTTTCAAACAACCGAATCTGCTCACGGAAATCTATTCTGCGTTTGGAACGTCTAATTCGTTGAGCCCATGCTTGAATTTTCTCTTTTAGCTTCTCAACTACCATTAGCCTGCTGGTGTCATTTTCAATTTGGTATTTTTGTTCAACATTGAATATTTTTCGTTGAACTTTAGAGGTGTGCGTTGATTTAGAAGATGCATAGGCTAAGAATGATATTTCACGCCGAGTGTCAGCTATCCGTTTCATAATTATCTTTGTGCATAAGGGTACAGAGCTGTTTACTGTTTTGCTGTCGGCCGTCGGTGTTCTTGGCTGGTCCCAAAATTATCTGAGAGACCTTATATCCAGTTGCATGCACGATGTGATTGATTCCAGTAATATCTATGTCTCTACCTGGGGACTATACCACCTCATTTAAGAACGAATTTGCTGTCTATATTACTCTCTCTTAGCTTTGGCATTTTCATATATTTTCCTCAACGGTGCACGAGATTCAACTGGAAAGTGACAAACTCTTTCTATCTCGTGTCGGAGGAGATTTTGCTCGATGTCCTTATCGTGTAATTTATTGCCAGATGAATTTTCACCACTGACGTGTGTTTCATTGGAAAGAGATGGACCTTCAACAGGACCATCGTTTTCAAGTTCTGCATGTTCGTCATGTGGGTAATTCGATCGAAGAACATACTCCGCATTTTTCTGAATTTCTCCGCATTTCTCAGCATGTTGTTCTGTTGTGAATTTCCCACTGCTGTGTATGTATCGTCGTTGACTGGCAAGCTTCTTTGACTCTAGAGTAGTTCTCATATTGAGGTTCCATTCTCTCCATATCTTAAAAATTTCTATTTCTGAGCCCCCATTTTTCATTTTTGCATAGTAAAAGCACCACATCATCTTCAATTCATCCGGGGTCCATCTCTGACGATGGCTTCGAGCTACTGCCGGCTCTGTGTCCCTGGGACTAATATCCGTGGGATGGCCAGACGTCGACAAGGTGACATTAGCTTGGTTTCTGAGCAGGTATGGGACATTGGTTGAACAAGGCACGTTAAGATTCATTACATTTCTTGTTCTATCCATTTTACTCATTGGTTTTAAGTGAAGATATGCAGGACGCAAGTTCGAGTTCACAGATCACACTTAATCCTTGGGTTGTTTCCTGATATCCGATACTGCGACCTATAGTGGCCTCGGGGCATCCCCCCGCAGGGCCCAGCAAGGGGCCCTCCGATCGCCAGTCGGCATTACTAAACCCTACGGGATTTTCACTGACTACTGAAGGCAGCCTCTTTCGCTTGCTAATGCAAGGTTCGGGCCTCCACTTTAATCAGTTACCTGGTGTGCCAACCCAGTTTCTCTCCTGTACCCTCCATGGGCCGACTGCAGGAAGTCCAAAGGTTCATGACCCTTCCCTCTCTACTTACTTCCCAGTCTCCTCAAAATGGAGTACTTCTTCGTCTGACCTCTCACCTTCAACCTATTCAGCATGGGAGGCCCTACCGGTAGCTAGGCTACCACTGACATAGCTTTAAGGCTCATGGGGGTACTCAAGCTCCACCACCAACTGCAAGGTCGTGTACTCCGTAGGTGGAGTAGTTATTATTTTTATTTTTGTTTTCTCAATTACGAATACCAGCATTAGGACGGACAAAGCAATATCCTCGTCCCGGTCCCGATCAAATAAGTAGCGGTCTGTCCGGTATGTGACAGCCGTCACGAGTGCCCAGGATGAGCCAGTGCGGCGCGCCTCATTCAAAGCCCACGTGAAGCATGTCCACGGGCTTCATTCGCTCCTTACATGCGGAGGATGCAACCGCAGCTGCGGAAAGTGGGCCGCGCATCGAAGGACGTGCCCACAGGCCGCGAAAGCCCAGCCCTTGCCAACACCCCGTAAGTTCCTTGCCGCCGCCTGTGACTACCCAGGGTGCCACTGAGGATTCCCGATTGCTAAGCAGGCTGGCACCCACTACAGGGTGCATGCACAGAGGACCCGGAAAGAAAGCGTCAACTTGAAAAGAATCCTACCGAACACGAAATACGCAGAGAGTGACCGGATCCGAAAAATGGTCAACCGAGGACGACCCAACGCAAGAACCACGAGAGCAACACGACCAGCCCGGCCAACGCGCCTGAAAATGAGGAAACGCCCAATGTTGCCGCCTGAAGGTGAGGGCTAGAGTGCTGGCACTAGGAGCAAGGAAGTCGCGTAGCGCAAAGCTCCACAGCCGAGTGCGAAGAGAATGACGGCATCCCCGCCAATGCCATCCAGCAAGAGAGAACTCCCACGACGACCACGGGTAGAGCTACCATACAGCGGAGAAGGCGAAGGTAACGGAGCCGTGGACGAGGAAACTGAAGGGCCAGCTGACCTCGGCCGTTGGAAGGCAGGACCCCGTGGCGGAGTGGAAGAAACGGGGGAGACCTCGTGGCCGACGCGAGAGGATAAGGGGAAACGCACGCGAGACGAGGAACCTTCCCCCACGCCGAGAGCCAGCATGAAGAAGGAAGAGAGAGAGAGGGCGACCCGACGATCACCCAACACCACACAACTGCGGCGCGAGCGGGAGGCGCGCGGGAAGACGCCAGGGCACGCCTCCCAGCTGAGTCTTCTCCGAAATCTTGCAAATTCACACGCGCGGAGCGCGTCTTCCTGCGCTCCCAGGAAGCGACGCGCCAGCACATGGAGGGAGATACTAACACACCAGACCCAAGCCCGGTCCACTGCGGCGGCCCACAGGCCCCCGAGTGCACCCCACGAATGAGTGGTCTGAAACCCTCATCGCTGCATACAACGAAATCTGCCTGACCCTGAGGAGTGGCGAGGGCACAGAGCCGTGCTGCGTTATACGGAAATATACGAGAGATGCGTGACGGGCCTTCCGGAGGCAGGAATGATAAAGACCCAACCAGTAGCAGTGGCGCCAGATGAGGCGCGGCGGCGAAAGCTCGCCGCGACGGCCGCCTCCAGCTGCCGACAAACAACGAATACGTACGACGTACATGAATCAGCGACGCCGGGCCATGCGCTGGATCACAGGAAAGGAAGGGGAGAGGTGCCAGATACAGTTAGAAGAAATTGAATAGTACTTTCGGTGCGAGGCGGATGCGAGTCGGAACCCCCTCAACCTACGACGGGTCCATCGTTTCTCACATCGCGGGCCGGGAGCCTCTCGACTGCGGCGAATTCTCGGCCCGTGAAGTACAGCGGCGACTCATGAACACCGAGAATACCGCCCCGGGGGAAGACCGCTTAACCTACAAACATATTAGGGCAACGGACCCAGAGGCGAAGTTAACCACAACTCTAATGAATTTAATACGGAAAACAGGACGAATCCCGCAGGCCTGGCGGCGGTCGCAGACCGTCCTGATATATAAGAAAGGCGAGCTAGCCATCAAGAACTGGCGCCCGATTGCCCTCGGACCCACACTTTGTAAGTTATACACAGGTCTGTAGGCAATGCGCTTAAACAAGTGGGTCGAAGGGATAGGAGCCCTGTCAAAGGCCCAAAAATGTTTCCGTCCGTTCGATGGCGTGCTGGTGCACAACTTCACGTTCCTGCGCCATATCGAGCGGGCTAGAGCCGGTAAAGAAGACATGGCGTGCTGGAGCACAACTACACGCACCTGCGCCACATCGAGCGGGCTAGAGCCGGTAAAGAAGACATGGCGCTAGCACTTCTCGACCTACAAAATGCGTTTGGGTCTATACCGCTCAGAGCGCTGAAGGATGCCCTTCTTGCGTTTGGGGCCGGGGGAGGCTTCACCGATATCGTGACTAATATATACGACAGCAACACGACAAGGGTGCTCACATCCCGCGGCCCGACGGGTGAAATCCCCAATCACGCGCGGGATCCGGCAGGGGTGTCCACTTAGCGGGACCCTATTCAACATCGTTATCGACGCGACCGTGCGGGCCTATGCGGATGACCTCGTTCTAATCGCGAGCGGAGAACAGGAGCTACAGGCGATGGCGGACACGACGCAACGGGCCCTACGAATGACAGACATGAAAATTAACCCTCACAAATGTGTCACCCTCGACGTTCACCGAAGAAGACACGCGGTTGTAAGCACTAAGATAGACGGACATTCATTACGAGCCGTGGGCGCGAATGATCGCACAGACTACCGGGGAAGGCCGGTAGGCTTCTCCCTGGTGAAGGACTGGAGGGGCTATATGAACAAGAAAGCACTTGCCGGTAAGATAGCTGAGTCATGGTTCTATGAATGGGAAAAGATGGACGCCCTGACTCAGTTCGTCTTGCCAGCGCTCACCTTCCCTCTCAGAATGGGAAGATACACGAGGAAGCAGCTGCTCACAATGGACAGCGCCCTGCGAGCGCATGTGAAAGACATCCTCTCCCTCCCGGAGCGTGCTTCATCCTCCTTCCTCTATGGACACCGCGAGGACGGGGCGATCGGCCTCACGAAGGTGAGGGAGGATGCCGATTTTTGGGCGATAGATTCTGCTTTCAAAATCTTAACGAGCCCAGACATTAGCCTCAGAAATGCCGCCATGGAAGACCTCGCCGCCGAAGCAAATCACTGTGCCAGATCACAACCTGCGCCGAACATGAGTGCGGATTACCTTAACAACCGCTCCTTCCCCCGCAGATACGGCCTTGAGACTTTTGGTCGCGCGCGAGTAACGCCACGGCAGGGTGAGTGTACAATGGGAGATAGGAGAGAACAACGGCACCCTCCCCCTCCCCTCCTCTTACTGCCTCCCACGGGACTATCCTGTCACCCGGCTGGAGCCAGTGCCCGCCGATGCAGAGGCCAAGGCCGCCGAAGGCCCGACCCCACTGCCACCGAGGATGGCACCCCAGTAGCCGCCGGGGGCAACGCCCCGGAGCTGACGTCGAACGGGCAGAGCGGAGGAGTAGGCGTCGCCATGTCACCAATGCCGGCCACGCAGGACGGCGCGCGGGCCGATTGGAGCGCTGCCCAGATGCAGGCACAGGGCGCCGCTCCCATCGCCGACGCCGAGAGCGGTAGCCAGGACGTACAGAGGGTAGAGCCGGCCGCCACTCAGCGAGTCGACGCTGACGACATCCCGGTATAGGCCGCAATCAGCCCAACCAACGACCTGAGAGCTGCGTCCACGCAGCCAGCATCCGTGCGCAGCCCCGGCGTCACCCTGGTGCCTCCGCCCACCGCTGTGCCAGCGGCTAGAAGGGGCCCCCGGAACAGGGACCGGGCCGCGGACGGGCCCGGACGCCAGCCAGGAGATGCCGCCGGGCGCCCGTGACCCTGCCAACTGCCAGACACGCATGGAGGATGACAGTGCGGAGGTGGTCACCATCGTTCCCTCGGGGAGGTCTCACTAGTGAGGCGCCTACGAGAAGTGTTCCAGAAGGCGCACTCGCGGCGATGGCAATCCCAAAAGACCCAAGGGATCTACGCGGGAACTCTGGCGGGAGTGGGCAAGGAGGCAGGTTTCTTCACACGGACCGGGGAGCACCTGAGATTACCTGTGTAGAAGTTTCTCTTCCCTGCCCGCCACAACTCCGCTCCCGCCTTAAACCACTGCCCTGGTAACAAGAACAAGGCCTGCCGGAAGGACTGCATCCGTCCAGACGGCACAGCCGCGTTCGAGACAATTGGACATGCCACGAATGAGTGCAGATTCAATGTTCAATTAGTCATGTTCTGCATAGATGTAGAATCAGCAATGCTATTTTTAGTTTTCTGGGAAACAGTGACGAGGAATACCAATTTACCATTAAATAATTGATAAAAGCGATTGAAGGTAATTTTACGAGTATTTTCTTTGTAAAATTTTGATTTGGGGGATAGCTTGGTTTGAAGGCAGCAGAACTCAATAGAGCACTATTAAAGTAGTAAGGTAGTAATAATATTACTATTAAATTGTAGTAATATATGTTTTGTGTAAAATTAATATCCCGGCATTGCTGGGCGTTGCCGTGTGCCGTGAGGCGAGGTCGAGGAGAACAAGGAGCAGGCGGCGCAAGTTGAGAGGAGAGGGGAGACAGAGAGAGGGACAAAAAGAGAGGGAAAATAGAGAGAGGGGGAAATGGAAAGAGAGGAGAAATGGAGAGAGGGAAATGAGAAAGAGGGAAAACAGCGGGAAAAGTCAGAGTGGGGGAAAACACAGGGGAAGAAGAGACACAGAGGGAGAAAAGAGAAACAGAGGGGGAAAATAGACACAGATGGAAAAGAGAGAGGGGAAATGAAGAGAGGGGGAGAGAGGAGAAAAAAGGGAAACGAGAGGGGAAGAGTGGGGAAATGAGGGAGAGAGGAATAATTCCTCAATTATTTCTTCTGCGGCAGCAACGCTCCGGGATCAGCTAGTGTATATACAGAATATACCATTTAACTTGACAAATCAAAATAACTCGAAAAATATGCAACGTACAAAAATATCAAAGGCAAAAATTTAATATTTCCAAGGGGGACATCCGTCTGACCTAAAATCAAACTTCCCCGCTCACCCCTTGCGGGTGAGGCGGGAGCCAACTTCGTAATCTAAAATGGAAACCCCCACTTTTTATTGCAGATTCGGATTTTACGCTAAAAATACATAAGTTTGGTCTAAAGAATTTTTTGGTCAGAGGGGAATCGGGTAGGTGTGAAGGGCGATATGAGTGTCACAGTGTGACGAGTAAGTTTCCGTCGCTGTTTGTTGTGTTACATCCCCATTCCTCGCACTTAGTGTTCAGGTCACCCGCCATGACCGTGCGAGGAGCTAAGGAGAACACTGTGTCAAAATACTCTTCAATGAGAGAACGATTTGGTGATAAGTATGTGGACTCCAGTGCAACTTCGCCTCCCGTCCTTACCACAATCGCTGCCGCTTCAAGCCTCGCAAGGTGAGGTAAAGCTTCCGGGCGATGAGGTATCGAACGACGTACAGCAACCGCAATGACGAGCATCACGGTCTGCGCGATTAGTAGTCTTGCCATTTAGCTTCACGTCGTCGGCGCTTACGAGTTTTGTTTCCTGCAATAAAAGAATATCGATGTGATGTTTATTGCAGAATAATTCTAAAAGACGTCTATCTTCTGGGTCCATGAGACCCAGCAGTCAGCTTAGCTGCGAAGAGCGCGACCAGATCGGTCGTGACCTGCGCCAAGCATCCATCCTCGTCAGCTTGCATCAAGACTTTGAGCGCGTTAGCAATGCGCGAGGCCTTGCTCTTTCTCGTGGTACCTAAAGAGGCCGTTTGAATAGCAGGAAAATTCCTGGTGGTTGGTTTCTCCCGGCGCGGAGTTGGCCAAAGTGGCGGCGGGTGCAGGAGCAGCGACAGGAACAACGGTGTTGGCGGCGAAAGGCGAAAAGAGCGGCGAGTCCTCGGGCGCAATCGTAACCGCAACGCCATTGGTCGAGAAGACCAAGGCGCACGATCAGACAGCAAATCAGAGCCCTCGCCGTGGACTCCGCAACCGTTCTCCATTTAAAAAAATTGAAACGGCTGAATCCAAATGTTGTTAAAAGAACTGATGTATTGTTCCTGAAAAGAACTGATAATTTTTGTTCTAGCCCTAAAAATTAATGAAAATTTTCAAGTCCCACAAGGGTGTTTCGAAAAATTTTCAAAGTCCCAAAAGAGACTAATGAACATTTTTCTAAGTCCGAAAAATAATTTCCGGACTTACAAAAATTCGTTCTGGATGAAGACGTAAATATTTCTAAGTCCGAAAATTCTAGAATTTCCGGACTTAGGAAAGATTCAGCACCGTAGTCCAGGTAGTGCGGTGAGGCGGCAGCGGCGTCCCCGGGGTGCGGCGACCGGATCAGCAGTCGTCAGCACTATGCAGCGGCTGAGAAGCGATGTGCACCAGGCAATCAGGAACATAAACTACCAACGGGTTTTCTTCGCTCTTATCGCTGGTCGCAGCGCTTTGTTTCCATGATGAAATTCTCACGGCTCAAATCGTTTATTCCTATTCCATAAGAATAGCACCGTAATGCATTAGTCCGTGATTGTCCGTGTATTGCATGTTTTTTTTTATCGCGGGAGGTCACGGTAATCCGTCCCTCCGGTTGGCGTGATCCAGCGGCGACCTAGATCAGCTCGTGGGGTATTCAACCACGTATCTCCCAAAACCGATCCTCTCAGATCACGATCTACGCCCCCGGCATGTGTGGTAGTGTAGTGGCTGTTGAATGTTGTATATAAGGAGGAGGATAGGACAAGGAAGAGGAAAGAAAGATCGCGTGTGGTCCGTGGCTCATTTGCTAGGATACTCTCCCAGCTTTCCCGTGTCGATGAAAAAATACGGAAAACTACAGATAAGAGCAGCCCGCAACTGGAATTTTTCAGACAGCAGCTGAATTCGACCTAATTCTTTAGCTGGTGTTGAAATTCCTTCCATTGTCGGAACTCGAACCTAGCACCTGAGCCACTTTTGCTGGACCGTCACTCGATTTTTCGTTGACAAGAGCCCATAAAGCATGGATTCTTACCACACAATGTTTAAGAGGAAGTAATTTAATACAAACGAACCCGATTTATCAAATTTTCCTTTACTAGGGCTCGTCAATAAATTTTTCTGACGATAAATCGCATTTTTTCCCCTGCAGCATTACAACTATTTCTCTGTGCTATGTAAGCAGTATGCGAAGAAGTAACAAATGAACAAATCACGATAGTGAATTCTGTGGCAATTCCAAAACATTTATTTGGAAATATTTTACAAAAAATAAATACATAAATATGAAAAATTTAAGATAAGTAAATAAAAATATATGATTACAGTTTATCAGAACACGAGCAAGTAAGCAGTGTCTTTGGTGCATCAATCAAAGGAACTTTCCGTGAATTGTCGAAGGAGCCATTATTGCGTTCCTCAACACGCCACCCAATAACCTTCATTCTCTGCAACTTGGCGCATGCGCCGCGGCAGGGAGCGCACGAGTTCGGCGGCGAAGTCGTCCTCGCTCGCCACCTCGTCCCACGCGTCGGCAACCAACGCCCAGAGAGCGTCTGAAGTTGTCGGTTGCGGGCTGGGCCACTTGTCCGCCATCTCTTGTTTCGTCTTCGCCCACACGTCCTCCATCGGGTTCAGATCTGCGCTGCACGGCGGCCAGTCCAGCAGTTCGAACTCCCGCTGGCTCGCCAACCACTCCTGCACAAAGTCCGTTTTGTGGACGCGGAGCTGGTCCTGTTGGAAGCAAGGAACGGCCCCTCGGGGTACAGCACGCGGACGGAAGGCAGCATCACGTTTTCCAGAATGTGCAGGTATTGCGCGGCGAGGGGCGCGGGTTCGATCCTCTGCACCACGCCCAGCCCCGCGCGCGCTCACCCACCCCCAGCAGGCGACGGACGCGCGGCCGCAGCCCGGCGGCTCGGGCACGTAGCCCGCGTTGTGCTGCGTCACCCTGCGGCCGCAGCACGCGCACGGGCCCGCCCTCGCCCGCCGAGAAGACGCACGCGCTCGAGAACACCACGCGCCCCCAGTCGCGGTGGGCGTTGTCCAGCGCGAACGCCACCCGGTCCACCCTCTGCCCGTCCACGAGCTTGGGGTACCAGTCGACGCCCCATTCTGGGCCCAAGCCCGCAGCGCGCAGGCGCCGCCGGATGGTTTTGGCACAGCCGGGGAAGGCCAGAGCTTTCTTGAGCTGCGTGGAGTGCACAAAGGAGTTGCAGCGGGAGGCGACGGCGAGCAGAAGGGCGTCCTCCTCCGGGGAGGAGATGCGCCAGTTACCCGACCCTTTTTTTCCGCTGCACGTCGCCTGTCAGCGCCCAGACTCGCATCCAGCCTCTGGCCGTTTTCGAAGGCACCCCGAAACGCTGCCCAGCCGCCGACACGGAACACTCGCCGGACAGTGCCAGCTCTACCACCCGCTTCCTTACTAACGCGGACCAATGCGTCCTCTGCATCCGAGAGCTAGCGCCCCGGGGCAGAAGTTTCGGCCGTTTTGCCGATTCCGACAGCGCCAGCTCCTCCAACTGTCTTTTCACCAACGGGTCTTTCTGTGCCATTCGCGCGGGAGCATCTAAGGCCACGTTTTCCACAGCTTCCTCCGTGGCCCACTCCTC
Organism: Acheta domesticus; assembly: GCA_031308135.1. Taxonomy (NCBI): domain Eukaryota; kingdom Metazoa; phylum Arthropoda; class Insecta; order Orthoptera; family Gryllidae; genus Acheta; species Acheta domesticus. Next base: position 48,331,903 of record JAHLJT010002630.1, read on the forward strand.
CTCCTCGTCGTGGTTCTCGTGGCCGCTGTGGTCGTCGTGATTGTCATGTTCGTCGCCCTCGCTCGCAGATGCGGTTGATTTATCCACCGTAGTCTGTCCCGAGGTCTCATCTTCTTCTGCCAGCTTGAACACGCCCTAAACTGCGAAACAGGAAAACAGACAAAAACCTTAACGCAAATCGAGGACTGGCAATCACGAAGGAGAGAGTAAGGACGGTAACATACTAATTAAATTCCAAGGCTTTCCATAGCCTGAGGGAGAGACATTAATACCCCTCAAAAGATAACTAGTATAATGAAATATATTCGAATAAACGTTTTACTTTCCCGAATACGTACGTATACACGGAGTGATATACGTAGTATAGGGAAAGTTACGTAATTATGCGCGAAAAAATGGCGAATTTTCGGCGGAAAAAATTCATTGCCGGGCCTTGATAACGAAAAAGTGGATAAAACCAGTTGCTAGGTTAAGAAAAAAATCCCTTAACACGTGGTACAGCCAGAAATCCTGTTTTATGGGTCCTTGATACCGAAAAACCAATTGAAAGGAAAATGTCCATCTGTCCGTCCGTCTGTGAACACTGCTAGCGCCTAAGCCATCGTACGATTTCTTCCAAAACGGATATATCAGGTCTGGTTCTAGTCAAAGCTTTGAGAGTTTGAAAAGATCCTATAAATTTTGGGGGTACTTTACAAGAAGCCCCCAGGACATTTTCAAAATTTTCTCAAAAACGACTCCAATGTTTTTAAAATTTCTTGTAAGAATAGAGCAATATGCCCTTATTAAGGAGGCATAGGTCCGATTTTCACGGATAACTCTCAATTTTCAAAAACTGTAAGGGTTCAAAATTGTTTCGGCGTCTTTCTGGAACTACAAAATTGAAGATAGAGATTTTTCTTTTAAATACAATTTGTTGTCCAAAGTGAGTTCTTTCATTAAGGTCATGTACATTTACTTTTGAAAGTTTAGTAGTTTTCACGCAATATTGCATGCAATATGTGCAATTTAAAAAATTACAAAAACTAGATTTTCTCAAAAACGGCTCCAATTTTTTTCTTTAAACTTTCGGCCGATATAGTTCCTAGTAAATTTTAGGAGATGACAAAAACGCTTATCTTGCTCTATTCTTTTGTTTTTTCAAAAATTGGAAAAATGTCATTTTTTTGACTTCTCTCTCACGTCGTTAATATTTATACTAGCGGCGATTTTTTCACATTATTGTAGTTACGAGTACATGTGTTTTAAATAATGTCTAGTAAAGTTTCTCGAAAACACAAGTTTTCTGTGAAAAGTAGCTCAAAATTCCGCATTTTCAGGAACGCTCAAAAGCCATTTTCTCATATATGATTGCAAATTTTTTCTTCAAACTTTTGTAACGAATAGTGCTAATCACACTCTATAATATGACGTAAAGTTCATTTTGAGTTATTATTTTGTTTTTTCAATCATTATATAAATGTAATTTTTTTAAAGATCTCTCACATCTTTAATATGCACATTACCAGCAATTTATAAAGATTATTATATTTGCGAGTGTAAGTGCTTCAAATAACTTCAATAAAGTATTTTGAAAACTGCTAAACTTTTCTGTGAAAATGAGCTTCAAATGTCGCATTTTTAGTAGCGCTAAAACGCAATTTTCTTTAAAATGGCGCATGATCTTTAAAAGAAAATTGCCATTTAGTACCAAGTTTTTGTGTTCTTTAATATTCTAAAATTAATATTTCCGTTCTACCAATATGAAACCGAAAAATTTAGAAAATTACAAAAAATGTACTTCTGGCGATGATAGATGGCAGCTGGCAAGAAAGAGTATGTGGCAATTCCAAATCGCTAGCGATGACCCAAGGAAATAGAAAGCTAATACGGAAAGTCTGTGCCAGTTCTGTAGTACCACTAGTTCTTTAAACTTTTGGTAAGGATAGTGTGTAATGTACTCTATGAAGTGATGTAAACACTATATTGCTGTATTCTTGTTTTTTCAAAAATTACAAAAAAAATATATTATCAAATTATTGACGTCAAGTACAATTTTTTGAAAAAACGAGTTTTGCGTAATTTGCGCTTGAAATGTACCAACATTTTGTTTCTCAAAAATCCGCTCCAAATTTTTTTCTTTAAAGATTCTCCTCTTTTGTAGTAAGGGACGGTAAAAAATATGTTTTTTGGGGGGTATCGCTTGGGTTTTGGAAAATGGCAAAAAAAATTAAAACTACAAAATTATAGATTGAGATTTTTGCTCCAAAATTCCTTGTACAAAATTAGCTCCTTATAAAAGGTCATGTACAATTTTATGAAAAAACAATAGTTATTGCGTAATTTGCATCTGAAATTTACGAAAATTATTTTCTCAAAAACCCCTTCAAATATTTGCATAAAATTTAGGCGAGCTTCGATTGAGCGCTTTGCATCGAAAGGAGCCAGGTTCGAATCCCAGACATTTTAATTTGATGGATGTAATATTGCAGAAAAAAAAACTATTGAAGATTGTAGAAACTTTATTGAAGATCAGTTGAAATACTTCTGCTCACTAATAGAATCAATGCAGATACAGGACTTGTCTCTGTTTTCACGAATTGCGCCTTTTAAACATTTTTCAACTGTTACTCCAGTTCTGAAATGAATGATACGTGAAATCGGTCTTGTGTGCATCTGAATGAACCGTGTTAAGTAAAATTATGAATATTTCAACATTAAATTGAAATACAATACAATAATGCATGCGATCAACTTACATATCCCTATAGGTTCCGAAATTATTACTTTCTCACCTTACGAATACTTCGTAAGAAGAGAAAGTTATGTAATCGGGCGCCGGAAAACGGCGTTACAGCGCTTGTGTGGCGTAGTGGTATCAGCGCCAGGATGTTAACTCTGATGAACTGTGGTCGGGTGTCGGAATGGAAAAAAATCTTGCTGATTGTAAAACACTTTTGCTGCTTTATGTAGGTGTATGTTATTGCGGAGCATGTAGAAACAATGTAAAAATGTATGTGCTTTGGTAGCACTCCGTGTTGAATTTGAATGAGAAAGGAAAAATATATCTATGGTTGAATTTTTATACCTTGTCCCGAATTATTTGTTGTTTTTATACATGAATTGGGCATTTATCCTTTTATGCCTCGGCTCGACTTAGATCCATGGGTGTGGCGATGTGGTATGAATGCTCAGATCTGAGATTGCACGGAAAAATGTCGGAGCGGAAAAAAATGACCACTTGAAAACATTTTACTGATTTATGTAGTAGTATTATATTGCGGAGAATTTAGGAAGAATGCGAGAAAGTATGTGCTTTGGTAGCACCACTAGTTAGATCTTTTCGGCGGTTTGACAAACGCGTTTGAAATGCAAGGGGCGTAGATTCAAGAGTTCAAGGCCTTGTGATTCCGTAAATGCGCGACGCAAGGTAGTGGAGTAGTCAGTGGAGCAGAGGAATATCGCTCCCGCGCTTGCCCCGTACGACGTACGATGCCACACCGATCCGGCTGATTGTCACCAAAGGTACAAGGTCAGTGTGAACATCATATCCAAACTGGGCTGTCACGAAGACAGACACCATTCACGAATGCCGAAAGACCAGGCAGCATGTGGAAAAATGAGAAGGGTAAGGTAGCAGAAAATAGTTACAGAAGCCCCGGTTACTGGAGAGATGCGATCCCTAGACCACGAAGCGCGTCCAGGAATGACCCACACAAAGCTCTCGGGAGGAGGGGGCTCCGTCGATGCAACACGATAGAAGGTGCCATGCTGCGAGTGCGACTACATACAAGATTAGAATGGGTTTCAGGTAACTTTCCTTTTGGGATGTATTAGTCAGTATACAGTAATGAATGAATTGAAATTTAATGTTTGCTATATACAAGGAAAGTTTATTTTAATGAGGTTGTTGTAAGCAGGAGGACCAATAAAAGTCCATAAAGTTCATAATTGTTCTTCTTTTCTTAAAGTTCACTTTAGAGGCCATACATTACGTAACGTAAATTTCGAGTATTTTCAATACCCCCTCTCCCCCTTGTAACGCACTCTCGTTATCCTATGTAACGCAGTTACGCTGCCTCAGACACCTTCCCTCCCCCTTAAGCGTTACGTAATTTATGGATGACCCCTAACTTACCCCAACCCGAATCAGACGGCTGAGTGTGTGAATGCCGTCAGAGCTGAGGTTGGCCCCATGCACTTCGGTGGTACAAACTGGCGGGCAAGAACTCGGTTGATACTGGAGCTGCCCATCTGCGTAGTTTCTCGTCAACTCGGCCACGTGACGACTGATGCTCGCACGACCCCAATTTGGAGCTAGCGGTCTCTTGGCCGCGCTGGGTGATGACCGAATCATTAGTAGGCGAAACAGGAGCTCCCGACTCGTTCGCAGGCAGCGAGCGTTGATACACTCGTTCGTAGAATTGACAAATGAGTCAGCAATGGCCGTTTACGTTTTAGTGGTGCACTGTTGTAGGCTGACGCCTAAGTTCGCAAATAATTTGCATTTTGCGTCTGCTTCTCTGTTGGTTCTGCAAGTAGTTCTCAGCAGAAGTCGTAGTTTGAGTATTGATTAGTAACGTCAGTAGTAAAATAGTAGTTTGAGTTCTCATAGTGGTCTGATAGTTGTCTCTTCCTTGTTTACTAGTGACAGTAGTCGCGTGGGAGCGAAGCTACCGTATTTATAATTAGGGGTTATTGAGCCTGTGGAGGGAAGTGAGGCGAACGTTTGGTGAGGCGGTGCGTGCGATTGCTTGCTATTTGTTGGAGGCGCCTTCGAATCCAGGAGAGGAACGGCAGGTGGCATTGGCAGCGATGCAATCTTATCCTCCGCGGGTCCAAGGGCTGGTACTTTATATTTTAAATTAAAGTTTTAGGTTTTCCGCAAAGGCAAGGGCATATCTATTATTGCCATGTACTCCATTCCAGCATCGAATATATTTTTTTAATTCCAAAAAACTATATAACCTACAAGTTACAGCGGGTCTTAAGTTATGATATCAACAACCACTGCGAAGTGGAATGTACCACCAAAAATTATTTCGTAAAACACACAAACAATTAGCTAAAACTTACATTTATAAAATTCAAACATATACCCAACTTTCAAAAGTATTTTTCGTGAAAAAAATAATTTAAATATCTATTTCTGTTGAGGCACAGAAACACATTACATGATTAACAAATGAAGCGATATTTGGAGTTGTCGCGCCATGGCATTCGGCAACAAGGCGGCTTTACATTGTTTGGTATTTCGGGAAAATCTTTACTTTGCATTTCAAATTTTGAATAAAAAACTATTGCTTGAAACTATTTAATTTTCGCACCAAATGTTCTACGATGTCAAATGAGTTTTACAAAAAATGATTACTCAGATGTGTTAATACGGAGAGAAATTGTGGAATAAATAGTATTACGTAATCATTACAAATGGCGAAAAAAAACGTGCTGTTACAGCACCAATAATTGTATTTACTTTCACTGCGGCGCATAGTGCTTTATATGTCAAACGCATTCGACTTGTGATGCTGTAGTGACAATTCTTACTTAATCGAATAATATTTATAACTGGGAGATAGCGAACTCTTGTAACAATGTAACGGACATACATGGAACTGTCCTCATTGTTTGAAACAAAAGATAAACGAAAGGTAAGATATGTAACCTAAAGGTTACACGGGGTCCGAGGATGTTATGGTAAGGCGGTGACACGAGAGGTGCCCGTGATGGCTGCTACCCTTTGTTGTATTCAAAGCACGAAGTCTACAGGAAGTAGATTCAAGTCCGGTGTTGGAGGCATGGTGGGGGTACGTAGGAGAAAAAGTCGGCAGCTACTTGAAAAATAATACAACAAAACTTAGACTTCTTTTTACTTCAGCGACATCACGCGGTGAGTGAAAGAACTTACTCGGTCAGTTGCGTAATGGCGCATGTTGGCCGTTTGGCGCTCGGCACTGTTGGGGCGTGTCTCAATCCAAGACCATAATATTGAAAAGAAGTTGGAACAGAGCAGTATTGTAGGGGTGCCGACTTGAAACTGAATCGGGTTCATTGTTATCTTCATTAGAAGATTGTAAGGCTGTGAATTGGAGCTCTCTCGACAGGTCTTTACGTAGTTTGTGCTGTATTTATGTGAGAAATTTATAATAATTGATTATTAATTATGATATTATCATTATTGTCAAGGGCGTGTCCCGTTAATACTCGTAAATAAATATTGCTTCCCTGCGGAAACGCTTGGCTTTGCTGCCATTGGCTGCATTGACAGGTTACTTCGTGGTTCTTTCATTCGCCGCGTGATGTCGCAGAAGCGGAAGAAGTCTAGTTCTGTTTTATTTTTCAAGTAGCTGCCGACGTTTTCGGTACATATCCCCACCACCGGAGTTGAGTCTCCATCCTGTAGAATTCGTGATTCAAAGTTTTTGTTCTGACGGGAACCGCGTCATCTGGCTATCTGATAAGAGTGGGTGAGGCCAGGCGGGCGCGTCCGCGTTGGCAGATGTACATTTCTTTATCGGCGAGATGCCTTAATAGTGTGGTGTTGGCGTGGAGGCACTTAGTGATTTCTGGGAATGTATAATATGGCGGTCGGTGGCAGCTAGTCAGGCGATGGGTGTATGAAAGCCCCCATCGCCTGGGTGAGGCGCAGCCCTTTGCTAACGACGCCTCGCCGGCGGGCGGGGCATGGCCGGGGGGGGGCGGCAGGTGAAGGGTTGCGATGGACACATGCTCAAGAGAGATTGTTTTGAAAGCCTTTCAATTGCTTTATTATCTTTTCGAGTATTCGGTGCGTTTCGTACGTGCTTCGGCGGAGGTGACGGAGCCGTGGGAAAGAGGCCCGCGCGAAGACACTCTGCGTCAATGACTTTATGCCTATTTGTATTTGTATCTTCCTTTCAAAGGGTGGACGCGTGCTGGAATGTGGGAGAGAGCTCTGTGAGAGGTGGCGAAAGCATGTCTGAAGGCGGGTGGCCACGAGGGTAGACAGCAATTAGGGCTGCGCCCTGGTAGCGAACTTTATCGCGAGATTGAACAGATAAGAAAAAGGACAAGATCCATCCTACGGTGGACGTAAAACAGCTTACACACAAAGGGGAAAATACGAGAAGCTGAGACCGACCACCGTACATCAGCTCAGCAGCCAAGAGGGAGCGCGGTGATCATCCGACAGGCCCAGGGGAAGGGATGCTGACGTTCTCCGTGAAATCACGAAGATAAGCCCCGAAGACCGCCTCGCGGAGATCGGATCCGTCCGAAAGATAAGAGCCAGTGATATCGAACTGAGCGCAAAGTCAAACAGCACAGACTTCCACAATGCCTTGAAGCAGATGTTACGCGCAGCGGGTAGCGTCCGGCATCTGAAACCAGAGGTGATATTCGAGATCATGACCTGGACGCTAACTTTGAATGCGACGGGGTTCGCGAATCTAAGCAGGTAGGACTCCCGTCAGATATGAAGATAACTCTGATCGGTCCAAACAACCTGGGACAAAAACAGCCGTTTGAACTGGAAGAAAAGGAGGCCGCCATTCTCCAAAAATCGAAACTCAAAGTAGTGGAAGGGTCAATTGTAGAGTGGAACGTGCACCTTCGTACTTCGATGATTAAGGGGCTTACGACACAAACACTTCCCAAATGACTGCACAGACCCAGATCGCAATGATAACTGCTACAGATGCGGCCACAAAGGACACGGAGTACTCACATACTCCGCGACGGAAAATCCTAAACGTGTTATCACGGACTAAGGACTCGTATTAAAGAAACTGGACCATATTCTTGGCTCTGGAACGTGCCTTGTCTACAGACGGTCTTTAAAGGTTCGCCAATGTAATTTGTGTACCGAAAAGTGCCCTGCACTAAGAAGCCAAAGGAAAACTCACGCCAAAATCTAAAAGTATGGAGCAATCAAAGCAGTAATACGAGAAAAGACCACATGTCTTTTCTAATGCGAAAGTCGTTTCGGAAATGATCTCCATTTCAGGAAAAGTGTTCGTCGTTTCAGTGGGTCGTTCTATCAGCGGAAAAAAATTAAAAGTTGGAGCGGTTTTTGAGAATATATTTTTTTTAACAATTGCATAAATTTCAAAGGGCACATTATGTGGAAAGTACTCGTTTAAAAAGAAACTTACATGACATTTTTTAAAAAGCTATTTTGCACTGACCTTGACGGAGGCAAAAATCTCCATTTTCAATTTTGTAGTTTTGCTAAGCTTTTTGCAATTTTCGAAAAAACGGCGGAGACAGCGGAAAATGAGACTACACCTCATGTTTTACCGTCCATTATTACATACGAGGAATTTTTTTTAAAGGAGCCGTTTTGAGAAATTTTGAAATATTCTGGGGGATTTCACGTAAAGTACCCCCAAATTTTACAAAATCTTTTTCAAAATCTCAAAGGTTCGACTAAAATCAGATCAACCGGGGAATATACATTTTAGAAGAAATCGTACGTATGGTTTAGGCGCTAGGAGACGACGGACGGACGGACGGACGTTTTCCTTTCAAGTGGTTTTTCGGTATCAAGAAACCACAAAGCAGGGTTTCTGGCTACACCATGTGTTTGGGGATTTTTTTTTCCTAATTTAGCAACTGGTTTTATCCATATTTTCGTTATCACGGCCCGGCAATTTTTTCCGCCGAAAATTCGCCATTTTTTTCGCGCAGCATTACATAACTTTTCCTATACTACGTGTATCACTCCGTGTATACGTACGTAGACGGGAAAGTAAAAATACCACAAATCATGGATCCTGACAAAATATTCTAGATTAAGTAATTTACTATAGTCAGGAACAACATCTATCCACTTTATCGTTACTAGAGGCTACCAATAAGAGTGTTTCTGCCTAAAAATCCCAGGTTTTCCGCCGCACAATTACATTATTTTCTCTTCTTACGAAGGAAGAGAAAGTAAAATTATTTGTACGTAATTTACAAATGGCAAATTTTGCAGTAAACTGTGCGCCATTTTTCACGTTTGTAGATGTTTATGTTTTTGTAAATTACTCAGTGCTAGATTGTTGTGGCTATTTAAACAAAATGAACTGGATTTAGCAAACTCTGACTTACAAAAGAAAATATTTATCTACCTACTATATTTTTCCTTGGGACCAAAACCAACTATCGAACGCGAATGAACAAATTTCGAACTGCAGAGAGTATTATTTTTACTTTCCCGTATACGTACGTATACACGGAGTGATATACGTAGTATAGGGAAAGTTATGTAATGCTGCGCGAAAAAATGGCCAATTTTCGGCGGAAAAAATTAATTGCCGGGCCGTGGAAAACGAGATAAGTGGATAAAACCACTTGCTAAATTAAGAAAAAAAATCCCCTAACACGTGGTGTAGCCAGAAACCCTGTTTTCTAGGTCCTTGATACCGAAAACCCAATTGAAAGGAAAACGTTAACAAAACCACAACTACATATGAAATAATAACGAATAATCTAGGATACAGTGACCACGATGCACAAATTCTTACAATTAGTAGGAACATAAACACTGACACGATAAATAATACACGCATGTGCAGAGCATTCACTAAAGTTAATATAAAATTATTTACGGACTACTTGATGAAGGAATCATGGGACGAAGTTTATAACGCTGTTGACACAAATGAAAAATATAATTTATTTTTCTCCAAGCTTTCAATTCATTTTAACGCGTGCTTTCCTCTTAAAAAGAGAAAATTAAACATTTCAAGCAAAAGTAATACTTGGATCACACAAGAATTAGAACAATCGTGTAAAAACAAACGTACGCTTTACTTTATTTCTAAACATCATAACGTATCACCCGGTTTCCATATATACTTTCGAGAATATAAAAGAATTTTAAGAAAAGTAATAAGTTCAGGCAAAAATAATGAAAAATAGTCAGGACATTTTGAGCGCTAGTAACAAAACTAAAGCAATGTGGGATATCGTAAAAATACAACCACATCATCTCGATACCTTGTAGAGAATGTTATTTTAAAGGATAATGAAAGAGAAACGAGTAATCCGGAAAAAGTTGCCAATCTCTTCAACAAACACTTTTCTATAATTGCGTCTGATCTCACGAAGGGACTAAAATCACAAAATTCAACATTTTACACTTCCCAAAAAATTTCAGATACGATGTTTATTCCCGAAACTTCTCCCAACGAAATCCTCAGAATAGTCAGTAAACTAAAAAATAAATATTCATCTGGTTTAGATGAATTTTCGGATTGTTTATTAAAAACTTGTGCACCTGCCTTTATACATCCGTTAACTCACATTTTCAATGCTTCTTTATGTACAGGAATATTTCCAGATATTATCAAAACAGCAAAAATTAAGCCACTTTTTAAAAAGGGGAACAAAAATGATATTAAAATTACCGGCCAATTTCTCTTTTGTCAGTTTTCTCAAAAATATTAGAAAGGCTTTTCTACTTACGAATGGAAACATTTCTCAGGAAAAACAGAGCGTTTTCAGACTCACAACACGGTTTTAGAAAATCAAAATCTACGGAAACTGCCATTTTTTCTTTTCTCAAAGATGTTGCTTCATCAATAGACCAAAATGAAGTATCCATTGGAATATTCTTAGATCTCTCGAAAGCTTTTGACGTTATTGACCATAAGATCTTGCTCTCAAAATTACCTTCGTATGGAATTCGTGGTATTGCTCTAGATTGGATAACTTCTTACCTTAAACATCGGACTCAAAGAGTAGAAATACCATTCTGGCAGGAAAGGACATTACATACTTATATTTCCAATTCTTTGCCAATTGTGCATGGGGTCCCGCAAGGTTCGATCTTAGGCCCTATTCTCTTTCTGTTATATGTAAACGATATGCCCTCGTCTATTAAAAATGGAAGAATGGTTCTGTTTGCTGATGACACGAATGTTCTTTGCAAAAAAGAAGCAGTAAATAGTACAATTTCAGAAGTTTCAAATTGGTTTAATAATAACAAATTAATTGTTAACGAAAGAAAAACTGTTTCAATGCATTTTTGCATCTCAAATCGGAAATCGCATGTTCCATTGAAAATGAACAATATGCAATTAGCTGATGTTGAGGCAACAAAATTTTTAGGTCTTTCAATTCAATCAAACCTCAAATGGAAAGTACATATAACAGAATTAAACACTAAATTAGTTCATTATGCAATGCATTCAGAATTCTTTCAAATTCTGTCAGCCTTCATGCAGCTCGTTGCGTTTATTTTGCAAATGTGCATTCCCGCCTGAGATATGGCATAATATTCTGGGGAAGCTCATCCTGTAGTATTCAGACCTTCAGATTGCAAAAGAAAATTATTCGAATAATGAAAAAATGCCTTCCACGTGATTCCTGCAAGCCTCTTTTCATTGAGCTGGGAATCCTACCATTGCCTTGTCTATTTATTTACGAATCTGTAATATTTGTCAAAAATGACCTACTTAACGGAGGGAACATATTTTCATGCAATATTGATATTTATAATTACAACACACGCCGTAGAAATCACGTCCATCAAGTGTCAGTATCAACAGCTCAGTACAAGAAATCAACATACAATACATGTACGTTACTTTACAACGCATTGCCAGATGACATAAAACAATTAAAGTCGGTACACAAATTTAAGTTTAAAGTAAATCTTTTCTCTGCAAAACTGTTTCTATACAATTAGAGACTATACTGATCGTGAAAAAGAAAAATATTGTTACAAAACAAAGATATATAATGAATTAGTTTATGTTTGCATTGTATACATTTAAAAAAAATATTTAATACGCCTGTAACAAGTAATGTACTTCAGCTTCCGGGTCAATGACCCCCATCTCGATCAGGTTTTTGTCCAGTTTCCCTGATCCATTGAGCAAATGCTGAGATGGCCCCTTGTTTTGCTTCTGGACGTAAATGTAGCTTCACTGTGCGCACGTTTTGTTGAGCACTCCTTTTGATTGTAGTTCATTTTACAGTTGAAATTTGATTTCCTATAACTCGGGAACAAACATTTTTCAAATATCTTTATTTTCTAAAATAATTATTTTCTAAATTAATTTTTGGCTTTTTTTTTTGAATTCTGGCCCTCAAGAAAATGTGCGCAGATAAATTTCTTTCCCCACACGTCATATACAGTTTTTACTGTTTTTTTGACAAATAATATAAATAAATATAAACTACAAGAAGCGCATTTGTATTTTCTGAGTAGGAGTCTTCATGAAAGTTATAAACACATTAAATTGAAAGAAAAGATTTGAGAATTGTTGTTTGAACCAACTTATATTACTCTTGTTGAACCAGATAGTATGGTTTGAACAGCTGTTTGAATAGTTTACAACCGGGGGCATGAAACTACATTGTAAATCTCGCGACCTGCGTTACGCCCAGCAGTGCTGCCGTCCATGTCCCGGGTGTATATTAGCATTCCTTACCCTCATTCCTGACTAGAAGAAAATTACGGCCCGTGATTGGTTGACATCTGTATAAATGGCCGAGACCAGGCAGATTGAAATAAATACACGGGGCCTACGCCGAGAGCTGACCTTTAATTGTTTCGATATTGTATTTTCTTCGATCAGCAAACTAAACTAGTTCAATGAAAATTATACCAATAACTTGTAATTTGCGTAAAAGTCCTCCATAATTATGTCTAATTGCTGAGTTCTAAACATAGACGTAGAGCACTTTATGTCTATGGTTCTAATACACATGTCAACGACCGTGGGGCGGTATGTTTGTTGGTAAACCTTGACAAAGCTGTTAGATTCGTAGGCTTCCGCGGCCGGAGTCATTATATTCTTGGCTGTCCGGGATGAGCCGCGTCTCAGTAGGTTTTACTACTGAGACGCGGCTCATCCCGGACAGCCAAGAATATAACTTGACAAAGCTGTGATCAGGCTGTGTTGATCATTGTCAATCAGTGTTGATTTTCTTGTTCTACACAAAGGCACAGACTTTCCCGTATTAGTTTTCTATTTCCATGGGTCTGGGCTAGCTATTCGGAATTGCCACATACTCGTGTCAGCTGCAATCTATCACTGCCAAAAGAACATTTTTTAAACATTTCCTTAATTTTTCGGTTTACTAATGGTAGAACGGAAATATTAATTTTAGAATATTAAAGAACAGTAAAACCTGGTCCTAAATGGCAATTTTCTTTGAAAAATTTGGAGCCGATTTCAAGAAAATGGAAATTTAACACTACTAAAAATAAAAAGTTTGAAGCTCTTTTCCACAAAAGAAAGTTTTGAGTTTTCGAAACACTTCATTTGAAGTCATTTGAAGTACTTTAAATTACAAATACAATAGTGTTTACAAATTTCTGTTAATGTGCGTATTAAAGGTGTAAGAGATCTTCCAAACAATTACATTTGTGTAATTTTTGCAAAAACAATAAACTACCCCAAATTGAATTTCATGTCATATTAATGAGAGCAATTAGCGCTATCCGTTCGAAAGGTTTGAAGAAAAATGTTGAGCCATTTATGAGAAAGTGGCGTTTGAGCGTTTCTGAAAATGCGGAATTTTGAGGTAGATTTACAGAAAACGGTTAAGTTCTCGAGAAACTTTGTAGGGCATTATTTGAAGCACATGTACTCGTAAATATAATAATGTGAACAAATCGCCACTAATGCAAATAGTAACGACGTGACAGACAGGTCAAAAAATTAAAATTTTGTAGTTTTTGAAAAAAAGAAAAACAAAAAGGAATAGAGCAAACGGCTGTTTATGTCATCTCATCCTGTAGAGTACATTTAGTACTATTCCTACCAAAAGTTTAAAAAAAATTTGGAGCCTTTTTTGAGAAAATGTTGTTTTTGTATTGTTTTAAAATTGCACATATTGCACGGAAATGACTAACATTTTCACAAAAATGTACATGATGTTAATGAAAGAACTCACTTTGGAGAACAACAATTTTGTAGTATGTAAAAAGACGCCGAACAAAATTAAAAATTTTGCAATTTACGAAAATTTAAAGTTAACCATGAAAATAGGACCTATGCCACCTTTATAAGTGTATTTTACTCTACTCTCTCTATTTTACAAGAAATTTGAAGGGAAAAAATGGTGCTGTTTTTGAGAAACGTTTGAAAATGTTTGGAGGCCTTCATGTAAATAAATAACCCCAATTCTGAAGAATGTTTGTCCAAATCGCGGCGCCTCGAGTGGAACCAGATCGACCGGAAATATTCATGTTGGAGGAAATCGCACTTGTGGTTTAGGCGCTAATGTTCACAGACACCGGACAGACAAATTACATTTTTCGATATTTTCTTACTTATTTTATTTGCTAATGATAGAACGGAAATATTAATTTCAGAATATTAGCGAACAGTAAAACTTTGTCTTAAATGACAATTTTCTTTGAATAATTTAGAGCCGTTTTTAAGAAAATGGCGTTTAAGCACAGCTAAAAATGCGAAATTTGAAGCTCTTTTTCACAGAAAATTTTCAGCACTATCTCTTTTTCTAGAGTACATTCAGCTCTAGCTCTTTTTTCACAGAGTACATTCAGCACTATCACTACCAGAAGTTGAAAGAAAAATTTTGGAGCCATTTTTGAGAAAATCTTGTTTTTGTATTGTTTTAAAATTGCACATATTGCTCGCAATATTCCGCGAAAACAGATCTATAGCATGCAATCTACAGATGCAATCTACAGAATCGGGGAAATACCTAACTTTGTCTCTCCCCACTTTCATTACTAGGAGTAGTCGCTTAAATCACGATGTCCAGTGACAAAGCAATCAATATCAATAATAGGAATAGGTGGCGCGAAATGCAAACTTCTCGCTATGTAATATGAATACTGCTGAAAATCTGAAACATTTTATGTGAGTGCCCAATATATAAAGTACTTAGAGTACCATACCAAAATGATGTACGAGTATTATCCTTCCCAAATTGTCTCATTTAACTAAACTCGGAAAGAATTAAAACTCTGTACAAAATTATTTCATTAATTCTGAAATTACGAGCATTTATTATAAATGAATTTTTCAAACTACACTCCACAGGTTGTGTCACTTCAAAACAAATTGTTCTGTATATATTTATTTGTTCTGTTGTCTCCATTATTTTGTATATTATGCCATGGTATTATTTTTTATTGTGTTACTGTATTATTCACATTTGTTGTGTTATATTGTATCTTGTGCTAACTACCTATTCTACCAGAAGTTATTTGTCATGCAATTGTTTATATAGAGCTATGACTGTATACAGAGCAGTTTGTAATAGGATAATCATGTAAACACATTACTAATAAAATTGAATTGATTGTGATGTAAAATTCATTTTGGAGTATTTTTTTGTTTCTTAAAAAATTACCCAAATGTATTTTTTTGAAAGATCTCAAACACCGTTAATACGCACATTTTCAGCAGTTTGTAAACACTATTTTATTTGTGAGTTTAAGTTCCTCAAATGACTTCAAATGAGGTTTTTCGAAAACTCAAAATTTTTCTGTGAAAAAGAACTTCAAATTTCGAATTTACAGTAGCGCTGAAACGCCATTTTCTTAGAAATGGATCCCTATGTTTCAAAGAAAATTGCCATTTCGGAGAGGGTTTTACTGTTCTTTCATATTTTAAAATTAATATTTCACTTCTACCATTAGGAAACATTAAAAATTAAGACAATGTCAAAAAAATGTACTTCGGGTGGCGGTAGATGGCAGATGGCAAGGGTATGTATCAAGTCCGAATAGCTAGCCGGGACCGAAGGAAAAAAAAAACTAATATGGGAAAGTACGTGCCATTCTGTAGCACCACTAGTTCTCTCTTGTGGGCTGAAAATACCGCTCTTACGAGAATGTTATTGGTGAAACATTTCTATTTACGATATGATGGTTTGATTTACTGGATCAGATAATTTAGAAATAAGAACGCAATGTTTTCTGAATTGTTACTCAGCGATATGAAATGCCTTCCGCCATTAATTTATTTTGGAAGCAAGTTTTTTCTCTACTTTTTTCATTTTAAGTTGTTAAACATTTTTTTTAATTATACTTATTCACCTAACAATATATTATTTGGATGGCGAATTATTTAACAAACTTTTTCTGTCGTAGTCGTTTTTACTTTTTTCTGTCGTATTCGCAAACTATTTCCTTAAATTTAACTCAATAACTAAACATTCTTGGCCTTCTCTATAATAACTAAACATTCTTGGCATTTTTTTTGAAAAGTCATTTTCCGTAATTAATTTATAACTTTCCTGATGACGATGGAGACACACTCTCTTGGCGCTGCGAAAACTCTTTCGGCCCTTGGCGTCGTCGTCCAATCAACAGGTTCTGGATTCCACATGAAATACGTATCTGCATACGTTTTCTTTAATGCCCATGTCCGACTTCTATTATTTTTCTATAAATCACGACCTATTTTTACTTTCCCGTATACATACGTATATACGAACTACTAAACCTAGTATAAGGAAAGTAATGTATGTGATAGCAAAAAGTGGATAAATTCATTTGCTATATTAAGAACCAAACCCTCACACGTGGTGTTGCCAGAATACCGATGTAGTCCTTGATTCCGAAAAAACCAATTGAAAGAGGAAACGTCCCTTCGTCCGTCCGTCTGTGAACACCAATAACGCCTAAACCCTAAGTACGATTTTTTTCAAAATTGAAGGAACCCCTGTCGATCTGGCTCCAGTCAATGCTTTGAGATTTTGAAAAACTTTCTTCAAAATTTGGGGATACTTTACGTGATGATTACATTTTCGAATTTTCTCAAAAACGGCTCCAAATTTTTTCTTTAAATTACTTGTAATAATAGGGTAAAATACACTTATTAAGGTGCATAGGTCTAATTTTCACGGTTAACTCTGAATTTTAGAAATTGCAAAAGTTTGAATTTTCTTCGGCCTCGTCCTACAACTACAAAATTAAAGATAGAGATTTTTCCTTTCAAATAAAAATTTGTTCTCTGTTGTGACTTCTCTCATTAAGGTTGATGTACAATTTTTTGAACATTTAAGTCAGTTTTCGTGCAACATCTGCAATTTAAAAATAATACATGCAAAAACAAGATTTCTCAAAAATAACTTCAAATTTTTTCTTTAAACTTTTGGTATTTTGGATAGTGCCTAATGGACTCTATGTGATGACATAAACGCCATATTACTCTATTCTTTTGTTTTTGTAAAATAAGTACAAAAATGAATTTTTTTTACTTGTATCTCACATCGTTAATATTTACATTATCGGCGATTTGTTCACATTATTATATTGATGAGTACATGTGCTTTAAATAATGTTAAGTAAAGTTTCTCAAAACGTAACAGTTTTCTGTGAAACTTGCTCAAAATCCGCATTTTCTGAAACGCTCAAACACCATTTTCTTAAAAATGGCTCCAAATGCTTTTTTCAAATTTTTAGAACGGATATTGCAAATAACACTATTTTAATATGATGTAAAATTCGCTTTGGAGTATTTTTTTTTCTAAAATTACACAAGTGTAATTTTTTGGAAAGGTCTCTCTCTCACCGTTAATATGCACATTTCCAGCAATTTGTAAGCACTATTGGATTTGTGAGTGAAAGTGCTTTAAATTTCTTCAAATAAAGTTTTTCGAAAACAAATGTTCCTGTGAAAAAGAGCTTCAAATTTCGCATATTTACAGTAGCGCTTTAAACCTCATTCTCTCAAAAACGGCTTCAAACTTTTCAAAAAAATGGTCGTTTACGACGAGGTTTCACTATTATTTAATATTCTTAAAATAATATTTCCGTTCTTCTAAATTTGTTTTCGTAAATTTCAAGTGGAAATTTGCGTGTACAACAGACTTTGTCTGAGGTAAAAATTTCTATCTAGTACAATTTGGTAGTTTTAAAAATATTTTTTTTGAAAATTTTCGAAAAACTTAGTGATAGCCGAAGGTAGGACTAGCATCATATTTCTTATCATCAGTTATTACAAAAGTGAAGAAGATTTAAAGAAAAAAATTGGAGCTGTTTTAAGAAAGAAAACTTTGGTAAATTTCAAGCGCAATTTACGCACATAGCACTCGTTTTAAAAAATGTACATGACCTTATTTAAAGTGCTAATTTTGTACAACCGACTTTGTTTGAGGCAAAAATCTCTATTTTCAATTTTGCAGTTTTGAAGTTGTTTTTTTGCAATTTTCGAAAAGTGACACCTACATCATTCCCTTAAACGTCCGTCGCACTATTCAAAAACACAATTTAATCAAACAATTTGGAGCCATTTTTTTTGATTTGAAAATCTCGACGGGCTTGTAAAGTAAAGTACCCTACAAAATTAAAAATATCGGTTTCAAATTCCAGGAGCCTTGACATCAGTGAAAACGATTGGGGAATATAGATTTTGAAGAAAGTCGGCTGAATGGTTTTAGGCGCAAGGGTTGACCACGGACAGACGAACATTTTGATGTATCGATTTTGCAGTATACAAGAAGCAATTAAACATGGATTTTGAATACACCACGAGATAGAGGATTTTTTTGCTGAATTTAGTCACAGGTTTATCACTTTTTCGTTACCAGACCCCAGTTATAAGAGTGTTTCTGGCGAAAATTCGCCTTTTTCTGATTACATAACTTTCTCTTCTTATGAAGTATTCGAAAGGCGATGAAGTAAAAACGAAATTTGGGCCGGCGATAGATGGTAGCTGGCAAGAGTATGTGGCACGTCCGAATAGCTAGCCGAGACCAAAGGAAATAGAAAACTAATACGGAAAAGTCTGTGTCATTCTCTAGCACCACTAGTTAACTTACGGAATTCTATACCACTCGCTGATGTACATCTTCCGTCGACCGAATCCCACGAAATCTATGTTAAAACTTTTCTAATGTACCTTCTGCCAGACATGACCACACGTCCGAACCCTACCAGACGTAGTGCAATTCTGATTGAAAATTCTCTTCCGTCGGATCATCTTGTTTTTTGTCATTTACATGTTCTGCATTGTTATTGCACTGAATACGATGCTAACTTGCCTCTGGCCGGGGCTTATCGGAATGTTCTTGTCAATTGTGACAATGTTTCTTACGTTCACAATAATGTATTAAAAATTATTTTTCTAATATTTTAGATATTTACGCAAACACGTTTTTTTGTTATTTATCGACACTTTACGTTCCCAATGACTAATTCTGTTTATATTTTCTCTTCCTTCCTTTTCTTATTCTGTCGACATATTTTTATCAATTTATATAAAAATACCCGATAGGTATTTTTAGCCATTTCAATATGGTAAGTAAAAATGAAGGAAATTGAGAAAATAAAAAAAAATATTTTGTAAAAGTATCAAAATATGTTAAAATATATAATATAGTACCATAAAATATAAAACAGGTACCGTAACGAAAAAATTGAACAATTACATAAAACATCCTATTTCCAATGATGACTTCATCTGGTAGGGTCAGGGGAGATTCGGTTAGAGGGTAGATTGCCCACTAATTAATTCATAAATCATTTTTTGCTTATAAATGTTGAAATGTTCTGCCGAATAGCTAGCACAGGATTTATTAAAATAAAGAATTAAAAATTCCACACTTAACACACATGGTCAAATAAGATGTTTACAAGTCATATGGTACTACACTACAGTTTTCTTGAAGGATAATTGTGTTTCTTTTTGAAATACGAGTTCTTAAATAGTTTTAACACAGGTGGACATTTTTTAGATGCAAGTCTCTATCACTAGACGGCTTTGATGAGCTGAATGAAGTTTGTTCTACCTGATTCAAGGTCGAAGAAGGCTTTTTCATTGTTTCACCCGTCTGTTTTATGGTCGGTCTGTTGACGGAATGGTTTAATTAGTGTTTCCAAGCTCATAAACGTTAAGCTCATTAATCCCGTAAGTGCAGTGAATGTATTAAAGATCTTGTTTTGTGAGATCCGGTGTTGACCTACAGGATGGCTTGCGGAGTTCCCCAACTAGGTATCTCCATCAGCAAAGCACCTTCCCAGGCGGGACAAGCTCCCGACTGGTCTCCAGTCATATGTAGTAGTGTAGTGCATGTAAGTGTGTGTGTGTGTAAGGGTTGAGGATGAACAAGGAAGGGGAAAGAAAGATTGCACCCGTTTTTAGGGTACTGCTCCGACATTCATCTGGGGTTGATCGTAGAAAACCATGGAAAATTACCGATCAGAGCAGCTAGTCGTTAGAATTCTCCAGACATCGGTTGAATTCGACCAAGCTAAATAACTAGTGACGAAATCCCTGCCGTCTCCGGAACTCGAATCCTAGACCTCCCGTTCAAAGGCACTGCAGAGACATCAACTGATACCATGAACCCATCTCAGCCGGCTTATTGGTGGGCTTGGAGGCCGCTGAGGGCGAAGGTCGCTGACCTACAGACGGAAGGCGGACACTGGCACAGGGTGTCGGCGGAAAGTCCAGCCGTTCGTCCAGCCCCTTGTTGCAACCCGTGGAAACCACTGGACTGAATACGCATCCTTCCGTAGGACTGGATTTAGCCGTTCTATAGAGGAGAATTCTAGCGGCTGGCTGCTCTGATCGGTAGTTTTCCGTGGTTTCTCCGATCAACACCAGGAGAATGCCGAGCAGTACCCAAACAAACGGGCAAAGTGTTATGTTTCACATAAGATATAGAGTCATGGCCATGACAAAGTGTATTTATAATGTAAATCATTCTCAAGTATCATTGATTTAATTTAATTGATCATGCATTAATGTGAAATCAATTCTATAAAATATTTAATGTTTTCCTTATGTTTTATTTATTTAAGGCTTAATTAATGATACTTGATTGATAATTCCATTCTGTAAATTACTTGTAAGTTTATTCTGTAAGATCTTATACAATGTACTTGATGTAAAACATGTAATATATTGCGACAGCAGGGTCGTTGTGCTGGGACGCCGGACGACTTAGGCTGCCGGCTAGCTCAGCAGGCAGAAAGATGAGCTGAAAATTTTAATGATGGTGGAAGTCGTTGTTCGTGAAAATGAAAGTCTTGTAATCAGGTTAACAAAATAAATGGCATTTATTCAGTAATGAGGCAATGGTCATGATAATACCACTAAAATCGGCGAGCTCTCTCTTTCTCCCCAATTCCAAAATTACACACACAAAGAAAAATAACACTGATACAAAATTTACACTTATGCCGATTCTCTCTTGACGGCCAAGCGCGGCCGAGAATCTTAGTTTCTCTGTCTGATCAAAAGGCAATGCTAATTCCTCTTTCCAAAAGTTCGTTCCTTTGATCATGGAGGCGCCTGAAGGGCGCAAAGCAGCAGCAGCGAATTAACTTACGAAACCAGCCAGCGGGTTGAACGACCTCTTCTCCCAGCTGCAGTGGTCTCGGGTGCCGCGCACTGAGCACCGCCCGGAGGGGGGGGGCAGGCGACAAAAGCCGGCCGGCGAAGGCGGCGTCGGTGAGGGCGAGCCGAGGTTGGTCCGACCAGGTATCGTTGTGACGGGGTGGGCTGACAGAGGCACGGCGCAGCTCACTCACAGCTATCGCCAGCAGATAATGGTCACTCGCCTGACACAATGGCTTCTGTATTTTCAGTCCACGCGTTTCGCACTCTGCACTCTGAAGATCGCTACAAGTCCATAAATGATCTTATCACTCCAGTATAATGCGTTCAGGCACGAGTTTTCGCATAAAGCTGTTTCTCTCCGCTATCCTGACTAAAATAGGCGTCTGAAATTCACGTTGAACTGATATTCGGAGGCCGTGCACATAACCCCCCTGACGAACTCGTTTTCTCTTACAAATCAAGACTTAAAAAACTTATCTCGTCGGCGCCGGCCGCCGCAGCGAACACGACCTCTCTTCTTGACTGCCTCGTACGTTTCTCTTTGGCGCCGTGCTCACGATGTCTTTCCAGCCTCTCTTCCCCCCCCAAATTCACCCAAATGTTCTAGAATTTTCCTGAATTATTTTTAAGCTTGGTAGCTATTGGCGAAAGGTCAGTACGCCGCAAAAATAATTTTGTCCAATCATCGGAGGTTTTTGAGCCGAGAATTGAGCGAAAAGTTTCCACTCGTTCCCTCTCACTCCAATCGTGTGTCAAACAGGGGTAGTAATTAATGGCCCGGGGAAGAACCGGAGAATCTCAAGGGAGGAGGTGGGCGAGGAGGGCCACGGGAAAGCACCGTCAGGGACAGGCGCGGGCGCGCGCGCGCAGCCCCTAGCGTCACGGACATCTCCGCGTGTCTAATGGGGGGTGGCAAGCGGGAGTTCGGACAGAATCTCGGCGTCACCACGGGTCCTTTGTCGTGCTTCGTGAAAATATTCTTTTATTCGCAGTTGGAATTAATTCGGCACCATTACAATATATCTTCTTGTATACAATCCCAACGGTGTGGATACCCCTTCCGCAGCGTCTACTTCATAGGTTCCGGCCCCCACGTTAGGCCGTCTACAAGGCGATCGATCTTGGCGAGCTGGCTGCTCGCACCCTCGAAGATTCCAAGTAGTGGTCCTCTGCTTTTTTGTTTTCCTAATTTGTTCCCGAGGTACCGGAGTGCCGTTCCGTCGCGTTCCGCGGGAAATCAAGTCCTGCTCATGCGCTTCTCGAACTCTCTGTGGTCTGCAGGACTGTCCTCCTCAGGGCCTTTTATACTTCGGTTTTTCTTTCTTGGCGCACCGGGGTGTGTCAATAAAAAGGAATATCTCACGGTATTTCGCGTCGTTCTCCGTTGTGCCGCCAGGAGTCGCATGACCGCCAGCACTGCTCGATACAGTCGCGATCATGCGACTCCTTGTGGCACAGGCGAGAATGACGCGAAATACCATTTTATTGACACGCTCCCGTGCGCCAAGAAAGAAAAACCGAAGTATAACTCCGATATAACGTGGTGGAGACCATACTTTAAACGTGCGTGGCTGCTGCGTAGGTTCGTGAGACGCAAGCAGGCGCGTCATGTTAGAAAAGATAGCGTCGATGTTCGCGCTTTCTTTAGAGGTTTCTTGTATATATGAAATAATTGAACATTTAGAAGACATTTTTCGTATTTTGCATAAATCAGCCAGTTTTGATGTGCGGCAGTTGGCGGGCCTAACCTGCAGCTGTACCCGGCGACACTAGCGCCTCCTATAGGAGTACCCTCAAGCTTTGTCTCCCGTTTTGATGGAGAGTTGCTGGAGAGTTGCAAGGTCCTCCTCCGCCTGACGTTTGCGGGGTCCGTTACATAGCAGGAGCCGCCGTTGGCCGAGATTGGCCCCCCTGGGGGTTGCTGGAGTGCGTCCCGGGCCTGCCACTAACTCCAGCTGCCTTCTTATAGTGCGATTTTTATAACTTTGCCTCTCAAGCCCCTACGGCCACAGTGGAATATCGCACAGCATTTCACGTCTTTCTCGCTCGTGCCGGTAGATGTGGCATGATCGCAAATACTGCTTGATACGATCGCGATCATGCGATATCTAGCGGAACGACTGAAAAAGACACGAAATACCGTGACATATTCAGTCGTGAAGACGGGCACGGTGTAAGATATATAGATATGTCAACTAGCCGCCTTTTGGACAATTTTTGAAGCCAGTTTGAGGCTAGTTCCTCGCTTATCCGTACGCACGATCGAGTTGGGCATTCATGATGGCGTCTCGCGATTTAGTGGCTTCCACCAGAGGTTACAAAGCTATTAAATGGATCACCATCTTGTCCCAAAAATGCCCAAGTCGTTCGCAGCGCTTACATAGCGAGAACAGTGAGAACTAGCCTCACATTAGCTTCAGTTTTAGACCGGGAGTGAACCCACCTATATCTCTTACACCGTGAGACGGGTCTTGAGGGGCAAAGTTACAAAAATCGCACTACAGAGCGCGCGAAGCTCGCGGCGTAGCGCGCGCGTGGCTAATTCAAATTCTCGCCGCAATACAACATTAACAACTGGAGATCTCGGTTTTAGCAATTGAGATCTCGCTCTTATTTACATACAACAAGGGGAAAAAAGCTTTTCATAAGTCAAATTTATCATAACACAATGTCTATTCTCCACTAAGAAACTTAATAACATACATTGTTAAAAATCCAAGATAGATGAAATTCTTGAACAACTCCTTGAATACTGGTACTACGGGGCAGCTGACTTGGTGGAGAACACGAGATTATATGTTTTTGTCTACACGCGGAAAATGAGAAAGCGTGCAGATATTGACGACAAGGCGGTAACTTGTATGATTGTTCTGGATGTATTTAGTATAATGATTGTTCTGGATGTACCTAGCTATTTAGCTAGTGCCAAAAATACTTACACCGTCGGAACTCGAGGCTAGTATCTCCCGGCCACAGGCATTTCAGTAACAAGAGTTGATGCCTTGAGCCACTTCTCCCGGCGTGACTTAGTTTACTTCGTTAATGCCTCATTTTACATGGCGAGACTTGGACCATCAGGCCCGCTCTAACCACGCAAAATTTCGCTGTGCTAATGTCACCATCTAGCGGAGAAAGAAGGTATTATCTTAGGCGACAAAACAGGCTAGCGAATTTAGCTCAGATGATTCTTTTAGGCTTGAGGATCTTTTACATGAAGTAAATCTACTACATGAGACAGCCAGGCTTTACTTCCCTCCCAAATGTTTCTAGGGGTGTGTGGTATTGTAGGGCGTGATGGTGATAAGTGTACGTAAGGGGTGAGAATCTTTGATGGGATGAGGCGTACGAAGGATCTTTTCGCCCTTAAAATCCACGAACTTCGATTCGGCCTTCGATTAGTCGAAGTCCTATAAATGTCGGGTTAACTCAGTGGTTGCCAACTCAATGCTCTGTGACGTCACAGAAACTCGCTCTCTTGCGCGGAAACTGATCGACAGAGCGAAGGTAAAGGCCGTCAGCGGCGGCAAGCGCACAGTATCCCAATGATGGCACGGAAGTGGGGGAAAAGGCTCGCTTGGAAAATCGATAATTACGATTTTTAAACTGGTAATTATTATTTAGAAATGTTTATTATTTAATAATAATATTAAGGATTATATAATAGAAAATACAGTGTTTACATAACTCAAAACAATAGCCGACTCTTTATCATAACCAGTACTGTAATTCCACTTCCATTCTTCTATTAAATAACATTTTTGGAAAAGACAGTTTTCACATTTTACGACAGTAATATTTTATACAATAGTGTATAATATAACGAATAAATTCGTCCTAAAACAAAAATTAATGTTAACAAATAGGTAGCCAGTAGGGGTCACGTAAGAGAATTTTGACCCCAGGCTTGATTATTATTGATGTACAGTTTTGTTTGAGAATGTTGTAAATCCTCGTGAATTTAAGTATCTTCCCCATAATCTTCAATCTGCATATCTCCTGTATGTATTCCATGATTGCGAACCATGTCAATTCTCAGAATTTATTTTCATCTCGCACATTTCTCTGGGTCGCAAAACTAATTAATGCATCTTTAGGTTAGGCTTTATAACATACTGCAGTTCTTTCGAACACACTTAATACTTCGCCATTGTTCCAGCATCTAAAGAAAGATATCTTTTTTCTTAACAGAAAAAAAATTGACGGGAGTAGATGGTTGCCCTCGCATGAAACACCGGCAAAGGCCCACTGCTAAGGTTTCGGTACCGTCTGTCCCTCCTTCCCTCCCGCATTGCTCGCACCGCTTCTCCGAGTGCCTTATCTCGGAGGAGAAACAGTGCTCCGACGTCATTCCTTGTCCAGTTGGCAATCACTGGGTTAACTGGACCCAGCAGTGGCGTTGGCGCAGCCGGCGAGGACGTCGGCGGACGCGGCCCTGAGCTCGGCCTGTCCGAACTGCAGGATGACGATGAAGTAGGAGACGACGACGCTGGCGGCGGCGCCCAGCAGGCCCAGGTCGACGCGGAGGCCGCCGGCCGCCCTCAGCGCCGTGGGGCTGGCGGCCAGCTGCGCCGCGAAGGCCTCGAGCTGCTGCTGCTGCCGCCGCCCGCCCTCCTCCTGCCCGCGCGCGGCGGCCCGCCCCACAGCAGCGCGCGCTGCACCAGCCCCGCCGCGCGCCGCGCCTCCGCCGCCACCGCCTCCCCGGCCCGCCGCCAGCCCCAGCAGGTTCCACACGCCCGGCAGCGTCCACGCCACGGGCCCGGCCAGCGAGTGGCGGAAGGCGGCGTGAGCGCGCCCGCGCCCGCTCGCGTGCAGCGCGATGAAGTACAGCAGCGACGCCGTCGTGAAGATGAAGTACAGCGTCTGCAGCCCCACCACCACCGAGTACATGGCGTTCAGCCTTTGGATCACCGAGCACAGCAGGAAGTGCGCTTTGCGAATGCAGTGCATGCTCAGGTCGTTCACCGGGTTGTTTTTCGCTTCTGAGAAACCGAATGAAACGGGACACAGCTCATGGCAAAGTACGTTTCTTGTTGTTTTAGGTCCAGAAGTAGGCCGTGCTTTACATTTAGGCCAATTCGACAGCGATATATTAAGTTTTTTAAATAGAAATGCAACAGTGATGCTAAACAAATATAGTTCATTATGACGAACCACACGGAAGTGTAACAAATTAAGATCAAAATATAAGAAATCACATAAGGAACATTGTGTAAATATTGCACCGGAAAGTCAAAAGTGACTATCGCAATCAGCCCAACGCCCATTACAACCAGCTGCGCGCCTTCCAACACCAGCAGGTAGCAGCGCACTTCTCGGTCGCTCCGCAGCAGCGCGTTGTGGACGTCTTGGAGCGTGCGGATGATGGCGACGGCGTGCGCGGGGTGGACGGTGTTGGACAGCGCGACGGCCACGGCGGCGAGCGCGCGCGTCGACACCTCCAAGCAAAACGTCAAATTTCTACGATTATACTTGTGTTTTTATTTCTTGGCGCGTGAGGGACTGTCTTCGCGATGGAATATCTCGCGTCTCTCGGTCGACATTTCGCGTCTCTCGGTCGTGCCGCTAGATGTCGCATGGTTGCGACCTCATCTAGAGACCCTAGATACAGAGAGTAGCGCATTCCATTGTTTCATAGATCCCGCCATTTTATATCTAGTTGCCAGAATAATTGGAACTGTGTGGTATTCTTTGCGTTGAGAACCATGAATCTATTTCAAACCAAGATTAATATTCTTGAAAATCTACACAACGTCATCAATTGTTTTAATTTCCCTTCAGTTCCTAATTTCCGCCTGGCGCGGTTCTCTAATTAGAGGATATTAAATGGCGGCGGTTGCGCTACTCTCTGTATCTAGGGACTCTAACCTTATCGAGTAGGGCTGGCGATCATGCGACATCTAGCAGCACGAGAGAGATGCGAAATGCCATGAGATACTCCATCGGGAAGAGAGTCCCTCACGCGCCAAGCAATAAAAGCAATAGTTTAACTCTTGATACGAAGCTACAATGGAAAGATCATAAAAATGCAAAAACACATCAAGCAGGAATTGAAGATCCTACAACAAAACCATCCGTTAACGTCAAAAGTAAAATCTCTCTGAGCTATGCAATAGCCCTATACCAGTGGTATCAAGATCTTCTACTGGTGGCTGTAGCACGCGACGTGGCACCGTAGCATGTGTAATGTCGCACTCTGCCAACACATTTTTTGGTGCATCTGCCGTTACAATTACTGTAGCTACTTATTTTTTTAAAGTAGTAACACTTCAATTCTCAATTTTTTAGTTTTTATTTAAATTTCTTGTACAATGTACTTCAATATTGTACCTTCTCACTTTGTACAATTAGAACTTACACATTTCTTTAGAGGAACACGTTTTACGTTCAATTCTCTCTCTATATTCCTCTATATGTCATCAATCTATCTGTTGCTAACCTAATTCTGAACAAGCTAGGTACATCACTTGTTATTTATTTACCAATAAAAATGTAAAATTGTAAATAAATATTGGGAATGTACGAAACATTACACGTGCCACGAGCTTCTCTGCGCTACTAGCGTCGGGAAAGGAAACTATTAGTAACCCCGCCGTTTTACAATAGGGATGGCATTGTCTCTGGTGGCGGAGTAATGAACTTCGTGGAGGGGCGATTTCGTTGGGGCACTCGCGCCACGGACTCTTGCTCGTGGCATCGACCTTCACAACACTGCCCTATACAAACATTTTACTCGACCTATTATGACTATACTGTATCTGGTTAAATGCTTCGTGAACCTACTTCAACAAAACCTAAAACGCTCAAAATAAATACCTCAGAACAATTACACACACCCCATGGTTCGTTCGTAGCACAATAGTACATTATGAAACGATGATGTAATGATGGGTATTAATACACGAGAGTGATATTATGATACGAGCGAGGAACGAGCGAGTATTGAATCGTTTCGTGGCCGTTGACATAAGGACTCATCCAAGGCCACCTAGCGGTCAGCTCCCTAACCCTACCCTCGCATGCTTGCCGTAGGTGGCTGTGGCCACCGATCCGCCTGCGAGGGTGTACTGCGCTAGGATCAAAATTAAGATCCCATTTATTTCAAATAATATTCCATGAAAAATTACTACTAATAAAAGAAATTAAAACTGATAAGCATAACATCATATCAAATCTGATTTGAATGTACACGAACGAACGAAACATTTACTAGAACGATTCTCAATAATTAATTGTCAATATTTGGTTTGAAAACTTCTCTGATTGGTCAAGAACCTGTATCATAATGAAAACTGTATCGAAATGAGTATCATTATGCAACTTGTTGCAGCCATCAAATGACATTATACAATGGGAGTAGAAAAACACTTAAATTTCTTATACACAATGCCATTCATTAAAAAAGATCTGCAACGAACTTTACTCATACATCAACAAAAATGATCACCTATCCCGTTTTAACCGTATTCAAATCTCAGATTCCCGCACAACAATTATAAAACAGGTTCCCAATTCAAGTTCCTTTGAACGTACAGTCCGCGTTCGAGAATACGTAAGGCGCTTAATGAGCTCCCTTACCCTTGAGTGGTTAGTTTCTCATACCGTAATCTACAGAATGAACTTTTCCTGAACATTCTATTACATTTTCGCAGATCCGGCGCTTCCCGATATTACCTCACCTACTCAGAGACATGCAGAATCTGCAAGTAAATGTGAACGAGAGGGACAGAGAGCAGCGGAGACAGAGACACACAGAGATAGACAGAGACAGGGTGAGGGAGGAAGAAGAGACAATGAGAAACGGTGATGGGGAGGGGGAGAGGGAGATGAAGGGCAGAACAACGTCTGCCGGGTGTTCTTAGCTTAATATATAATTGCAATAAAAAGGCAATGCAACCTCGAAGATGGCTTCGGTGACGGAGGTGACGGAGACGGCGCGGTGCGCGCGGGGCCGCGCGGCCGGGCAGGCGCAGTAGGCGGCGAGCGCGGCGAGGTGCAGCGCGCAGACGGCGCCGCCCCACGCCCGCCACGCGCGCGACACGCGCAGCAGCCCGCGCGCGCAGGGCGCCAGCGGCGACAGCCCGAGCGCGCGCGCGGGGCGCAGCGCCGGCGCCAGCGCGCGCGCCAGGCCCCCGCGCCACGGCATCTGCGCACGCGCGCCCCGGCAAGCGCCCTTGAAGTTCGGGCAATCATTTGCAAATTGTATAGCGTGTATATACAATTGATTGATTGGTGTTTCCGGGCGCGTCAACTACTTAGGTCACTTCTCCCGTAAGTGTAGTGCGTGTAGATATCTCCCACCAGCGGGGCACCGCCCCAGCCGGGACAAGCTGCAAGTGTAGTTCCGTAAGTGTAGTGCGTGTCAGCCCCAGCGCGCGCCAGCGCTCGCGCCAGGCACCCGCGCGACGGCATCTGCGCACGCGCGCCCCCGGCAAGCGTCCTTGAAGCTCGGCGAATCATTTGCAAATTGTATAGCGTGTATGTACAATTGATTGATTGGTTTTATGACTGTTTGATTGATTGGTGTTTCCGGGCGCGTCAACTACTTAGGTCATTAGTGCCGTAAGTGTAGTGCGTGTTTTTCTCGGGAGATGGCGATGATCTTTTCCCCGCTGGATGGCGAGATCTGGCGCCGACCTACCGTCGACTAGCGGGGTTTTCCTGGTACCTACTCAGAGACGTGCAGAATCTGCAAGTAAATGTGAATGAGAGGGACAGAGAGCTGAAATGTGAATGAGAGGGACAGCAGAGACAGAGACACAGAGATAGATAGGGACAGGGTGAGGGAGGAAGAAGAGACAATGAGAAACGATGATGGTGGGGGGAGAGGGAGATGAAGGGCAGAACAACGTCTGCCGGGTTTTCTATAAACATAATTGCAATGTAATTGCTATAAGTGTAATTGCAATAAAAAGGAAATGCAACCTCGAAGATGGTTATGGAACCAGGTATCTCCCACCAGCGGGGCACCGCCCCAGCCGGGACAAGCTGTAAGCTCCCGACCGGTCTCCCGGCATGTGTGGTAGTGTAGTGCATGTTAGTGTGTGTGTGTAAGAGGAGAGGATAGGACGAGGAAGAGGAAGGAATGATCGGGCGCGGTCCGTGGCTCGTTTGTTAGGGTACTGCTCCGGCATTTCACCTGGTGTTGATCCACGGAAAACTACTGATCAGAGCAGCCGGCCGGTAGAATTCTCCTCCAGACAGCGACTGAATCCGACCTAGCTGACAAGCTAGTGTCGAAAATCCTGCCGCCGTCGGGACTCAAACCTAGGACCTCCCGGTCAGAAGGACTGCAGTGACTTCAGGTTGATGCACTGAGCCATCTCTCCCGGCGTGTACATACCAGAGGCATACAATAATTAAGGAGATAAATTGGTCTGGAGAAATAAATGTTTATTTTTACAAAACAAGACTTTTCCTAGTTTTCAATATATTCCTCATCAACATTTATGCACTTGTTCCAACGGGTTACCGGCTTTTTTATAACGGGTGCAAAGAACTCTTTATCTTGGTGTTTGAACCAATTCCCCACAAAGTTTTGACCACCTTGTTACCCTGGAACTTCTTCCCGCGTAATCCCTCCTTCAGTGGACCAAACAAATGGAAATCAGATGGTGCTAATTCGAGTATGTAAGGGGAATGAGGCAGTACGTCCCAACCTACTTTGTCGACGGTTTCTCGGCTTTGTTGAGCTTTGTGAAGATGTGCGTTGTTTTGCTGGAGAATCACACCTCTCCTCTGAGATCCACGACGTTTCTCTCTCATGACTGGCTTCACCTTGTTCAAAAGCATATCTAAGCAGTATTGGCTGTTTATTATAAGCTAATCTTCGTGATAGTAAAGAAAACACATACCGCGTCCCCAAACACAATCAACGTGACTAATCCTGTTGATGCGGCCAGAACGATGTTTGTCAGTCACTGAGCCTCAACAAATTTTGAAAACCTTCTCCCGATTCTTACAACTTTCACCATACACTTTGGTCATTCTAGAGTGTATATTAGCTGTTTTTCACGTTCAGCAAGTTCAAAACGAATCACAAAACGTTGTTCAATCAATGTGGAATTTTCAAGTTTACTCGCCATCGTTCAACTTCTGTTTGAGGTTATGATCACAACAATGCTGATCCCCCAGATGGTTACGTAATTTATGGACGACCCCCAAGATTATTGTGAAAATTTTGTTTCTAACCGAAAAGTGAAATATAATTATTTATTTTATTTGTTTACTGAATATCGAGGTAACATTTTCAGGTACCAGTATCTTTACTGAAATTGTAATTTCATTATTCAAGCATGTGTTCGACCTTTTTGTCTGTCCAAACTTGCCGTGTAAATACTCGTTTTTGTCATTCCTGCATGCCCTCCGAGGCAATTGGCACCTGCCAATAGATAGGTTGATAGCAGCAGCGCGACGCACAAGTTTCGGCCGCAGGACCGGTGGAGCACGGCAATATCCGTGCTTCGTCAGGCAGTAAGGTCATGAAAGGTCTCGATACTAATTGTCGTCACAACACATCCTGCAATGCTTCATAGAACTTAAAAATTTCTATGTAGGAGTTTTGAAAGGTGCTAAACAAGCTGACAAAAATTCATGTCAATCCGAGTATGCAGCACGGTGAGTGTTGCATGTAAAGGGGCTCCACACATTCGTTACTCGGCGAATAGCGATCAACCGCTCGCCGAATACTGAGTAGTGTGGATGGGTCGCTTGCTATTTGTCGAGAGACGAACATTCGGCGCTCGCCCTACCCATCGCGTGTAGGTCTTTTGGACACATCAAAGGAAGCGAACATTTCCCGAGCACATCAAGCTGTTCGGGATTGGGCGAGCAGTAGCTCGCTGCTCGGCGAATGCCGAATGTGTGGGGCCGCCTTAAGAACGCGTGACACTGCAGATTAAACTAAAAAGAGACCAACAGATATGGCCTTTGCCATCAGTCATGAAAGAACGAGCGCACTAGAAATATGATACTGGTTGATGGACGTTGCGTAAATTTCCTGGTGCTGACAATGCAACGATTTGTTTGCTGCGGTGGGCACGGAGGTCAGGAAAGGTCTTGATGGAAAAGGCCTCTAAAATACTATTTCTAATTATCCATAGCACTCCAATATTTGGACTTTGCATGCTATTCTACCAGCTCGCGAAATGTATGATTATCCGATTATCCAGCATGGTGAGTTTTAGGTGCGACACATCACCAGGTCGTCCCATAAATTTTATGCCCTCTGACGTCATGTTTGTTCTGATGTCTTCATAAAAGACACGCGCTTAACAGGGCCTAGAATCGCTTGATTTTATATGATCGTCTAAAAGCAAGGTTTCGAATTGTTGCCACTAATAGTAGAGAGAAACAAATTCTGAGATTAGTACAGTGGGATCGTTTGTTTCTCAATGAATTGGAACCTTTGCCAAAAGATTAATGGTTTTGTAGATGTTATAATTTTTTTCACAATTACAAAACAGTTCAAAATCATTATTGGTGTTCACGATCTCGTTCAAAATGGTTTACTTACCTTTATAACCAAATATTCACATGAATTCCAAAGCACAAACAAGATAGTATAAAGAAAACATATAAGTTCCAATTTATTCAGCGAAGAGTTACGCACAAAATTACGCTAGTAACATCTGACCACTTAGAAACGTAGTACATTCTTGACTTCCCCCAAAAGTACTAAAGGTAAAAGCAAGAAGTTTCTCTGTCACGAAATTCATGCTATGAGTGCTAAACATGAGGTAAACATGAAGACGTTTGCTATTAATTATCCGCTAGCTCTTCCTGTTTTGAACGTTCTTTATCAAAACATGTATATTGCTCTACCTGAGAACGAGGCACCGGTAACATTCTCCTTAATACACTTTAATCAAATGTTCACTAAATTTCCTTAATCTTTTATTATGTGATCTTAATAAAAAATAAATATGTTGAATATTACTGTCACTAAAAGTTTTTGTACTGAAACTCATGTATTGTCAAAAAAATGTTTAATAGGGCAATTGCTAAAAATTTTCCCAGTCTAAAATTCTTCCCAGTTATTCAGAAAACGACCAACCTTCAACTATAAATATTTAAAGGTTCTGTATAGAATGCGCCTTGTAAGTTCTATTTTATACCATGCTATAAAAAAATCCAACCAGTAGAATGTAGTGTCTTCGCTGTAGACAGCGACCAACTAAAAATACATTTTTGTTTTCGTTCTTACGGAATATTGTAAAACACAACCAAGCCACTTAGATTCCTGCAAAGATTATGTATGTGTGTGTATTGTTTTAGTTTCTGCTTACTACCAATACCTAAATTTGTTGTTGCAATATTGATCATGCCGAATCGACTCATTGCAATGTGAAGATTGGGCCATGATTTCTCAAGCATGCAAAAATATTTTTAATCACCAGCTTTTAATACTTTATTCTTTTGCCGTGATTATTGCGGGGGTGGGTCAGCAAGGTAATATGAAACTTGCATTAATGCCGAAACTAAATAAACACACAAATCTTCAAACTATTTTATTAACAGATTTGTAATCAAGATACTGTCTACTCAATGATAAAGACTTTAAAATGACAGCGAAGAATTGAAGAACCCCTGATGATTGTTATGGTGATGAAAAATTGGAGGAAGAAACCACCTCTCGTTGTACTTGTTTTGTAATATTTTAATTTCAAAGGCAAATTCCATTATTTTCTTTGATAGACAACTGGACAGACTGGTGAAAGTTTGCGTTAATTCTTTCTTACCATTGGTCACTCAGCATATGATTAAAATAATCAGAAAATCAGTACCTACTGTAATTTCTTTTTATTTTCTCGCCCTTACGAAGGTACCTCGTAAGAAGAGAAAGTTACGTAATCGTGCGTCGGAAAACGGCGAATTTTCGGCCGAAAAACTCTCATTGCCTGGTCCTGGCCTCAAAAAAGTGTATACATCCAGTTGCTAGATTTAGAAGAAAAAAATCCTCAACCACATAGCCATAATCCGTTTTGTGCCTCCTTGATACTGAAAAATCGATTAACGGCGAAACGTCTGTCTGTCCGTTTGTGATCTACGCTAGCGCCTAAACCGTCCAGACGATTTCCTCCAAAATTGATATTCCCCAATAGATGTGAACGAATTCGAGGCTTTGGGAGTTTCCACAGGAATATTTTGATTTTTGCAGCTACTTTTCATGAAGCCTCAAAAACATTTTCAAAGATTTCTTAAAATGGCTACAAATTTTTTGATTAAACTTTATCCTCGGATAGCGTAAAGGACGCATAAAAGAATGGTTCATGTTTCATATTCGTTGAAATACCAAAGATTTTGAAAATTGCAAATGTTCAATTGTTTGGGGGTGTCTTCCTGCAAGTATAATATTGAAGTTAGAGGTTTTTCTTAATGAAATATGTTCCTTAAAGAAAGATCTTCAAATAAGTTCATGTTAAATTTTTAGAAAATATGAGTTTTCATGTAATTTTGCGCGAAATATAGACAGTTAAATTTTAAACAATGGTTTTTGTCAAAATACGCTCTAAATTTTGTCTTTAAATTTTCTCCCCATACATAATAACGGACAATAAAACATTTAGTGATAGTCCAATTTTTGATTAATTTTCCGTTGTTTCAAAAATTGCAAAATGTTAACATTTCAAAACTACAAAACTGGAGACAGTGATTTTTGCTTTAAAAAAGTCTATTGTGAAAAATCAGTTCTTAAAAAAGGTCATATACACATTTTTGGAAAAAAACATTATTTTCCCGTGATTTGTGTCCAAAATTTACACAATTTCTAAAAAAAATTCTCCAAAACCGCTTCAAATTTTGTCTTTTAATTTTTTCCCCACGGATAGACGGGACGCTTAATAGAATGACGCGGCCCCTATTTTCGTTGAACTCTCTGAATTTTCGAAAATTGCGAATATTGAAATAATGCGAGAAAGAATGTGCTGTTTAAGCACCATTAGTTATACGTGAAACCTCTTCATACGGCCACCTCAAATAACGGCTTTTGCGTGGAACCGATAGATTTTTTTATAAGACGTGTGTGAAAATTCCTTCGTTTCAACAGCCTCGAGATCCCGCGGCCAGTCTCACTTCGTAAATTGACCTTTGTTAAACGGCCACCTCAAGCGATTTTGAATTGTAATAGAACAAGAAGCGGAACGGCGGTGGATATAAAGTCTTGAGGGAGAATGAAAAGAGTTAGTTCTTGTAACAAGTACATTTATTTACAAAATGGTACATTGTAACTGATGTTATGGAAACCTGTTGAATTCCTCCTTTTGAAAGATTTTCTCAGTCTATTGGTTACGATTTTACACTGAATTGTGCATGAGTCTCAATCACTAGATATCATTGGTGAATAATGACAAATTGATTGATAGATATTGATAGTTGCGATACAGTTCTGTTCGTAGTAAAACTTTGAAGTCGAAAAGTAAGTTGATTGCTTTTGACACCACTCATCCTCTAGTCTAGCTTGCCGCAGTTGCGGCTCAGGATTCAATCTTTAGAAACAGAGGTTTAGTCTTTCCGGGACAATGCATGTGAATTGAAACTCCCTTAGTTAGGATTAGTGATGGAAAATTATAGCAGAACATAGATACATCGCCAAAAGGTTGTCGATGTCGATGAAAGCATCGACAAAAAACATCCATGTTTTAAATATGGTGAAACATGATACAACTATTTGCCCATCCTATTTACATTTTAACCCGGCTGCGATCCTCAAATTTACTCCTTGTCAAGATCCTTAGTGTTGTGTCTCGGGAAAATAAGGAAATATCAGAGAAACACAAATAAATAAGTTTTATTACCGTAGTCACTCGCTACGTCCAAAGAAATACCATACACAAAGTCAGGCCGACCGTAAATCCAGAAGAATGTCCAATGTTAATGCCACAATCTCAAACCAATGTAACAGAGGTCCGTTTGCCAGTGTTTGCCGTGTCAAAAGTCCGCTCTTCTCACGCTGCCGTTATCGCCTTCGCTGTAGTACATTGTCTGGGGCGGCGTGCGTCCGGCGCGCCGCTTATCAGTCACTCGGCCACCTCCCCTCTCCCGCGCCAACCCTCGGAGGAGAAAGGGGAGGCGGATCTGCCCCTCTCCTCGCTGCCAGCGACGCCGCGGTACCGCTCCACCGCGCCCGCTGAAGCCCGCGGTGGCCGGGCTGACGTCAGCCCGCCGTTGGCGAGGCTCTTCAATCGTGGCGGTCAGTTCGATCTCCCTGACAGCCACGACACTTAGGTGCAAATGGACCCATGTAATTTCTCTTGCAGATTATTTACTTTTCCAAAGATCATATTTAGTATTCATAATAGGAAATTAAAATTATACACCAAAATGTTCATTAT
Source organism: Acheta domesticus (assembly GCA_031308135.1). Classification (NCBI taxonomy): domain Eukaryota; kingdom Metazoa; phylum Arthropoda; class Insecta; order Orthoptera; family Gryllidae; genus Acheta; species Acheta domesticus. The sequence continues at coordinate 48,368,459 of JAHLJT010002630.1, forward strand.
ACACATTTATTTTATTTATAAGGTTGTACAATAATGTAAAATAATGGTCCCTGAACATGCGTGATAGCAAAATAATAAATTGCAAACATAGAAAAATTGTAATACACATATGTAGTACAAATGTGATTGATAGGATTTTTACCTGTACATTTTTTATTTAGAGCAACGAAAAGTAATTTTGTTATCTTTTTGCAACACACTCCATCATCCCTTTTTCGAATAAAATCTAAAAGAATATCATTTTTAGAAGGTGAATTATTTTTTTGGATTTTTAGTTTTCGACTTCTCTTGATGACAAAGTTTGTGGTAGGTGTGTTCTACGTTTAATAACTGCTTTACAAAAGATTCTCCAAGTTTTCTATAATGGTTATTTATGTCACGAGTCCTTAAAGACTAATAGAGGACGAGTCACATGCAATGTTTTTTGTTATTTCTAGTTTATCGCTTATTGAAAATAAACTTTTATACTTTCTTGAGTTAAGAAAAAATTGTCATTACTCTCGGTTTTCTGTAGCAAGGGCTGGTTGTACTGGATACTTTGTGATTAAATAGTTGAATGCCATTTTTGGTAATGCAAGCTGATTGAGGAAAAATTCGGGAATTTCGAAGTATCAGCAGATATTTTCGTGCCAATGATATTCTGGAGGAAGCAGACGATGCAAGATATAGTTTGATGCCTTCTAAATCTGTAACCACTTATGAAAAAAACTTATGATTTATTTTGTAATTGAAGAACGAAAAGGAATGTTCGAGACATTAACGAAGAGATTATGCTAGCATTTTTGAACAAACGATCACAAACATTAAAACCAACTAGTTTCTAGTCATACTTTAGTATGCTGAAAAAATGTATAAAAATACATGAGAAGATGCCTGAGACTTTTTTTTGTTATTTACGTAGGTAAACACGTACTTAGCCCCTTAGCAACCAATCATCTAAACAACTCTTTAAGGACTCGTCCATAGCAACGGCCATTAAAATGCTCGGAGTCCATTAAAAATATTTTAGCGGAGTCCACGTTATTCATTCCCTATAATTTGAAATAATAGTAAATACTGAAGATTAATTAATAAAAATTTATTTTAATAAACTATTATGAAGTTATTGAATACTTGAAGAAACAAATCTTAGTTAATTACAAGCCTAAAAATCAAAAGAGCAAGTAACTAATTTCTTACAAGAGGCTGACGATCACATACCTGCTTTCTAAGGTCATTCTTGATATTGGAGTATTTGGAGCTTGCCGGGGATAAGAACTTGCAGACTTGATCGTGAACAAGAGAAAGGAACACTACTGGGTACATATTCCTCTGACAATTGTTTACATTTATTCCCCAAAATTGTGTTTTGTGTCAAAGTCATATTTATCCCACGATTTATGAGCAGTGATAAAATCTAAACCCGAAACTCCGCTAAAATATTTTTAATGGACTCCGAGCATTTTAATGGCCGTTGCTATGGACGAGTCCTTAAAGAGTTGTTTAGATGATTGGTTGCTAAGGGGCTAAGTACGTGTTTACCTACGTAAATAACAAAAAAAAAAGTCTCTGATGGTGGGGTAACGAACTGCGTGGAAGAATGATTTCGCCGTGAAACTCGTGCCACGGACTCCCGCACGTGGTATCGACCTTGACAACATTAACGTAGTGGGTAAAGCTTAGAGGTCTTTGCATTTCGTCATGCGAAATCTTAAAAAAATGCAATACGAAAGCGAAAGAAATCGTATAAGTATTGTACAACACTGCTCTAGTGCGTTTCGTCGCCCGGAGAGTGCGGCGGCGAGGCGTGGCCGGGGCCGTGGAACTGCAGCAGCACGATGACGTAGGTGGCGGCGGTGGCGGCGATGGGCGCGAGCGCGCGCGGCTCCACGTCCACGAGGCCGGCGGCCGAGAAGCGCGGGCGGCGGCGGCGCGCCAGGCGCAGCAGCTGCCGCAGCGCCTGCCACACGACAAGCACACAATCCTTGATGTCACTACCACGCAGTGGGGGGATCGTCTCTGCGTGGGTGGACACGGTCTCTGGTGAAGAATTGTGGACGATCACCCGGACCCTCGCGGTCCCACTCACGTCGTTAGCCTGACGTGTAGAATCGCGGATGATCACCCGGACCCTCATTCTCGCGTCCCCACTCACGTCGTTAGCCTGACGGATAGGCAGTGAGTAGAAGATAAGCTACTTACGGAATCTACAGGACATGCAAACAATCCTCGATGCTGCCAATCACTACCACGCAGTGGGGGGGATCGTGTCTGCGTAGGTGGACACGGTCTCTGGTGAAGAATCGTGGACGATCACCCGGACCCTCGCGGCCACACTCACGTCGTTAGCCTGACGTGTAGGCAGTGAGTAGAAGATCAGCTACTTATGGAATCTACAAGACATGGAAACAATCACTGATGCTACCAATCACGGATGTCTCCTCACTGTGGTCCACAAGGCTGCAAATGGTCTGGTTAAAATAAGTTGGTGACTGACAGTTGCGAATGGAAGGGAGCGACGTGGACAGTTTGCGTACCACTGAGCAGGTGTTCCCGGGACACGAAAATAAACTCTTGAAATAAATACTTCTAAAAGTAACCTAATTATAAACTCATATTGTTTGAAGCTACAGCTTGAGAAGCACAACTGTCAATCACCAACTTATTTTAATCGGATCATAGGGCGCTGGTAGTGAACGAAACACACACACTACGCTTTTCGCACAGGGATCATCCATAAACGACGTAACGCTAAAGGGGGAGGGAGGGGGTCTGAGGCCGCATTATGCTGCGTTACACAGAGATGGGGAAGTGCGTTACAAGGGGGAGGGGATAATAATACGTAATTTATAGACGGCCCCGTACATATTTAGAGTAAAATTGAATTATATAAACAAAATCCTGATTTATTTTAAATTATAATGTTGGGAGAATGAGAGAAAGATAATCTCCAAATAAAAACAATGAGGGTGTTGTAGTTTCTACTGCAAAGATTGGAATAATGCATTTTAAGTATTTAAAAATACAAGCTAGACGTTTGTCCCATTCTTCAGTTGTCATTTTCAAAATTAAATTCTGAAATATTATTAGATTGAACACAGTCGCCCATTATCAATTACTCGTTTCTTTTCTTTACACGAAAGGGAAGAAATGTAATTATTAAAAAAACACTTTTGTACCACTTTCTCATTACCTATCCATATCAAAATAACACTAATTTCATGACTATCGCTAGAGGCTGCGATGGACAACGGAGAATGTCACAATCACGGACGCTCTCTCTCCAGCAGGCCGCTGAATCGAGATCCAACGCCTCCGCACGCTTCGCCCTTGAGTAGGGAGACGTTGCGGGCATGCACTCCCGCCACCCGAAACTTCAGAGAAAGATAAATTGTCCATCGTTAATCCCCAAAATAATATTTTCCCTTAAACTATTCTCTGATATTTTAATTCTAACATCCATATTCATAATACTAGTAATCAATTCCTTCTTCATTATAATAAATCAAACCCGACGCGTCCTGAAAGCGTTGGAGACATTCGCCAACGGCCTCAGTTGCTCAGGCACAGTGCCGATGGCAAGGAAGACCGAATAAATGAAAAATTAAAAAGAACTTCGTAAGGCGAGAAAGTAAAACTAAATGAACTCAGAGAAAAAAATGTATTTCCTTGCACGTTGAAACACGACTTGCACGCCCAAAGAAACGCCACTGATAGAAACAAAAACACCCAACAACCGCGTGATTTGGAAAGCGGGCCATCGTGTGTCCACGGCCTTTTGAGTCCCATATAAAGTGGTGGAGACCATTACACTAGCGCTCTCACCTACATCACCTACTTACAGGAACTAAAATACGAACTGCTGCCAACTATACCTCAAGCGTTCATGGCTGCTGAGTAGGTTCGCAAGACGGAAACACACGCGTAATGTTACAAAAAATAGAGTCGATGTTTGCGCTTTCTTTAGAGGTTTCTTATATGTATATATTATAAATAATTGAACATTTAGAAGACATTTTTCGTATTTCTCAGAAACCAGCCAATTTTTGTGTGCGGAAGTTGGCGAGCCTAACCTGCAGCAGTACGCGGCGCCACAAGCGCCTCCTACAGTACCACACTAAAGCTTTGTCACCGGTTTTGATGGAGAGTTGCAAGGCCCTGCGCAAGAAGTCTACAGGAAGGAGACTCAACTCCGGTGGTGGGGGTATGTACCGAAAACGTCGACAGCTACTTGAAAAATAAAACAACTAGACATCCCAATGCTCCAGCAACATCACGTGGCGAATCAAAGAACCACGAAAGAACCTGTCACTGCAGCCAATGGCAGCAAAGCCAAGCGTTTCTGCGGGAAGCAATATTTATTTACGAGTATTAACGGGACACGCCTTTGACAATAACGATAATAATCATAGCATTACAATCAATTATTATAAATTTCTCACAAAAATACAGCTCAAACTGCGTAAAGACCTGTCAAGAGAGCTGCAATTCACCGCATTACAATCTTCTAGATGAAGGTAACGATGAACCCGATTCGGTTCCAGTTACAATACTCCCATGTTCCAACTTCTTTTCAATCTACTGTCTTCGATTGAGGCACGCCCGAAGACCGCCCCAGCAGTGCCGACCGTCATCAGGCCAACATGCGCCATTATGCAACTGCCTGGCGCCTTTGTAAGTTCCTTCGCTCACCGCGTGATGTCGCTGAAGTAGGAAGGAAGTTTTGTTTTATAATTTTTCAAGTAACAGCCGACGTTTTTCGTACATACCCCCACCACGCCTCCAACACAGGAGTTGAATCTCCTTCCTGTAGACTTCGTGGCCCCGCATGTGTCTATAGAAGAATTCACGTAAGAACAAGCAAAAGTGACAGTTCGCTAAACAAGTGAACATCACATGTTATTCAGAGAAATATCCCTCCGCCGCGGCAGCTGTTCAGAAACACGTGCATCAGTACGCACCTTACATTCAAGACTCGGTTTTAAAATAAACATAATATTATCACGCAAAAAGTAAATTCCATAAAATGTGTATAAAAAAATAAATTTTTACAGAGGAGCACATAGCACTACACTTCCTAATTTCAATTATTTCTCGTGGCGCACTATATTTTCGTCGGACGAGGACATCACAAAAGGAAGCGTCGAAACCAATTACAAGTTAGCCAACAGCAAACGAACGAATCGAGGAAGGAGTGTTCAATGGGATCAAGGCCACAACGACCACAGAACCTTCGGTTACGTTGCCAGCACTAGCGGTCAAAATTGCTTGTTCTTACATGAATCTCTCTTTACCTGCGAGCGCAGCCCGCGCCTGCGCACAGAGCCCCATCCGCGCAGCGCGGTCGCCTCGACGGCGCGCGCCTCGGCGCCCGCAGCGCCACACGCGGCCGCCACCGCAACCACCTTGGCCGCCGGCAACGCCGCCCAGAGAGCGTTGAGCGCCGCGTGCAGCCCGCGTTGCCCGCCAGGCAGCGCCCGCTCCAGCAGCACCAGCGACAGCGCGAAGTACAGCGCCGCCACCACGTACACCAGCGACACCGCCAGGTCCAGCAGCGTCGTCAGGCCGAAGAGCGCGTTCGCCAGCTCGCACAGCTCCGCCAGCAGCTCGTAGCAGTCGCACAGCGCGCGCGCCGCCGGCAGCGCCTCCGCCCGCTCCAGCTGCGCATCGCATCAACCACCAAGTCTACTCTCTGAATCTGAATCAGTGAAATTGTCGCTGATTTAATCAGTGAGAACCGAAGTCACTGATATCTTCAGTCGATATGTGTAGTTTCGCTGACAATCAGCGAATATGCGAACCTTTTCACAATGACCGCCAGCATTTCACTGGTCGTCAATGGTAAAAGTGCCGCGCCACCATCGCTCACTGATTGATCAGTCGTTCACAAGCTGCTGTTGTCACTGTTTCACTGATTCAAACAGTGAAGTTTCACTGATTCAAAAAGTGGACCCGATTTTACTGATTTGTTCAGTTCAATTCACTGATTGTCAGTGGCAAGGTTATAACTGCCACCATCAGTGAATAGTCACTGTCAATCAGCAGTTTCTCACTGATTCAGACTGAGAGAGTACAGGAAGGAGACTCAACTCCTGTGGTGAACGTCGGCAGCTACTTGAAAACATAACCAGACTCCTTACGCTTCAGCGACATCGCGCGGCGAATGAAAGAACTACGAAGGAACCTGTCAATTCAGCCAATGGCAGCAAAGCAAGCGTTTCCGCGGGAAGCAATATTTATTTACGAGTATCTATTTTATTAGTATTACGAGCATTTATTTACGAGTACAATCTTCTAGATTGTAAGACTCGGTTCCAAGTCGGCTAGCACTATAATACTGCACCGTTACTACTTCTTTTCCATCTGATTGTCTTGGATTGAGGCACGCCCAAAGACCGCCCCAGCAGTGCCGAGCGCCAACATGGCAACATGCGCCATTATGCAACTGATCGGCGCCTTCGTAAGTTCCTTCACGCACCTCGTGATGTCGCTGAAGTAGGAAGGAGTCTAGATTTGTTTTATTATTTTCCAAGTAACAGCCGACGTTTTTCGTACATACCCCCGCCATGCCTCCAACACTGGAGTTAAATCTCCTTCCTGTACACTTCGTGGCATCAACATTCCCTAAAGGCCCATTCACAGTGCAAACATAAAAGATAAGCAGGGCGTTAACATAAAAGTTAGGACTACGGCCTTAAGCGGACTCATTCACAATGCCTACGCATAAGCATACACATAAGACGTTAACTTAATAACTTGCAAGCTTCAAACTTCTATGTGTATGCTAAAGTAAACTAGTGATGCTTCCAACGCACATACTTTCTCGCTCTGCGTCTATACGGTCCTTATTGCTATTCCACTACTCCAGAAACAAGCAAAAGTGTACTATACCAGCAAACCATTTCGGTACCGAGACCCGACAAACGAAACTCAAATTCAACGAACCGGTACTTATACCACTACGTAACACCAACACCGCCTCTGTCGAACAGAGCCATAAAAGAATAGAACCGACCTAGAAAATGGTAAATGCATGACAAAGAAACAATTGAAAAGATGGTAATACGCTTTACAAATATAAGAAGAGAGATCAAAAATTGTTAAAACTTAAAAATTTGAACAAATATATAGACATTTCCACGACATTTATTGCAATTACTTATATTTTAGTCAAAACTTAATTCTATCAATTTTATCATTAGGAGACGGTAATTTTCAACATGCGAAAAACATGCCTTTCAAACATGACCAAGAAAGGAAGCGATAAACCGCCTTACGAAGTATTCGTATGCCTAGAAATTAATAATAATTTCTAAACCGTTAGGGATTGTAAGTTTATCGCATGACTTCTGGTTATATTGTATTACAATTTAGCGTTAAAATGCTCATAATTTTACTTAAATTGGTTCATAAAGATATATACTAGACAACTGTTCATTTGACATGTCATTCGCTTCAGAAATCGAATAACAGAGTTGAAAAATTGTTTAAAAAACGCAGTTAGGGAAAACACAGACAAGTCCTGTCTATTTATCTATATTGAATCTATTCGTGAGTAGCAGTACTTCAAATGATTTTCAATAAAGTATCTACACTCTTCAATGTTTTTTTTCTGCAACATCACATTCATCAAATTAAAATTCCCCTCGGGGGATCGAACTCGGTACCTTCCTTATTGAAGAGCTCAACCCCAAGGTGCATTAACCAACCGCGCTACGAAACCGACTTGCGGAACAACTGCTTATATTTCAGTCAAAACGTACTTGTATCAGTTCTATCATTACGAAGCCGGTAATTGTCAACATGCGAAAAACATGTCTTTCAAAAAACATGACCAAGAAAGGCAGCGGTGAACTGTTTACTCCACATAATTTATCGGATGATCGGCATTTGGAAAATATCTACTGCGAGAAAGTATGTGCCATTCTATAGGACCACTAGTTTATTTATATATTTATTTATTTATATATTTATTTATTACAAATTTAAAGAAAATCGACCGAACGGTTTAGGCGCAAGCGTTGACCACAGACGGACATACGGACGGAATGCCGTCAATCGATTTTGAAGTATGAAGAAGCAACAAATCATGGATTTTGACTACACCACGAGATAGAGGATTTTTTTTCTAAATTTAGCAACAGGTTTTATCCACTTTTCTGTCACCAGACCCCTGCTATAAGAGATTTTCTGGCGAAAATTCCCCGTTTTCCGCCGCACGATTACATAACTTTCTCTTCTTACGAAGTATTCAGTAAGGCGAGAAAGTAAAAATGAACCATTCACACTACGGAAACTCAAAATCGACTATGGAAATTGAATTGACCTCGACAGATCGAACAAGTGACTGGTTTTCCAGATTGCGTGGTTGATTTTCTGGGTTTTCTGCGTTGGTTTGAAGCGCACGATCATTTTGTAATATATTGTATCGATTCTTACATCCAACCAATAGGAACTAGAATGACCCACAGACAATACAAAATTTTATTTTGCTTACGCTTATGTTGGCCATTGTGAATACTTCAGCCTTTACTTACGTTAATGTTTATGTCTATGCGTAATGCTTATGTTTACGTTTGCATTGTGAATGGGCCTTTAAGGCCGCTCCACAATAGCCCGTGAACGGGAACGGCAACGGGGACGGAAACGTAAAGAAAGTTGAAGGACGGACATCTCAGGTAGGCGTTCACAACACGACAGAGAACGCGCAGCTCGACGAAAACGGGAAGCGGGAGGGATGGTCAACATTAATCCCGGGAATGGGAAGCCTCTCCACCAATGACGTTGCAGCAAATGGCGGCGAAGGTTTCATCTGATCGAGTGCGTGACACTGGACCGGAGTAGAATTGAGATTGTAGTACGATATTGAGCTTAGAGCGAGGATTTGCGAAGTTAAGGTATGAGGCGGGTTTTGTTAGCCATTGCTGAGTTGTTTTAGTTCTTTTCAATAATTAAAGTATGTTCTTCTATTCATATGAATATACAATTAAAATTTCCCTTAAAAATATTTTTATGTGTTTCATTAAAGTACATTGAATTTGTTTGTTTACTAATAACATTTTAGTTAATTATATGTTCCGTTAGTTCGTACTAGTTTTTATATTTTTTCATTCTAATGATTCTTTTTTTTACTTTCCTGTATACAGACGTATATACGGATAATATACACAGTATAGAGAAAGCTATGTTATGCTTCGGAAAATCGATTTCGTGATTTCAACGGAAATACACGTTTTGGGGTCCCCTGATACTGAAAAAGTGTTTTTTTCTAAACGTCCGTCGGTCTGTGAACACGACTACCTCTTAAACCATAAGTAGGATTTTTTCCAAAATGGATATTTCTCGGTCGATCAGTTGATCTGACTTGACTCGAGGAACTGCAATTTTCAAAAACTTTCTTCAAAATTTGAGGATACTTAACATGAAGCCCCCGAAAATTTGTAAAATGTTCTCAAAATCGGCTCCAAATTTTTTCTTAACATTTTTTGTAATATTAGAGTAAAATACACTTAAAAAAGTGGCTTAAATGCAATTTTCACGGTTAATTATGAATTTTCCAAAATTGCAAAAGTTTGAATTTGTTTCGGTGTCTTCCTACAACTACAAAATTGAAGATAGAGATTTTTCCTTCAAATAAAATGTGTTTTTCATAATTAGTTCTTCCATTACGGTAACGTAAACTTTTTGAAATTTTTGACAGTTTTTGCGCAACATTGCGTGTAATTTGTGTAATATAAAAAATAACAAAAACAAGATTATCTAAAATAAGGCTCGAAATTTTTTCTTTAAACTTTTGGTAGGGATAGTGCAAAATGTCTAAGAGATGACATAAATGCCATTTTACTATATTCTTTTGTTTAAAAAATACAAAAATGTATTTCTTTACTTATCTCTCATGTCGTTAATATTTACACTAGCGGCGATTTATTCACATTATTATATTTATGAGGACAGGTCCTTTAAATAATGCCAAGTAAAGGTTCTCGAAAATTCAAACGTTTTCTATGAAAACTAGCTCAAATTTCCACACTTTCAGAAACACTCAAACGCTATTTTCTCAGAAATGGCTCCAACTTTTTTCTTCAAACTTTTCGAACAGATAGCGTTAGTTGCGCTCTTTTTATGACGTAAAGTTCATTTTAGGGAATATTTTTGTTTTTGTAAAAAGTATACAAATGTAATTTTTTTAAGATCTCTCACGCTGTTCATATGCACATTTCCAGCAATTTGTAAACACTATTTTATTTGTGAGTTAAAGTGATTCAAATGACTTCTAATGAAGATTTTCGAAAACTTAAAAATTTTCTGTGAAAAAGAGCTTCAAATTTGGAATTTACAACAGCGATGAAACCCATTTTTGTTAAAAACGGCTTCAAATTTTTCAAAGAAAATTGCCATTTATGACGATGTTTTACTTTAATATTCTTAACATACTATATCCGTCCTAATATTAGGAAACCGAAAAATTAAGAAAATGTGAAAAATATGTAATTCGGGAGGCGATAGATGGCAGCTGGCAAAAGTATGTGGCAAGTCCGAATAACTAGCCGAAACCAAAGGAAATATAAAACTAAACGAGAAAGTCTGTGCCATTCTGTACCACTACTTGTTACTAATTAATATTCTTTCGTTAAAGTATTCATTATTCATAGCAGCACATGCAAACATAACACACAGATGGCAATGCCGAGTGAACAGAGTAGCTTAGCTAGAAGTGCTTTGGTTTCGGTAACTGTTTTTGAAGTGCTCTTTTTGGCCGCTGCAGGTTCATAGCGGAATTCCTCTTCCCGTTGGCGTTTACTGTATCACGTTCCCATTCCCACCCTCGTTTTCACGTGGCCGTTCACGTTAGCGACCTATTGTGGAGCGGCTATTAAGCTTTCGCAAGCTCCCTCAAAAAGGCAGAGCCAGATTGCATCGCGTTCGGCTTTCCTATTGGTTGATTGATTTAGTAATTCCGGTCGCATCAACTGCTAATGGAAGCGTAAGTGTAGTGCCCACCTGTTAAGTCGCATGTGTAGTGCATGTTTTCATCGCGGGAGGTGGTGATGATCTTCCCCCGCTGAATGACGAGATCCGTCGCCGACCTATGTCGGCTTTCAGGGGATTTTTCTCAATGAGGTATTTTCCCATCAGCATAGCACACACCACCCAGCCGGGACATGCTCTAAGCTCCCGGATACCCCAACAAAGAGTGTGATAGTGTAGTGCATGCGAGTAAGAAAAGGATGAGGATAAGGCCAAGGAATAGGAAGGAGAAATTCGCCGGTCCTGTGGCCGTTTGTAAGGATACTGCTCCAGTATTCGGCAGGTGTTGATCGGAGAAACCACGGAAAACTACCGATTAGAGCAGCCGGCTTCTGGAATTCTCCTCCTTACTTGGACTGGAGTACTTCCGGTTCAGCGAGATACCGTGTGCAGAGATCGACGTGACGTCAAAGCTATGGACTACGGATTCTTCTTCTGGGATTAAGGTTTCAAGTGCTGCAGTGATATTTTGGGACATCTACTAGATTTATGGTGATCAAGTTTGTCTACGGTTCTCTCTCTCTCCTGGCTATTCTGGAATTGTTACTTTGTAATGATATTTTCACTGTCTGGTCTTTCTGTGAATAAAAACCATTTTACGAAGTTTGTTGTATTTTTGGCCACAACACATTGTTTCTTCCTTCCCCCTCCCGAAACACCGGCCGCGATGCAATCGGGATTTCAGGTAGCCAAAACTGAAAGGGTCGCGGATGTGAGGGAAAACTCATCGCGAGATGCAACGGAGCGATCCCCCACACCGGCACCGTCTTCTCACTCAGACAATGTATACTTCGGTTTTGATAACTTGGCGCGTCAGGGCCTGTCTTCTCGATGGAATATTTCACAGCATTTCGTGTCTTTTTCGGTCGTGCCGGTAGCTGCCGCTAGTCACATAGGACTGCTTGATACGGTCGCGATCATGCGACATCCAGCGGCACGACCGAGAAAGACGCGAACTACCGTGAAATATTCCATCGTGAAGACAGGCCCTGACGCGCCAAGTTATAAAAACCAAAGTATACATTGTTTCCTCCCTCCCCCTCCCGAAACAGCGGCCGGGATGCAATCGGCCTACTCTCTCAGTCTGAATTAGTGAAAAACTACTGATTGACAGTGACTATTCACTGATGGTGGCAGTTATAACCTTGCCACTGACAATCAGTGAATTGAACTGAACAAATCAATGAAAATCAGGTCCACATTTTGAATTAGTGAAATTTCACTGTTTGAATTAGTGAAATCTGTAACAACAGCAGCTCGTGAACGACTGAACGATCAGTGAGCGATGGTGGCACGGCACTTTTGCCACTGACGACCAGTGAAATGCTGGCGGTTATTATGAAAAGGTTCGCATATTCGCTGATTGTCAGCGAAACTACAAAAATCGACTGAAGATGTCAGTGACTTCGGCTCTCACTGATTGAATCAGCGACAATTTCACTGATTCTGATTAAGAGAGTACGCCGTTTCAGGTAGCCAAAACTGAAAGGGTCGCGGATGTGAGACAAAACTTACCGCGGGATGCAACGGAGCGATCCCCCACACCGGCACCGCCTTCTCACTCAGCCCTGTCAAAGCGCGCTTCAACTGCGAGTTCATGTCCCTGAGACGGCCCCTGATGTACAGAGCCAGGCACACGAACTGGAAGCAGTTCACCATTTCGATGGTGGTGCACGGATACACGATGCACTCGATGAGCGCCATGTTGGCGGAGGGCGCGTTCAACCTGGCCCACATGACGTGGTTGAAGCAGAACAGCAGCAGGTAGAGGAAGGCTGAGGGCGAGCAGGGCGTTGCGCAGCGCGGCGCGCACGGCGGCGTAGGCGCCCGCGTCGCCCTCGCGGCCCAGGAGACGCTCCACCTCCGCCACCTGGCATTCATTTGTTTTTTTTTTGTTATTTATGTCGGTGAACTCGCGCTTAGCTCCTTAGCTACCAACCATCTAAACAACGCTTTAAGAGCGCGTCCATAGCAAGAGCGCGAGTATACTTCGGTTTCTCTTTCTTGGCGCACGGGGGTGTGTCAATAAAATGGAATATCTCACGGTATTTCGCGTCGTTCTCGGTTATGCCGCTAGGAGTCGCATGATCGCGACTGTATCGAGCAGAGCTGGCGATCATGCGACTCCTGGCGGCACAACGGAGAACGACGCGAAATATCGTGAGATATTCCATTTTACTGACACCCCCTCCCGTGTGCCAAGAAAGAAAAACCGAAGTATATACTGCGATTTTTCTAAGAGCGACCCTCAAGGCCACTCAAATGCCATCTTCGCGATGGAATATGTCACGGCATTTCGCGTCTTTCTCAGTCGTTCCGCTAGATTTCGCACGATCGCTACCGTATGAAGCAGTGCTTGCGATCATGCGACTTCTACCGGCAAGACCGAGAAAAGACGCGAAATGCCGTGACATATTCCATCGCGAAGATGGCATTTGAGTGGCCTTGAGGGTCGCTCTTAGAAAAATCGCAGTATAATTTCATCACCTTGCGGCAGAGGCGGTCGACGGCGCGCAGGAAGCGCGGCGCGGCGCCCAGCGCCAGGCGCAGCCACGTGGCCAGCAGGCGCGCCGCCAGGATGGGCACGAACACCACGAAGAAGGTGGCGCGCGACGGCGCGGGCGAGTCCTCGGGCCGCCCCGCCGCCAGCACGGCCGCCGCCAGCGCGCCCAGCGCCAGGGCCAGCGCCAGCGGGTGCGCTCGCCGCGCGCGCGACCACGTGATCACGCGCCCGCCGCCGCCCGCCGCGCCCCACGCGAACGGCGCCACGCCCAGCGCCTGCCAACGCACGGCTCACGGCCAGCGATACACGGGGATACAAGGGAGACTTCAAACACACAGGATTTGACCGTCTATTTGGTATTCCCGGGCGCGTCTGCTGTGATGGTCATTAGTACAGGTATGCCTTCGCAATTTTACCAACCTGCGTTCGCTCACCTCTCTTTCTGACGCGATCACGTGCCCGCCCAGAGTTTTCGTTCGATATCTTCCATTATTTGGCAAAAATTATTTAAATATTTATTTGTGCTAGAATTATGCAATTATTTAATTATCATATTTACACTACAAAAATAATATACAATATAATAACAAATGTTTATTATTTAACAAAAATCTATGATCGCCCCTTCCAAAAAGAAGAAGAAGGAGGAGAAGAAGAAGAAGAAGAAGGCTGGATCCGCCCCTGTGCCAACTGAACGCAGGGAGCACAGCAGACGGCGAACATCCCTAGATGGAGACTTCAACACACAGGATTTGACCCGTTATTTGGTATTTGCGGGCGCGTCTGCTGTGATGGTCATTAGTACAGGTATGCGTTCGCGATTTTACCGGCCTGCGCTCGCTCACCTCTCTTTCTCACGCGATCGTGCGCACGCCGCCCGCCTCGCGCCACGCGAGCGTCGCCTGCCAACGCACGGGCTGCGGGCACGGCTCACGGCCATCGACACGCACGGCTAGAAGGGAGACTTCAAACGCTTGCGCTTGCTCGCCTCGTTTTCTCTCGAGACCATCCGCTCGACCGTCCGTGGCAACCGGTTGCGGGTTCCCGGTCTCCGGTGATCGACCGAGACCGCTGTGTTCGGTCGGTTGCCAACAACCGGTGTCGGTCGGTTGCCAATAACCGGTGTCGGTCGGTTGTCAATAACCGCGTACTCCAATCCGGCTAAGGTCCACGGAAAGGAAGGAGTATTGATTGTTTTTTTTTAAACGAACTACCAATAATTTATATTTTACAACATGTAATTTATAAACGAAATATATATTTTATATTTAAAGTTATTTACTACTCCAAAATTCGACTTCCCGACGTAATGGGGAACGTTTAGTGGAACTACTGAAGTTCTACCTGGGAATTAAAAGAAAGGGTATTCACGTATTTCAGAGAAATTTTGTTCTTGGTAAGGACTAGGCATCATATGTTTAGAAAGTTGCCTGCTTTATTCTAATGCTCATTTTTAAAGGCCTTTGGTATACACGCAAGAATAATGAAAAATTAACAACTTTGACGAATATTTATTTTGTATATTTTTATGTAAATTTATTTTAAGAGCAATGCATTTTTTTATCTTTCTAAGCCTTTTTCTTGGAATTTATTTCTATTTGCTTTTAGTCTTGGTTAAAAATGTATATTCAAATCATTTCCACAATTACTAATCCCAGTCGTTCGGTATCGAACCCCTAATTTTTGTCGAGTCCTAGACCGAGGATGTCATTTGTGTTTGAATTTGACATTGCATATCTTTAGAGACTAAGAGTTTTGTCCTGGCATTTCTCCCAACGGGACTCCGCCCCAGCTGCTCCATGTGAATGCAACCTTTCTATATACTAATGGTGTCCAGGTCTTCTACTAGTGGCTCTGTAGCATGCCATGAGCTACTCTGCGCACCTAGCGTCGGGAAAGGAAACTATTAGTAGTAACCCCGTCGTTTCAGAATAGTGATGGCGTTGTCTCTGGTGGCGGGGTGACGAACTACGTGGGGGCGATTTCGTTGTGGCACTCGTACCACGGATTCCTGCTTGTGGCATCGATCTTGACAACACTGCTGTATACTTTCTCTTCCGTGTTTTGTGGGAGGGCCTACCTGGGAGTAGCGCAGAAGCGGAGTGGCGGCTCGCAGCACGGGTGCCACTGGAGGGGGCGGGGGAGGGGGCGGGGGCGGGCTTGAGAATCCGGCGCCCGGAGCCCAATCCTCGCACTCCGCCATGCCCCGCCTCACGCACTCGGGTCACATACTGTCTGTTGCATACGTAGACGCTTCGACACTGTCATCGTTTCGTCACAAAACTGGGAGGAAAACACAATTTAGAGATTACTTGCGTAGGCAACGTCCCATTTGATATACGTGCACGAGAAGGGAATAAAAGAACTATGCCATCATGGCTTGCCCACTTATGGATAGAGCATTTTTAATCAATACCGTCTATCCTATTAAAAGGAAGAAGGAGCGATCAACAATTAACGAAATTTGCTTTTGTCAATTCGCTGTTTAAAAATAGCGCTATTGAAGTCTTGTATCAATTAATGTCATTGCAGTGCCTTCGATCGGGAGGTCCTAGGGTTCGAGTCCCACAGGTGGCGGGATTTTCGAAACTACTCTCTGAATCTGAATCAGTGAAGTTGTCGCTGATTCAATCAGTGAGAGCCGAAGTCACTAATATCTTCAGTCGAAATGAGTAGTTTCGCTGACAATCAGCGAATATGCGAACCTTTTCATAATGACCGCCAGCATTTCACAGGTCGCCAGTGTTAAAAGTGCCGCGCCACCATTGCTCACTGATCGTTCAGTCGTTCGCGTGCTGCTGTTTTCACAGAATTCACTGATTCAAACAGTGAACTTTCACTGATTCAAAAAGTGGACCCGATTTTCACTGTTTTTTTCAGTTCAATTCACTGATTGTCAGTGGCAGGGTTATAACTGACACCATCAGTGAATAGTCACTGTCAATCAGTAGTTTTTCACTGATTCAGATTAAACGAGTAGGTACATAGTTGGGTCGAATTCAGTCGCTGTCTGGAGGAGAATTCTAGTGGCCGGCTGATCCGATCAGTAGCTTTCCGAGGTTTCTCCAATAAATACCAGGCAGATGCTGGAGCAGTTCCCTAACAAACAGGCCATGGACCGCACGTGATCTATCCTTCTTACTCACCTCTTACTTACAGACACACTTCCATGCACTGCACTACCATATATATCAGGAGCTTACGGCTTGCTCCGGCTGAGGCGGTGCCCTGCTGGTGGGAGACACCTGGTTGGGGAAACCTTGCACGTCGACGGGTAGGTCGACGCCCGATCTCGCCATCCAGTGGGGAAGATCACTGCCACCACTCGCGAAAAAACATGCACTAGACGTACGGGACTAATGACCTTAGAAGTTGAAACGCCCGAAATCGCTTTTCAATCAATTGTTTAGAAATCGGAATTATTAGATTAATTTATCATTTGCCTTGTTTGTACACACGATGATATTTTTCGTAAAATAATTTTATAAAATGTTTCATAAAAATATAAATTTTCCCAATTACAGCATGCACATGCTAAAATTTCTAGTTCTTTTTATCGGACCTGTTCTCTATTCATGGAGGATTCTCTAAGGATGAGAGTAACGCAACTGAGAGAGAAACACGAAGCTCAAATGACAATAAACTGAGCCATTTTTTTAAATCTCTGCTGCTTGCATCTGGAAAAAGATGACGTTAGGTGCGGAGCGCTGAAGTACCGGAAGTGATCGGCCCTTCCCTCCACCATCCACAGGTAGTCGGGGGAAGGGATTTTCCTTATGTGTCCCAGAAGTACCATTTATTGTATGTTTTCACCGAACCTTTGTATTAGAATTATATCAATATGTCGGTCCGTCATTTAAAAGACAAAAAATTCTTGAAATAATTCAACATATAGATATAATTGGAAATATACGAATATGAATTTTTTTTTAAAATTTCAAACTTTTAGGCGTCTTTGTAAATCTTCTAATGTTTTTAAGCAGAGGTAGTTCATGGCAAGGATGACATCATTTAATTTGGATTTCAATCAAAACAACTCCTATTGTCTCGTACCTTTATCAAGGTTTTTATCTCGTTCTCATAGTTATTGAACTCCTGCAGTGTATTGAGCGTGTTTCCTTGGCGTTGGCCTGTAAGGCATCCTCACAACGATCGATTTTAATTTCTCTAAGTGGAATGTCTAGGGAGTGGATATAATATACCCTGAAACTCACCTGTTTTCGCTTCTAGACATCAAGCGGAAAATCAACAATAATATTTGGACTCAGATTGCAATGAAATTACAGGTTTAGTAAGTGCTTCATTATGTTATTACCAGACAGGTAAAATTGAAATAATAATTAATTTCAGCAGAAATAATGATAATAATACATAAGCAATTCTTGTATAATTTGGGAGTAGGCACTAAATATGTATAACAGAGAGAAAACTGTGTGTGTAATGTTTTACATTAGTTATACAATGATGTATGTAGCACTGTACGTTTATTATTAATTATACTGAGTAAAATTTAGTACATCTCGATGTTCGTAATGAAACATTCTGTTCAACACACCAACAATCGCATAGTAATTAAAATTAAAACAATCGAAAACTTATACACCAATGTATTCCACATTACAAATTAACTCTCATTTTCCAGCCGTCTTTACATAGAATACTCCTCTCAGAGAACAAGAATGAATTGTCAGCAATTTTTCTAACTTAATACGGTTGTTTTATTGTTATTAATAGATTCATATGTTTAAGTGCTCATTTTAATTCTGAAATAAAAATGTTTGTAGCTGTATGTTAGACCTCAACAAGTTAGATTTCTCCTTGCCTGCGACGGAGTTAGCATCTAGTCATGGACGATTGGAGGATGTAGGGGGTATTCTGACACTGTTGCTTCTAGTGCCATCCCGGTCGTCGTCTTGCTCAGGAGAATTTTCTTATGATTTAATCTATTTACCTATCCAGATCATCAGTTTTTGCTTACGTTTCTTCGATATTTTTTTCATAGTATAAAAGTGAATATTATCTAATTCGAGTACATTTTTTATCTTCGTCCTTCCTGTGAAAAATGTAAGAATGTCTTTCATTGAAGATCATTTTCTTTCACGAATAATTGTTTTTCCAGTGAACATTCGTTTTACTAATCATCTGCGTAACTTTGGCACTTTCACTTAATCTTTAGGTTCTTAAAATAGTATTAATGAAATATAAACAATTTTTCGCGCCGGTTTTCTGAGGGGTCTGCCGGATACAAACATGATGTAGAAGCAATAATGCACACTAATCAAAATGAAGTGCATTAGCAGCATAATTTACAACAAAAACTGTTAAAAATTAAGCCTACACCGCAAGCCGAAAGTTTTGGAAATCATAATATTGGATTTTATTGAATAGAGTATTATTTTACAACTTTGTAAAAAAACAATAGTTGAATAACAATACACATACGTAACAACAATACACAATCATACATACAATATACCTAATATACACAATACATACTAACCGCTGCCAATGCCGGTGTCCATCTTTTCCATTGCCATATTCTCTTTGTCCGAATTCCATATTAAAATCACTCCCGAATTAAAAATACACGCACTAAACGTTACTTTTCCTAATCCAAACTCATAAAATTGTCTACACGAGTCCAAGATTCGATTCGGCACGATGGAACCAGTCCAAAATCACAAACCCGTATGTCTATATCCAATGTTGCTTTCCTTTTCTACATCGCGCAGTTTGAAAACAAAAGACAGATATTCTCTTTGTCAGACACACGGTACCTTTCCACTTTCTGTTTTATAAATTACTTCATATTTTTCTAATTTCTTCGTCGTAATAATTTCTAATGAAAATCTAAATAATAGTATTAATTACCTTTCCTTTTTTCCAAATTCTTAAACTTCAAACCAAATATTCTTTGTTTTACTCAACCATTTCTCACAGGTCTGGTAAAAGCACAATTCCCTGAACTTTTAGAAATAAATAACACTTTATACCTTTACCATGGCACCTTCGACTGTTTGTTTCTTTACAATAGGTAACTTTCGGTTATTCTGTCCCGTTTATTAATATTTATTGGGACAAGTCCGAATGGACAGTCACACAATTTTCCTCTTCCATTTCACAGATCCTATATTTCCCCCTCACTTTTTGGCCAATATTTACTCGCTCTTTTTTCATTACGTAACCTATATCTTGCTATCCAACATCTGTCTCTTTCTTTACATTTACCTTTTAAGTAGCTGGGAATATCATCCATCTGAATAATTTTAAACTATTTATTAAAATTCGAATTCCTTAGTTTTCCGTAATCTTACTGCAGTAACTGATCTTTATCTCTTTGGATGAATTCTTTAGTTAAATATACCCCTTCTCCTTTTAACCTTGACACCGCCTCCAACGAATATCCTTTATTATTAAAAAACCTTCCATTTCCCAACCAAATTTCTTAGTTTCAATGCTTTTATCTATTTCCCAACAAACTTGCTTTAATAATTAATTAACCATCCCTCTCCTAATCCTTTCGTCAAACTTAAATGTCACTTTGCCCATCTCTATTCTCATTTTTAGACTCTGTCTTCCATTTTACCATGTAACCAGGTGTGCAATAGTTCCTAGGATTCGTCTTAAAAATCTTTCATATATTGATTCTAATTTCCTCATTTCCCCCTATCCCCAAATTTCTGCCCCCACCTCAAAATAGAACCAACAATACTATCATATATCCTTGTACCCTTTTCCCAAAAATCTCTGCGCCTTCTCTTAATTATACCCCACACTTCTCATGGAAGTCATAGTTACATTAAGCAAGATGACTGGACAATTGGAGTGACTTTGTGGAGATTTTATTCAATGTCCTTTCATTCATTAGGTGTCGATCGAAGGTAAGGAACAATTTTCTGTTTGTTATTTCTGGGCGCTCGAAGTGACCTCTGAGGCCAAGCTGCCTCGTAGGCCCGATCACGCACGCACATGTTGGGGCAAGAGGGGAATCAGGGAGGGTCAAGGAGAGGGACCCTCTGTGAAATGCGCGTATGCACAGACGGAGGGAGAGTTCGAAGATGTTCATCTACTATTCAATGAGAAATCACATGCATTCATTTTCTACTATCTCGTCAACGGAACTAGCGGAACCCGGCACAGGTTATTCTGCCATTCATCTCCCTCTTTCTCCTTCCCTCCCCCTTTCTCTCTTCGTCTCTCTCTGTCCCTGTCTCAGCCTGTCTGACTCTGTCGGTCCCCCTCATTCACATTTAGTTGCAGACTGCACGTCTCTGAGCAGGTCGGGTAATATCGAGAAGCGCCGGAGAGCAAAAATGTTATAGAATGTTCAAGAAGATCTCATCTTGTAGATGACGGTGTGAGAAACGTTTCTTTGAGGCTTTCGGCGAATATTTTATTTGACACTTGTATGCAAGTATCGATTTTATCGATTTTAATTGTATATTTTCTGGAAAAGCGTTGTAAATTAATGTACATGTATTGTACCTGCATTTTTTGTAGCGAGCTGTTAATACCAAAACCAAATAATATGTTCTTAGGTGGTGTGTTACAATTATTACAATTTATGCAATTAGTGTAGTTATGTTAAGCTTTATTGCATGTGTACATGTTTTGAAAACGAGCGACGTTCGGAGCGAGTTCGGAGTCAGTTTCGATAAAAACTTAATACATTCTTCTTTAAATTATTTTCTGCAAATTCTTTTCTGTGACCTAAGTCTGAGAATTATATGATGAGGATGTGTTTCTGTCATAATATCATGCCATACCTGGGACGGAATGAACATTTACAAAACATACACGAGAACGATGAATGAACTCAGAATGCATAGCTTAATGAACTTACATTTTGTGTTAAATTCTTTTGAATGCAAATCCTTTTTAACATTTTCTGAATTGAGAGACCCAAAATGGATATTTCGACTTCAGCCAATGTTTCAAATTCATTTTCAAGCGAGTACGCAACTATTAATTTGAAATGGAAAACCCACTGAAACCGTTCCTTATCTATTATGAAGACAATTTCAAAAACATGCTCTCTTCGAAACGAAGAAACAGTTTTCGTCACTAATACAAATATTCATTGACAAAGAAACTAAATATCATATCTGTATATAAACAAAAGGGATGTGCTTATGTCTGCGGGATATAGACGCAAAAACTAGTCGATCGATTTCGCTGAAATTCTCACACTTGGTTCTTATTGGTGAAGTATTTAAAGGGAGGATTGATCGGACGTAAAGGGACAATGTTGATAATGATTAAAGACCGGATTCTCGAGTAACTGCATCGTTTCTTTGCTAACTTGAAACTGGATGAAACCTTAACAGAAATTTGAATTATGAATCACGCGCTATTTTAGTACTTGTTTTTAATTGCATGAAATTGCACGTTCCTGCACAATATTGTACCTTTTACATAATGCTGCCTGAATGCAGTACGCATTCGGGTGTTCTGTGAAATCAGAGTGCCGTTTAATACGTATTATTCTGCATTTTGTTTCCATATGTACAGAGCGTCTACACCTTTCATGATGCCTATTGTCTAATTAAAATTTCTGAGGGATTCCAGTTAGGAATAGAGGTACGCAGTGTTTCCATGAACTAGCTCCGCGGCCCTTGGTTGCGGCCACTCAGCCAACGCAACGTTCGGGTCTATCTTTCCAATTGGATCATATATCCGTTTTGTCAGTCTTCACCGAACTTTCCAATGTGACATCGAGCATGCGAGAGTCACATTTGACCCTACGTCCGGGCGCAATACTTGGTGGTAAGTTGTACTGGGTTTCAAATTTATCGAGTTTCTCTGTACAGATGTTGCCAGGCAAGTTCGAGAGACAATGAACGCAGTTTTTGACCGCTCTTAGCTGCGAGCACACATACGTCAGAGTGAGGTTCGACACACAAAGATAAAAGTGAAACGAAGTTTTTCCTGCATGAAACATATATTAGTTGATAGAAGCTATAATTTCCCAAAAAATAAATTGTAAATATACAGAACTGTATATTATAATGTAAGCAATTAAGAATATGTTTTCTGTCACTATCGTTTTGATTTCAGAAGGTATACTTGTATTTAATTTTTTGTATTTTTATGCTAATTTTATTTTGCGAGAGAAAAGTATTTAAAATGTCAAATATGGGTTGTTTAAACAATACGTACGAACTAATAATAATAAAACACTAAAATCATATTTCATTCACCATAAACATCATATTCAAAATATAAAATAAGTTGATAAGTGGATTAACAGAAGTTTTTAGGCTACTTAACACCATTTTGCAAAGTTTTGATATTTTTAAAGCATGTTTTTGCACGAGAGTTTTACAGCACGAAAGTCCTGTCTTTAATAAGGATAATGCCTCAACCGGCCCCTGAACAGGAGCGCTACGCAACCCGCCTTACCGTCAAGTATGAAGTGCTTTGGCTGCATATTCAGCCCCTGCGATTGCGAAGTATAGCTCGGTATTGTTTTACCCGATATTACTTGAACAAGTCTCGGACAAGTAAATCAAATTTCTCCAATCCAGTGTTATACGCAAGCCCAAACTTACGGGAGCACGTTTTACCAATAGGATACTTGTCAACCATGTCCAAACAGGACATAGAACAAAACCATACTGGCGAGAAAGTCTCATCTATTAGAATGTTTGCAGAGCGTAGCGTAACAATCACATGTGATTAACAATCACATGACCAGTAGCGTGTTAAATGTAATACACTGCAACAGCGAAGCATTTCCTACTCCTCTAATCGTTTACATGAAGATGGAAGAGAACGGGGCCTAAAATGGAATCCTGCGGGACTCCATGTTCATCTGATGTATCGGAGATATGTAAATAATGATATTCCTACTGAGATTGTTGTTTAAGGTACAAAGATATCCAATCTAGAGTAATGGCAAACATTTTTCGAAGATAATTTTGAAGGAAAATGTAATGACCCCTGATGACAAACCTTTTGAAAATTTTAAAATATTCCAATAAGGGATTTATTTCGTTACAATGACGAAGCATTAAGGAAAATATGACTTCGTACATTTTGACTTTCTAAACGCATGTTCACAATCTAGAAACGCTTCGTATTTAACGAGATAAGATTAACTTTCGTACGTAGAATAGCAAAATTTTTGGAAAAACTGAGCAAAATGAAATTGGCCGATATTTGTGAATTACATTCTTCTTACCATTCAAGAAAGGTGCCTTAATCTTAGCTATCCATTGAATGAGTGTCAACATAACGACAGGTGCACAAGTTTCTAACAATCCAAAAATCCATCTAATCTAGCCGAATAATTAATATTTACTTTGCCATAATTTTGAGGATTTCATTGGAAGAAGTTTCTGATATATCGTATCGATTTTTTGTGCGAAAAGTCCGATGCTGTTGAATTTTGTGATTTTCGACCCTTCGTGAGATCAACCGCGATTCTCGAAAAGAATTGGCTAAAGAGACTAGCTACTGTGGCCACCTTGTACACATCTGTCTCATTTAAAAGAACATTCTCGACAAGTTTCTAGTTGATCTAATTCTTACTAAATTCCACTTTTGTATTGTAATTTGCTTTAAAAATATCCATTCCATCCGTTCCTGACCATCTTTTATTACTGAAGGCTGCTCTACGAGTTCTTAAATTTCATTTGCGTAAGTGGAGTTGGAAATCATGAGATAAGTTGTGATTTTCAGAAGTGAATTGAAGAATTAATAGGTTATATATGTTCTAAACCCTCGGGTTATCCAAGAACTGCTTTTCGCGATATATTTATTTTTTCTCTTTTTAAGAGGTTCACATTAAAGGGAAATAAAATCATTACATTTGTAATGATCAAATGTATCAAGAACATTGTAAACACTTTTTTGTATACCATCATTATAAACGACCCTTTTCGATACCCCGAATCGTGCATTATCCAGTATTTTATCGCACGCTACATGACGACATCGCCATTATTAAACGCGACATGACGTCATGACGAACTTCTACTGTTTACAGAAAGACAGATCTGTAGAACTGGTTTCAGAAAGTAAAAGTGCAAAAATGTATATTTCAATAGTTAAAATAATTATTTCTACAAAAAATTATTACTCTACCTTCATTAAGAGATATTTCTCATCATCTGCTTCCACTAAAAATTTTCTCACATTATTTTTCGAAAATATCATAGATTTTTCATCTTCATAGCCGACATTAGCTTGTTTCATATATAACTGAACTTTGTTATAAGCAGAGATGTCAATTCCATCTTTAATTTTTAGCATAGTCTTCAATTTTGAATGACTGCACCACAAAGATCATGCCTTACATACTGCAGACTTCAAAATAACATAAATTAGAAAATGAGAACTCGACACTAGTATTAATCATAAAACGTATGACAAACTTACCAACTCAGATATATATGCCAGAACAACTGTCTCGCATATTGCAATATTACATTCTATATTTATTCCCCTACTCCTACTTGCCCTCACGTTCTGGTGCCAATGCAACTGTTCCTCCTACCACTACTCAGTTTATCAATACTATTATTGCATAAATTTGTTTGGGTCGTAGGTCATGGACGGTCCCGTACGGGAATACCTGTAAACAACGTTTAATATGGCAACATGCACAGGACTACTAAATACTGGAATGATAACATGTTTTCAAAACAGGAAAAAAAAAGAACTTTAATTCTTTTCTTTGGTTGCTCACGGCAACAATGCAACAATACGTGAATATTCCCTCAAGCTTGGCAACATTATTTGGACACGAAATTACCATTAATTACATTACATGAAATTTCAATTAATCAAATTACGTGAGATTACCATCAATCCAGTTACAAGAAATTACCATTAATCAGCTGATTTGCAATTGTTTAATGTTCAGGAATTCCTTTACTCAAAGAAAAACCAATATCATTAACAAACTCTTCTTATACGTACGTATTTGCCAAATACAACAATGAAAATGTAAAGAAAACAATACTAAATTTTATATTGCCGGCTGACAAACAATTACGTTCGTTCTGTTTTAAAATTTCGAAAATTCCACTATTCTTGCCAATGTTTATTTAATTTATTTGAATGTACGCGAGCACAGATCTGATTTTAAATAATTACGCTGCGAATGCGAAACTTCCCTGTTGCTGCGTCGTCGAAAACAGCGCCGTTGCCAGTTCGGTCGTTCTATGCGCGCTCACTCGCACGCGTCGACATACTCGCACGCTCCACTCTTGCACGGGCCGGTTTCCTTCAAAATAATTGTCCCCAGGAATTCCATAAATTGTCTGATCACCTCGAACCACAAATTCACAAAATAAATAATACTTCTTCTTTCTTCTAATTGGCTCACTGCATCAACAAATGTTCGCGCTGTTTACATGTCCATTATGCACTTTCGATTCGCCGCCAAAATGTCTAAGTCCGAAATATTTTACAAATTATGAGTTCGTCAAACGCGGACACGATGTCTCTCTCACCGTTGACTAGACAGAACTCCACTAAAAACCATCTCGATTTAACATGTTACATCGGAATATAAAAAATGCCGGCGAAATCCATTTTCACCTTTTCATTGTTGTTTCCATAATTTTACTAAAATGTCCAATATTACTTATTTTGACATGTTTCCGCGTTTATTCATTACGGTTTCTTCCCAATGTTACGATTTTCTTGTCCAAACAGATGTTTTCGATTTATTTTACGTCGAAAATTACTAATTTCTCTGTCGACATTACACATTAATTAGTCGCTTGTTTTTGGTATCATTAATTTGTAATATTTCTTTACTTCGAAAATTCAATGTTCTATAAACTCTTTAGATCATTTATAAATTTTGTTAAATTTATACCATGACGATTCACAACGCCCTTCGTTGCCTAATTAGCATTTCTTCATAAAATTTTGGTAATTCAAGATACTATATTCGACATGTTCGACTGGGTTTTTTCTCTAAAATTTTTGATTCCAATTTTAAGCGAACCCGTCGTCCGATCGCGTTCAAATAAAAACCACAATGTTCATTTAATTATTCTCCAACTAACTGGACGATCAGATTTTTCCCAAAATTATCGAATTCATTGTGTTCTCCAGAATTGCCGAAATACTCTTTCCGCGGCGCGCTGTTCTTTTGTCTTGCTCAGATCGATTCATAATACACGTTGTTTGTTTCATTGACTATAGCTCAATAAATATTTACTCTTTGTCCACAATTGGTTTTGGGGAATGTCTAATAAAATGAAATCATTACAATATAATATTTACATTATTTGTTTCCATCCACTTCCTAAATTTTATATATTCCTTCTCATACAATGCACTCGACTTTTTAGGTATTAAACTTTCTTCTGCCTTCGAGGCTTTTTCTAAAACTACCATTGGTAACGACGCCATCGCTCATTCAAATACGCGCGTGAATCGGCTCTCCGCTGTCACAGTTGTGACGTCATAATACCAACGTCCATGTTGCCAACTATAAAACTTTACTTACACTTACTTCGTTTCATTTCATTCAAAAATAGCGTATGCAACTCGTTTATAATGTTCCTTTTTTGCACTCATAAGAAAATAGTCTATTACTAAACTCACTCCTTCGTCGTTCGTTTAGTAATAGACTATTTTCTTATTCGTGCAAAAAAGGTCAACATTATAAACTAATAGCATAAACTACTATTCATGATTTCTGCAAGTAATAATTAGACCCCGAATAAGACAAATGCCTATTTACATCCTTTAGGAGGTTGTTGAAAACAATTGCAAGTGTTTACGAATCATGAAAAATAGATCTAGTTGAAAGCATCTAATAGTGCCTAAAATGTCCCAAAACGGCGGTTGATGCCTATTGTAATATTTGCCTAAATCTGCCTAAAACAAGTAATTTCCATGAATTATAATACTTGAATTACTAATTTTTCAAATTTGATTTACAGAAACGAAAATACTTCCACGAACTTTTCGAAATGAGAATTTTGAATCGAATACACAATCGACTAAGCACCGAATTCTCTCACCCAACACACCGAAGATAAGGAACTCTGCAAGTCAATGTAAAATGTTTCAGGCTCGTCTCCGATCAGCACGCACTTAGGCAATTGCACGATTCCCGATGCAGCTGCGCTGTTCATAGGTTGATAACAAAAAGTATGAAAGCAATGAAACGGAATAAAATAATAAGCTTGTAGTCATTCTCATAAATGAAAAAAACAAAACAAAACAAACTTGACTTGCATTAAAAATAAAAAGTTCCTAATTTAATTATTTAATGTCGAATTTCTTTACAGGTCTGGAATAATAATTTTGTAACTTTTTTAAGTGCCTAAAACGTCACTTTACATTCCAAGTCATGCTTAATTTCATGTTTGACCTATTTTACGTGCCTAACATTCTGAGGCCTAGTAATAATGTATCATTTCATTTCACCTTTACAATCTGCACTTTTTTAAAGTATCAGCGTTCCAGTGTTTTTTGTATTTGAAAGAATTTGTGCTTTGTGCTCACTAATTCTGTCTATTCTTAATGTGTGTGTGTATACACACACACACACACACACACATATATATATATATATATATATATATATAAAATTTTGATAGTTACTTGATTGATTACCTTCTCTGAAGTGCGGTCCGAGTAGTCACCTTATCCGGAGGAATGAATTCAATTGAGAAAATGCTCTTTTTCGCAAGATCCGACCAGACAATAAAAGAGTTAAAATCTCCACGTTCAACAAAAGAGAAATTATTGACTTCGTTTAGTTATCTCTAGAGTTTCTAAGAATGTGGAGTATTCTACATCTCGCTTTTATGGAGGTCTGTAAGATGCAAAGTAAGAGAATTTTGAGTGAGTGCAAAAATCATTTTCAACTGAATGACTTTTCATTCCTTCAAGGAAATATCATTTCTAACGAAAATGCAGGAACCTCCATTTCGCAAGATATTAATTTGATTCCCCTGCTTTACAGTCGTAGTCTAAAAGATGTTTGTTATTTGGAAAACACTACGATCATAAGAGAGATGAGCAATATTCTGTTAAAACACTTTATTGAAATCGTTCATTGAAGATTCTTCGATAAATTCAATTTTGTTTGAAAGAGATTGAACGTTTTGGTGCATTAAGTGAATCGTTTGCAATTACCTACACTGATATCTTCTTGCTACTAATGACGATAGCAATCACAATGTACAAAGAATCTAAAAATATAGCTGAATTTTGCATGTGTACTCTGGAGGAGCCATAGTGTTTGCATGGTGTGTATGGTGTATATGGTTTGCATAGTGTGAATGGATGATGTAATAATATCTTAAGGCCGATATACACGGTATAGTTTTTCGTGTAGATTCATGTAGTTCAGACTACATGAGAAAATTAGGAACATGTTCGTAATTTTTTCGTGTGGAAAGCATGTAGTTTGACTCCAGCGCCTCTAGCGGCAGAATCGTTCACTAATGGATTTGTGTACCCAACGCGACGGACTCATCCATTTCGATTTTGTGGTTAGGTGCGTGAAGGTGTGATAGAGCGAAGTGAAATTGTGTGTACCAGCGTAGCGTTTTTGTTTTCGGTTATTCAGGTAAGTTTATTTGACTTATCCGAGCACGTTTTCTTGAGCCGTCCTTCCCTAGGTGCGAAACGAGTGGGAATTTGTAGTAGTACCCGGACGGCGCAATTCAGTTGTTTCTCGGTAGACCCCCTAGCGGCGGCTTGTGGAGGCTCATGCAGAAAGCGTGAAGTTTGGTCTACACCGTGTCTGGGCGACTACTCTACGTTCAGTTTGAGATTTTGACATTTCTATATAGAAACTGTATGAGAATATACACGAAAACTATACCGTGTATACCGGCCTTTACGAAAATTCCTGTTGTACTTTTCCGTGCCCACAGACGCCCTCCCCCCACAATTGACACTTAGATGTACTTGCAGGTCCAGCCGTGATATTTACGTCTCCTTATCCAACACACCGGGCCCGTGAGCGCAAACTGGACATTGTACATACTTTAGTACGCCTAAGCCCATCGCGCTGAAGCCTGTTTTAGAGGAGGGGCAGATCACACCTAGCTGACGCCGCGGCCCGCAAGCCCTTACTCTCTGAGTCTGAATCAGTGAAATTGTCACTGATTCAATCAGTAAGAGCCGAAGTTACTGATATCTTCAGTCAAAATGAGTAGTTTCGCTGACAAAGCGAAAATGCGAACCTTTTCCTAATAACCGCCAGCATTTCACTGGTCGTCAGTGCCGCGCCACATCCCTCACTGATCGTCCAGTTGTTCACGTGCTGCTGTTTTCACAGATTTCACTGATTCAGACAGTGAAGTTTCACTGATTCTAAAAGTGGACCCGATTTTCACTGATTGTCAGTGGCAGGGTTATAACTGACACCATCAGTGAATAGTCACTGTCAATCAGTAGTTTTTCACTAATTCAGACAGAGAGTACGTTGGCTGCTAAAGTTATCCCTTGCTCACAGAACTTCCCCGGGAAGGGCAAGGAATCAACGAAAGGATAACTTGAAGGATGATGGTTGATGTGTCAGGAATACACACCACGCTACAACATCCAGATCTTATGCGGGATTCGAACCCATACCCCGGATGTGGCGCATACTTG
The DNA here is from genome assembly GCA_031308135.1 of Acheta domesticus. Lineage (NCBI taxonomy): Eukaryota > Metazoa > Arthropoda > Insecta > Orthoptera > Gryllidae > Acheta > Acheta domesticus. Next base: position 48,398,553 of record JAHLJT010002630.1, read on the forward strand.
GGAGCGAATGGCCTGAGCCCCTGCGTCATGCAGGAACGGAAGGGGTGGGTGGTGATCAACGAGTGAGAATATACATGGAGTGGCTGAAGTGCCGCCATCTTGGAAGCAAATTGAAGCCATGTTTTTGCAGTCAAAGCAGCGTCCTCTGGGCAATTATTCAATATAATCAATTTGTGCTATTTGAATTTTATAAATCGAAGTCTGTAATAGAAATAAGGACTAAGAAAGCACTTACTTGAAAAATGATATATTTGTGGTTTATTTCTAATTGTACAGTTATAAACCGAACATACTCAAGGCTTTGTGAATATTATTCTATATCTATTATTATAATTTAAATAGAAATAAACGAAAACGACAATATAGAAATAGGATCTGATACAAACAACACGTCTATTCAGTATAACAACAGTTCTATTAGGCAACAATCATGTTTTTTAACTGCAAAAAACAGGGTGGTCAATAGTTCTGCGAGCATCCACCACCAGCGTTGAAACTATTAGGTGAGCCACTCTATGTAGTGCATTGTAACTTGGTGGTGATACAGGTTAGTTAGCAAATCTCACCATGCCACAACACTTAACCCGGCAGTAGGCGCGCGGGATACCTGAATCACCCCATCATTGTTTCGGAGCTCACTGTACTTTTAGTTTTATTTATAATCTTGCGAGCTTCTCAATACCTTTCGAGGAAAGCTTTGTGCACATACCTCAACTTCTTTCAACCGCTTCCTGTGCTTTCCTGGAAATTTCGTCGCAAAGTGACGGCGCGCTGCGTGGGGGCCGAGTCACCTCGCACAACCTTTATCGCTTACTGGCACGCTGTTCATAGTAGATCTCAGCAGGGCGGCACGGAAAGAGGTTTTATTTTCAAATACACGCCATGGTAAGTGCTTTTGTTCGAGAATATTTTTTTCATAACAAATATAAATATATTATAATCAAATCATTAAAATATTATTGTGATATATTTGAATATTTATTTATATTGCAATACATGTTGTACTCTGTAATATATTTACATCATATTATTTACATTCTTATAATTTTTACTCTTTTTTTAGGCGCAGAAGAGATTATATCCTCTACGCAATGAGAAAATTCGTGAGCTTCTGCTTCGTGAAAGTTGTTTTCAAAAAGAACATTGTTGAAAGTTAAAATTTTATTTGTACTCATTTCCAAACTCTGTATAAATACTTGGAAATAAACACGTATTTATTAAAGAAATAAAATAGTTTGTTATTAATTGTTTTCTTGACACTTTTTCTGTGGGGCGACTGAGGCACTCCGCGCGCCCCAATTTGTTACAAAACTTGTCGCGCCTACTGCCGGATTAAGGAAACATCCGCGCCCGAGGCGCTTTCGAATCAGCGACCCTTCAGATCGAGACTACACAGGTCCGTCTGTTGGTGATCTCGGCTACCCGGGTCAGCCCATTTACAAGTGAGCCTGGCCTAATTAGAAGGTTTGAGTGGAACTTACCTGCGGTCACTGGTTGAGGTTAAGGGCGTGGTTTCGAAACAATGGGAATCAAATAGTAAAAAATAAATTTAAGACAGTTTATTAAATTAATTTGCTCCAATATTATTAACATTGTTTGCAAAAATACAAGTAATACATCACAATTACAAAATGTACATAATCTGGGCACGTATCTTTGAGTTCCCATTTCGTGAAATGTCTAGTTTGTTTCAACATCAGTACTATCAAATCAATTAAGTAGCTTGTTTGTCGAAGCAAATAGTTTCTATTGAATGGGAGCGAATTTGTTATCTGTCAACAACACTCGTTGCTGTCTTTCATTCATATATCAATTGCATTTGTAAGGAATAGGGGATATGAATGTTGAAGCTTAAGAAAACGTGCGCATATTATAAACATTTACATCACTAAATAAACGTTAATACATATATTTACACATGAACACACGCAAAAGCAGGCCTTGTTCAGTGAGTGCAGGACCGTGATTCCATTCATTACACTCAAAAGCATCTGTGTTTAAGGAAAAGAGTGGACAAAAATGCACTCATACTTATTTGTTTTGAACTAATGTAATTCATAATGACATTTAGTGCATACATTTGATACAATGGCATTTTAATTTTTTAAACTTTAAAAATTGTGAAACTTTAAAAATTGTTAAATTTTTTAAACTAACTGAAATTTTGATTGAAGTTTCCTCAGAAATTATGAGTGATCAACTGGAAATTTTGGTGCAGAATTAGCAGTGGGATAAAAAAATATGAACCCATTTTCATTTAAATGGCGAGATGGAAAAAAATTACTTTTTTTAAGTCAGTGAAAGTTTTTCCAAATTTAGATACCATTCTATAAAAATTACCTTCTTCTTCATAAATGCAACTCTGATGAGAAAAAGGATTCTTCGGGAAATGCGACTTTTATTGCATGCACCAGACATTTCGAGATCTCGCGGCGACGAGCAAAGGGACTGCTACTTCCCACATGTAAATAGCAATGGTCCATTAGCTAATATGCGGTGTGGCCTAAAATTCCCTTCACACGGACTCTGCAGCGCTTCCAAACGGCGGGTCTGATGGGAGAGTTTTGGTTCAAAAGGCAGTAGTCACAGGAGAGGCGCAGTAGCGCTTCTATGACGGTTAGAGCTATCAGCCAAGCTGCTCCGTGCTACCGCCAACAGAACACAGTTCTAAACGGTAGCCTTCTCACTCGGACACTCGGAAGCGCCACCGAGCGTATATCGATTGCCGAGTGGCCGCCGGCGGCCACAGCGGCGTGACTCACGTATCCTTCCTTTCCCACGCTCAGTGGCGCTGAGCAGTGTGAAGGGCGGCGCTTCTCGGTGGCTATTTTTAAAGGCAGTTTTTGCGAAAGTTTCATCAGCAGTCGCGCCTCACCACATCATGGCGTGCGGATAGCCTGGCCGTGCAAAGCCAGGTGTTTCATGAAACTGGGGGACCCGCGATGCTAAACGTCTGGTGCAAGGATAACTAAAAGCGGAAATGCAACCTGACCGAAGACCTAATGACAACCACACAGCAGACCCATGTAGGTGAGTGACTTGTTATATCGTTTTCATTCGCTCACATGCAACCAACAATTGTGCGCACTCGAAGAGATTTGAAGATTGACCTAATGGTGCGATGAAGTGGCTGTGCTCTAAAGAAGAGAACTGGACACGTATGTTAGTTCTATTGATTCCTTACATTTACTAATCCAATAAATTTAGCCTGAGATAGCTTTTGAGGTCATTATACTGTATTGTAAAAACGCGGAAGTTATTTTGAGACTAGAAAACCTATCAACTGTTCTGTCCAATTCGATGGCAGACTTTTGCAACTGTGTGCGACGTTTCGAATGGCGCGCCTAGCCATCGGAGCGTAGCGGCAGTTTGCGGAGCAGCGAACCAAGGAAAGAGCGGACGAACGAGGAGTGGGCGGCCAGCCAGCGGCGCCCAGATCGGAGGCGAGGCTACGCCGCCAGGGCGAATAAAAGCGGGCACCGCCACCGGAGAGGCAGGCAGTTTTGGAGTAGAGCTCCCGGTGTTTTTTAGTGGTTTACGGCTCTGATTGTGAGAGTTGGACACGCCAAGTGTATACTGGACTTTCTTACCGTTTATTGTTGAACTCTGCTCGAATTGGTACATCTCCTGGACGACGGTAACTTTGCTTTGATTTGTGGACGTTCTTTTGGGTTACCGGAACTACATTAATATACCGCAATTGTCTCTTTGAATAAAAAACTGTGTTCACGTGATTCCTGTGTTTTTCTGGACATAATACAGATGTCATTTCACTAAGACACACTTCCCTACTGTAAAGCAGTTTGTCGACTAATTCTCTTCTTCTGAAGTCCACAAGCTTGTGGTTACGGCGTTTCAATCAGTAATAAATTGGCTAATTATTAGCCTTCCTCTACTACATATTACGCAGGATTTAATGAACAACTTTCTTAAGGCAATACATCCTGAGAGGAGTGGATTTCACTACCTAAAAAATCAAGTTCCTCAAGCTAAGTGACGCTAAAATTAAGGAAGGCATATTTGTTATAAGAAATGATATAAGTAAACACATGAATGCTATTCAATTTGAAGACAAATTGAATGCTCGGGGAAATCTTTTAATTAACAGTTGTTAATAACTTCTCTGGAATTTAAACGGCACATAACTACAAAGAACTGATACCCAAGCTTAAAGCACTTGGCTGCAATATGCCACTAAATATTAACTTTCTCCAGATGGAAAAATACATTTTTAAAGATTCACATCCACATGGAATTCGCAAAATCTTCTCACGAAATGCTGGATAACTTAGACGTCCAAGTCTCGCGTATCATTCCACAAGATTACAGATTTTTACTCCAATAATATATGCAGATGACAAACACCATTTGTCGGAACGTCATTTTAAAGAAAATATTTTTAACAAACGAATATTTTTTTATGTAATATATGTAAATAAACTCTTTAATCAAGTGGAACTATTTCTTAAATATAAATGCCAGTATAAACAAAAATAAAATAAAGATTAACTTCTTTCATTACACTGGCCTGCGTTTTTAAAAAAGTTTATGTTTAAATTTTTTCAACGATTTTTATAGGAATTGACCACGTTTAACTCGAAAATAATATTCGTTTTCCTCAATCACGTGTAGTTTTTGTACTATGGATCCTATGACTGCTACGCACACTGTTTTTACCATTAGAATATTTTCTGTCTATAGAAGGTCAATAACTTGATAGAAGACGTGAAAGCATCCATAGATGATATGAAGGTAACTATTAAGTGACTCAAACACAAGATAGTTTCAGTGCAACCTTTGTTAATAGAAAAGTTTGTTTAAAAATACATAAATATTTTGGAAAAAATTGGTACTTTCTTATATTCTTTCTATAAGCATCCTTCGTGAGTCATAAATGCGAATGATTGAAATAAATGTAGCTATTTCACCTTTTCTCTATTATATTTTAAAGGTTTTTATACAAGACAATTTAATAGATAGGAAATTATTTCGTAAGCGCCTTTCATGGGTGGCTCCACGTTGATCTCTTTCCAGTCCCCGACAAGTCAGCTATCACCCACCGACTTTTATACCCCTCTATTTCTGAAATATAAAATACAGTCTTTCTACATTCTCTTGTCCGAGTGCTTTCATGCAAAAGTAGCAATATGTTAAACCTTTCCTTCCCTCCACATCATACATATACTAATGGTAATTGCCTTTACGATTCCCTTGTTCCATCGTCTAAGCCTACTTAACATATGTTCGACGCCATAGCTGTGGAACAAATGTCTTGTCCGCATCTCTCAATTTCGTACTAAAATAAACGTAATAGCTGGCCTTCACAAATGCTCTACTCGTAATGTTGGACCTTCGTCTTGGCAAAGTCCCTTTACCACATATGTGAGCCATTCCACGTCAAAATGCACAAAAAGACCAAAATTTGACCTTCATATATTTATTTATTTTCTAATTTTTTCTATTTGTTTAATCGATCAAATAAGTGAACACGTATATTTTTATTTTTTTTTCTAACTTTATTATTTTCGGAAATATTGTATAATGAAATTTGTTAAAAATGACGCGCATCACTAACTTAAAAATATCATACATTTGAATACACCAATTATAGAAATTCCGTTCAAATTCCATTCGAAACTTAAAAACATGTTTACTTTTTAAGATTTTGCAAAATATTTAATTTTTTGAACTTTCAATTTTTTTTAAAAACTGAAATTTTGAAAATTTAATATTTTTGTAAATTCGATGAGCTAAAAAATTTTAAAAAATTTACAAACGCACTAGAGTATTGAAAATAAGTCCAGAAAAAATCAAAGTGGGATCTCAGTAACTTTAAAAGATATTAATATTTTACGAACCAGTGTGTAATAGATTGCTGCAATAGACACGTTTTTCGCGTTACTGGTCGTCGGTTTCTTTGGATGAAGCAGTAATTTAAGTACTTCTTGAGGTGGTGAAACTTCATGATTGAATGTATAAATAATAATATTTATGTGTATTAATATACAAGTAAAATTAATATATTTATAAATAATTTATAAATTTATAAATAAATGACGGATTCTTGATTCAGGTTTTGCCTGACATTTTGAAATTTTCTGGTCCCTCACAACTCACTTTAAATACAAGTATTCACCTACCATAGAATTCCTGAACTTTCGTCACAATGCAGTTTTATTGCCCTACCGAATTTACTTCAGTTCTGGACAAAATTCCATTTTCTTCAGCCAACGTTTAAGACACTTATCATGCGTTCGGTTACTGCAAAAAGTCGTTTAATTTGATTGTATGTCCAACTTTCAAAAATTGTCAAAATTTAAATTTTCAGCGTCATGTCATCTGTTGAGTGAAAATAATCGATGTTTCTAAATAGTATCTTTGATTTTTCGACGGACGTCGAAGGATCTTCAATGTGAAAAAATTTATGTGTTGGCACTTTGTACTTTCCAAAATTTCTCATGGGGATGTCATTTTGTTCCAATTTTCTTTTCGTGGCGGAGATTTCTCCTATTACAATTATACTCATGTTTATCTTCTCTTTATTCATTTTGCAGACACTTGACGAACTATCTCAAGAGCTTAAATTGTCACTTCCTTGATTTCCACTTTTTTCACTAGACGTTCCGCTACTTTCGTTAATGCCATGGGAGCCACTGATCTCGATGCTATCTTCATTAAGAAATGGCCGTTTTGGAAGCCGATTCCCTTTCTTCCGAAATGATTCACAAATTCGCCAATCTAATGACTCCTGTAAATTCACCAGCAAATCGTGGTTTACGCGTCTTGGAGATTTTCTTTTTTAAAAATCGTGATCAGAAAGTTTAAATGGATTGAAACATCTATCTCATAAGCTGATCGCTACTCATGTTGCACAGTGTAGACACGATTCACAGAACAAATACTAGCACTCTTGTCTTCATAAGTATTGCGTATTGCGACTAACGTTGAGAAAATTTGACCATGTCCCTTGACAAGTGGTCGATTGTACTTCACGAGCAAGGTCAGGAGGGCACCCCGTCCCTAGGACGCAAAGGGACTCGCAGTAAAATTCGTTTCGCTGACACAAGGAAAAGCATTCGTTTTGCTGTCACCCATCCCTTCTGAGGAAAGAGGAAAGCTTTACAAATGTTTCTTGAAACCCAAATCAGGCAGAGAGATATTCTTTTTACTGTTCGTCGGTATTATTATCCAAGACTGATCGAACACAATTCGTTAGAGCAGGGGCAGGAACCACGCGCCCGAATACCATAATTACAATTGATTTTTTTATCTATACGTGTTGAGTGTCCACTTTTTCTTGTGATGATTTGTAGAAGATTGAACAAGAAATATGCCTGTTTTTTCAAATTTTAATCTGAGAGAGTTCATAAAGAAATTTTCGTTTTTTAAAAATAATTACAATTTTTTAATTAAATATTTATTTTTGAGAAAGTAATTTACAGATGAATAAATTACACATATCAAAAAATTAAACGAAACAAACCAGTAATTTTTATGTTAAGTACATTCTCAGCGTCAATTAATCATATTTTGCAAAGTACGCGTAAATTTCAAAATTTAATATAGGCAAAACTACACAAATAAACAATTTTCAGGTAAATAAAGAAACACGTGCCTCTTTTTTTGATGTCCAGAATGAATGCCATATATTCGTGTCATTTATTTTTTTAAATAGTTGTGTCAATTCGAGTGAGATTTGACGTGGAATATTGTGACGTAGTGATTTGACGTATTACAATTCGTTTCGCTCTCACCCATAAGAACATATGTGACCCACAAGTCACCCACAAAAATATGTATGACACAATGTCAGAGTGAACATCTGAAATACTAATAACTCTTGAAACTGCTGTGGTCAGCATTTTGAAGCTGGCGCGCGCGCGCGCAGGTGTACGCCGCGCGCCACGGAACTCGCTGGCGCGGAACGCTGGCCAGCGAGCGGGAAAGCCTTTTCGGCGCGGAAGCCAAGGGTGATATGAACTAAGTGGCCTCATTTAATAACGCCCAGACAATTCGGTACCGTTATTAACTACATGCTGGCAATTGCATGTAATCAATCACATTGATACTGTTAAACTAAATTCAAGTCATTTCAATAAATGAAATTATTGTTGTGCCAAATCTTACGCAATTCTTCGTAATAGTGGAAATAATTTCAGACTTCACGCTTCTCTGTACAGAGGGCAACCCGGTGACAACCAGCCTGCAGTTAAGCGTGGTGTCACCGTATCGAACCCAAACTGAGCTAGCAAAATTAAAGTAAATAATTCATCATTATTTTATCACACATGGAATTCGCCATGGTGCGCCACGCCCTGTTTTACTACAGGAGTCCAGCACTGCCCCCCTTTCTCCGTGCCGCTATCCATCCGGAAGACCAGCCATCGCCTCCTGAAGACTGTGCAAAATGTGTGTGCCGCGGGCATCTTCGAGCAGTGCAAAATCACGAACTTGAAGAACGCCTTCCCCTTGGGTGCAGTCCCGAAACCCGGGGGAAAATTCCGCATAACATGCGCGAATGGACAAACCATTACTGTCCTCCCCCCTCTCCCTACCGTCCCCCTTTAAGGTGCTGAGGGCGGCCAACGAAAATCTCTGGGCTGTGAAGGTGGACCTGGTGGATAGTTTTCACCATGCACCGGTCGCTTCACAATTCAGGGATTTTCTGGGCGTCGTGATAGGTAGTCGGGCGTGGCGTTTTGCGTGCCTGCCGATGGGGTGGTCCTTGTCGCCGTTCCTCATGCAAACGGTGACGAGGGTCGCCACATGGCAGGCGTGCACTTCCGCATGTTCGTCTACTACGACGACATACTGCACCTCAACACCCAACCGGATTCCCTCAGGGCAGACGTACGTCGCCTCCGCGAATGCGTATTTCAGATTAATGAAGTCAAAAGTGTACTGCAACCGACACAAATGTTAAAATTCTTAAGTGTCTGGCTCAATTTAAAGCACGCTAACATTTACGCCGATCCTCAATATGTTCGGAATGTGGCAAACGTTCCTGCTGCGTGGCTTCGCATACCGCGGTTCCGGCTCTCTTATGCGGGCATGGTAGCCTGGCTTACCGTCGCCTCAACAGCAAGTTTGCCGTTGGTTGGCACGACTGACTGCTACCACCCGCGCGCCGGCTACGCCCCGTCACCCGCCACATCGCAGCACCGGCCGAAGCCACCAATGTGCTCCACTCAGATGCGAGTGCGACATCCTGCGCTTTTACGGACCTCACTACGGGCCGCACTGAGATTTGGTCTTGGTTATACGCACAGAGTATATACGAGGCAGAATTCGAAGCTGCACTGTTCGCCATTTGGCGGACAGCTACGGAGAGTGCAGTACATGTACATTTGTTTGTGGACAATTCCGCTGTATATTTTAATTTGGTCAAAAGGGTACGCCATTGTCATTCATATATGTAACTCATGTTAGCCCATACTTTATACAATGTGTGTAATTTTGGTGTATTCCGGGTCCCTTCTGATTTGAATAAAGCTGACCATTGGTCTCGACTCGCCTCCGGCGGATCTCCCTAGCCCCGGCCAATCAGGGCTCGCCGTTGCGTCACCCGGCAACGGCGGGCCCCTGTTTGGCTTAGGCCGTGGGAGCCAGTCGGAGGCTAGTCGCGGAGCCAAGCGGTCGAAGAAGTGAAAGAACCGTTTCGAAAATTCAACGATCATACTCAGTGTTGCGTCATAATATCGGAGCCAATTTCCCTGTTGCGTTTTCGCAACGATGGAGCAATCAGTGATCTTTCCGAGAAGCAGGTCCCGACACGCACAGGCGCAAGTCATCATAAGGAGCTCTCGTAGAAGACGAGTAATATTATTGTTTCTTCAGTTCTCCCGTGAGTTTTGCTGTTTTCGTGCCAAATAAGTTCGTTTTTTTCCCTTACAGGTTATTTATGTCATTGTGGGATAGGCGTGGACCATGGTACGTATCTTTTCTGAAGAAAAATATATTTTTCGATTATTTTTTTTTGTTTTGAAATATTACTCCGAATTTTCGCTTGTGTTAGAATTCAGATCGTGTGAAAGGTTTGACAGTAGAAGAACTTACTGCAATTCTGGAAGAATCTGATTCATCTGATTCGGAAAATGAAACTTGATATTGTTTATATACCACCAGAAGTGACATCGCTGACTGAAGAAGAAATAGATGACAATTTGCTTACTAAGGATGTTTTCCAAAAAGACATTGCAGGGACGTTCGAAATTTATGGTAAGGAAAACTGAGGTACATAATTCTAAAACATCGAAAAACCCCATGAAACAAAATTGGAATAAAACTGAATATCCTATTTATTCGGCCTTCCCTACGTCAGTTGAGTCGTCATGATTACAAGATATGGTGATTCAGTACGATGAAATGTCACCTTTTGAAACATTTTCATTGTTTGTGGATAATACTCTCTTCAAAATTAGAGCAGATTTTTCAAGAAAATATGCTAATTCAAACAATCGTCACAACTTTGTTTGCTCAGAAACAGAATTGAAAAACGTTTCTAGACATATTGTTCTCGCCTGGATATAATAGTTTTCCTCAACAGGGTATGTTTTGGTCGACACGAAGACAAAGCGTGGACTTGGTAAAGAAAGCAATGAGCCGAAACAGATTTGGAGAGATAAAGAGAAAGTTGCAAATATCAGACAACTTCTCTAGACAAAAGCGATAAATTTTCAAAGTTACTGTTCGATCAAGTTATCATATGTTTATTTTCTTATGTTCCATACTGAAGCACAACGCATGGTTTCGCAACCTCGCTTTAATACAACTCCTTTGTTACCCAGCGCAGCGGCGGCCAAATTCTTAGGAAATCTAACGCCCCGGCATTCGCCGTACTCAGCCGCTGCCGCACGTGGCGGACGCCGTTACAATTGATTTATAACATAACAGCTCAGGTCCCTCCTGTTAATTTCATATTAATGGCGTGATTTCTATAATTTAAAATCATGCCCAATTTACACTTTCTTTATGAATTCCTTTCTTTCTTAATTTTAAGTAACAGAGTCCCACGGATCTGTGTCGTTAGCTCCCATTGTCTACGGCACAGAATCAACGCCAAACGCTCGCAGCAAGGCGCAGGCGCCGCCAGAAGCAGTCATTCAGGCCCGAGATTTGTTGTGGTGCACTCCGCGTCGCTCTGTCGCGCGTCTTAGTAAGCCATCATGGCAATTACGTGTTTTATTGTCGAACTACAAGCCACGCTTATGTTCGCAATATTAATCAACTCTACTTGAGCCATCACCGGCAAACACCACGCGACTGAGCTCCGTGTTTTTCTTTTTATACTTATGTCTTTTCTATAAGCCGAGTTCACGCCATCAGGGCAACTAACTTTATCGTTGCCAAACAACACTTGCGCTCCGTAAGGGCCAAGCCGGCCATCATGGTTTATAATTAACTTTGTTACTAAGCTGCACACTGTGTACGACTTCATATATTGTGACATTGACTGTGTTAGTGCAACATTTGTGCTCCGTGCCGTGCTACGCGTACGAGGCCGCCGGTACTGTTTCTGCTGTTTGGCTCGCCAACATTCAACTCGTTTTATTGTACTGTGCTATTTTAACTGTGTTGTGCTGTTCAGTGCAGATCATTATTGCACGCTTGTTATCTACTGAGCGTGCCAGAGGCTGCAGCCGCCGTCTCTCTTTCAATGACCGCTGTCTGCGGTTGGGTCGCTGCAAGTTGCAACAAGCACAGACCCGCTGCTACATCTCTGTGTGTGACGTCACGTGCTGTGTCATTCTACTGCGTCATCCAGCCTTCGTCCAGCAGTGGGCAACACTGTATTGGTATCAATGTACTTTCCTTTCAGATCAACTGCCCTCAACCTTTAAGTATGCTATCAAGTAGCATATTGTATTCCACTAATTTATGTAATTATATATTCCTTGTTAAATTATGTGTTGTGTTTAATTAAGCAATGGCGACATATCACAACCCTCCGGTAACTTCTCCTACCGTGTTAGTTTTTTACTAAATCGGAGAAGTGGTCCTTCTGAGTTATCCCAAGTTTGTGAGATGGGGCAAAATTTATAACAGTCCACTCGCTCACGCCTCCCACTCACAAAGTGGTCCTTCGAGCCGGATATCTGTCTTATGTATATTCTATTGCATATCTATTCACATAGGCAGGTAGAACCAGTAAATTTCAAGTGTGCTTTCAGCATTTCGTACAATTTAATTATTAATTATTTGTACCCCTTTTCTGTGAATGTCACCAATCCAACACAATTGTTTTCAAAGTGATTCACTGCAATTTATTATTTTTTCAACTGTGTTATCAGAATAATTGTTTACCAACATTTTCTTAAAGCAATTCATTTTCTTAAATGTTCTTGTCACTACAATTAATTGTTTCAACATTTTGTAATGCTCATACATGCCTCAAATGCAGGGTTCTCATATTTTTGGTTCAATGTTTCATGCAACTGCTATTGCTGAGACCCATGAACTTGGCTGCACTTCAATCAGCTGACTGTAACCTCACTTCATCAGCTGTAACCTCATACCAAAATTGTATTGGAGCGAACAAAAAAAAAAACCCTTCATTTTTGTGTTCTTAAGAGTAAATAAATACTATTCAGCAAGAATACTGTATTTCTATTAATTTTTTATACCTTTGGCCGTTAATGGGTTAAATGGAATGCATGCGGGAACAGAACCAAGTGCAAACAATCCATTAAGTGAATAATGTAGACTATAAGGAAAATGAATTATCCATACAGTGCTAAACATAGAAAAGAAAAATGAGGTAAATTTTGTAAAAGTTGTAATTAAATGGAACTAAAGTGTTAAGAGAATCAAGTGTCAATAATCCAATAAATGAATAATGTAGACTATGCAGAGTGTTGACAATGAATAATCCATACAGTGCTAAACATAAAAACGTGTACACTTTGTAAACATTGTAACTAAATGGAATGCATGTGTTAACTGAACCAAGAGCCAATAATCAATAAATGAAAAATGTAGGCGATAAAGAGTATTGACAATGAATAATCTATACAGTAATTAACAAAGAAAAAACATATACATTTTGTCAATTTTGTAATTAAATGGAACTAAATGGTTAACAGAATCAAGTGTCAATAATCCGATAAATGAATCATGTAAACTATAATTTGTGTGAAAAAATAATAAATGAATAATGTACACAATAACTTGTATAAAAATACATAGTATATGTCACAAAACACATTTTATTATTATTAACAAGTATAATTGTACTTAATATTGTAATGTACTAAATGGGTACCTGATGTTAAGTTGTAAAACGTATCAGGACCCTGAACTTTTTGTGATTCACCAATTCAATTATAATAATAATAATTATTATTATACCACCAAAAGTGATTAGTGAACGTAGTGGGCAGTGACGAGATTAATTCTGTAGTTTTTTAGTGTTTTAAGTGGCAAAATTGAAATCTAAATGAACATGTAGTGATTAACAAAATTGATTATGTGTTACAATTTGGTGAAGATAATAGTGAAGATATCTGTAGTAATTCGTGTGATGTAAATACAACTGAAGGGATACGTACGTGTACCTAACCTCAACGAACTTGTAAATCATGTGTAGTGAAAATATGTGCTGCCTAGTCTGCAAGGAGTATGTCGATAAGAATGAAGTGTGTTGCAATGGGTGTGAAAATGGACTGCACTTCAAATGCTCATTGAGTCAAGCAACATATAAAGAAATGCCGAGCAGGAAGAAAGCAGAACGGAGGTGTACTGTGTGTAGGCAAGCTGGGTCGAAATGGAAAGGACAAGAAGAGACTGCTCACCAAATTCTTCCGAATGACATCAACATGCAACTCTCTGCAATTTGCGAAAAAATGAACCATCTAACGAATGATATGAGAGACATTAAAACCTCCATCGAATTTCTAAGTTCAAAATATGATGAAGTCGTAAATGAACTGGAAGTGTTAACTCACATTAAAGAACTGACAAAATAATAATAATAATAAATACGATGAACAATAGACTGAAGTAGAACAGCAACTACGATCTAGAAACATTGAGATACATGGTGTGGAGGAAAAACAAAATGATAACTTGAATGAGTTATAGTGCACATTTTACATAAAATAGGAATTAGGAAAGTAAAGAATGATATAGCGCAATCCTATAGAATTAAGAATAAAAAAATGGGAATATGAGGGCTGGAAAAATTATTGGAGAATTAAAATTCAAAATATTAAGGGATAAAATATTACAAAAGAAGAAACATGTTATCGTAAACAATGATATTATGACAAATGGAAACAGGGGAAAAATCTATATAAATGAAAACTTGACACCTTACTTCTTTAACTTGTTCTGGAAAGCAAAACAAGGAAGTAAGGATAAACAATATAAATATGTGTGGGTGAAGCATTGCAAAATTAATGGGTAACCCTGTAGTGAAAAATGTCAAAAAATTGCATTTTTGGTTTTTGTTGTCATAAAAAACTTTAATCTTTTACAAACAATTTGATGTATTTATTATGAAAAAAAACAATAATTAAGGCGCGAAAAAATTATTTGTATGTTGGGTTGCGTTGGGTTGACATTTAAATGCCACGCCCACTATGTGTAGTTTTATTCTACACAAAGTTACACGCACACTTATCTTTTGACTAGTATTTTTCTTTTCGGAATTGGCTGCACTGTACTTCGTTCTCCGCTATTCAGTTCTTTCTGAAGCGTTGAGGACATGTGTTGTATTGGTAGTTGACGTCCTTTGTGATTTGTTTGTGTGAGTTTGCGAGTGCAGTTTTGTGACTTCTCAGTGCGTTGTTTTTGTCGTTTTGTGAGGAAAGATGCCGAGAAGTACGAGTGTGTACAAGAAGCGTAAGTTTCAAGGAAACAAATACAAAAAAAATGAATAGAAATGCCGAAAACAGTTCTACTCCAGACGAGTGTGAATCTAACCTCGACATTTCAACTCCCAGTACAAGCCGGGTAGAAACACCGAACAGCACGACAGACAGTGCCTCGAAAAGAAAATTAATTTATTTCGAGGAAGGAGATCAAGACATTCCGGATGGAGGCGGAAATATAATAATAGACATAAAACTGTTATCTAATTTTATTAAAAAATTTACTAAACGTAATAATTGTGATAACAGTGACTGCCTGACAATCACTGAAGATGTGAGTTGTCGAAAGGGGCTGTCAGTAAATTTAGAAATGAAGTGTGATGTGTGTGGAGTCAAAAATGAGACAAGAAGCTCACGCATAACCCCTGATACGTTTTTTGAAATTAACATTAGAATGGCTTATGGTATGAGGTGTATAGGTAAGGGGCAAAAAGCTGCAGATACATTGTGTGCCATGCTGAATCTTCCGCCGCCACCATCAGGTTTGCAAGCTACAATAAAAAATTAGAACACAGTTTGCAAAAAATTGTGATAAAAGCATGAAAGCTGCAGTGACACAAGCAGTTTCAGAAAATGATGGATCAACAGATTTAGCTGTTGCTTTTGATGGAACTTGGCAATCGTCCGTGGTCATGTTTCATTACATGGTGTGGTTACAGCTGTGTTGTTTGACACAGGAAAGGTGGTGGATATTGACATTTTGTCCAAATATTGTCAAGGGTGCCGTGCCAATGAAGAACACGATAATTGTGTGAAAAATTATGATGGTTCTAGTGGTGGGATGGAGGCAATTGATGCTGTAAAGATTTTCAGTAGGTCAGTAGCTGAGAGGGGAGTGCGATACTTGAAATACTTAGGAGATGGTGACACGAAAGCTTACATGAGTGTGTGTGAATCGAAACCATATGGTGATTCTGTGAGTATAGACAAATTGGAGTGCATAGGACATGTGCAAAAGAGACTTGGAAGTAGCCTACGAAGACCTGAAAAAAGATTTGAAAGGGAAAAAACTTAGTGATGGTAAGGGCATTGGTGGGACAGGTAGATTGACAGATTGTGAAATCAATTTGCTGCAGAATTATTATGGACTAGCAATAAGGAGAAATGTTAATAATGTTAAAGAAATGCATCAGGCTATTTGGGCCACTTTTTTCCACAAATCCTCAACGGATGACAATCCAATTCACCATCTGTGTCCAAAAGGTCCTGATAGCTGGTGCAAATACCAGAAATCATTGGTACTGGTCTGGAATACTATCACACACATTCCTTGCCTCCTGCTGTCATTGATGTGATAAAGCCAATTTATAGGGACCTAAGTCAGCAGCAACTTTTGAAAAAATGCCTCCAGGGGAGGACTCAAAATGTAAATGAGAGCCTGAACAATTGCATATGGGAACGCATCCCCAAAAAATGTTTTTGTTGGTGCTGAGACTTTGAGAATTGGTGTTTTGGATGCTGTTCTAACATATAATGATGGTGCAGAGGCAAGAAAATTAGTTTTAGAGCAATGGGGATAAATGTTGGTTACAACTGTGCTAAAGGGCTGAAGGCAATTGACAGTGCACGCATATATTATGCCAACCGAGCAGCTGAGGCCATGACAAAGCAAGCAAGAGTTCAGAAAAAACAGAAGAACACCAAAAGAAGGCTGCAAGACGATGTCCAGACTGATTATTTCTCCTGGAATGTACTAAGGTGTATACTTTTTCTAACTTTTTATTTAAATACATTTTTCCCGTAAAACATGTTTTTTCTTATGTATGTTCCCTTTTCTCAGAATGTGTGGTCCAATCAAAGTGAAATTTTAAACAGGCATTGCAAACATAGTTTTGAGTTTTGATAACTAGAATTATTATTATTATAACTACAATAAAACGCTCTCCACCAATTTTAATCATATCAAAAATTTGTAAAAGAACAAGTGTATTTTCAAAAAATTATCACAATCATTGTAATCAACTTAGAGAAAAATTTTTTGTTATCAATATTCTATTACACAATTAGAATACAGGAGAAAAAAATTGAATGAATTAAGTTGATAGTTTCTGAGAAAAAGGAACAAATATCTACCTATATCCTTTTTCTTCTAATTTATTATTAATAATATATATATATATATATATATATATTTATAAACTATATTATTTACTCCAATGATTAATTCAGGAATAGTAAATAAATATGTTTTAAAAATAACCTCAAATTTTCAAATCAATAGAGCATTTTGTTCTAAAGATATTAATTTTAGAATAAGTATCAGAATTTAGGGGATGCTCTCACTACACGGTTACCTTGAGAACAGTGCATTAATAAAGGTGACAGAAGACTTAGAATGTATACTTTGGGTACAGGAAACTCAAAATAATGTTGATGGAAATAAAACAGAATAAATTAAATAATACATTATGACTTCACAGTAGACTCAGATTTTGTTCTAAATGTAGGTATTGAAAAAACAAAAATGATAACCGCTAGTAATGAATTAAATAAATTTATTGCGAAAGATAATGAAGGTTTCGTAATTATTCACTTATATTTACGCTCATTGAAAAAACATTATGATGAATTTGATATTCTTATAAATGACATCTCTGACAAATCAGAAAGAGGAAATAAAAAATAAATACTCCATCCCAGGATTTCAAACATTTTACAAATTAAGAGAAAGGAGAATCTTAGAATTAATAAAAAATCCATTTATATTTAAAAAAATCAAATGTAAAAAAGAATACTACGAAGGAATATTTGGAGAAGTAAAATTAACAGATGAGACTAAATATTTTTACTAGCCATTTACAGACCACCAAAATATAATGAAGGAGCATTTATTAAAGAAATTGATCACACACTAAATAAATATAAGGGACAAAAACAATTTTAATCGGAGATATAAATATAATCTCCCAGAAGGAACAAAAACAGTGAGAAATTACAATGACATGATGATAAGCAATGGTTTAATCCAATGCATAAAGGAAGAAACCATGGTAGAAAACAGGAAAAATAATCTGGAAACAATCTGGAAACAAAATCATGCCTTGACCATATTACAGTAGATGGACACTGGAAATATTACTCCGTTTATTACAACTACAAAAATAACTGACCGTTATTTGGTAGGTATTAAGATAAAACTGAGACATACAAAAAATGAGGTAAAACCTACTTTAAATAGGAAAACATACATTTGCAAACAAACGTTACAAAAGGAACTGAGGAAAACAAATGAATACAATTTGTGCAAAAGAATACAATAGTGCAGAAGAAATCTATACAGAAACAAATGAAATATTCGATAAAGCAAAGAAAGAAAACAGTGGAAAACAAAAACAGAGAAAGGAATAGAAATTGTGGATTAATCAAGAAATCATCAAGATGATGAAGGAAAGAGATGAGACCTTCAGGAAATGGAAAAAAATGCTCAATGAAAAATAAATACAAAGAAATTTTTAAGACATAAATACAAAAAACTTAGGAATGATGTAACCTCTGAAATTAACACACAAAATACTAAATTCTATTCTTGTGAACTTAAAATTCATAAAAAAAATATGAAGAAAACATGGGAAATGATTAACTCAGTGATTGGAACACACAAAAGAAATTGGGTGATGAAATCATTATACGACATCTTGGAAAGACTGTTAATGAAATAGAAATAGCAAATAAATTCGCTGTAACATTTAAGAAACAAATAGAAAATATAGTGCATATTTGTAACAAGAATGTATTTCAAAATGTAACAACTATCACCCAATGCAATTTGTTCTACCAGAGGCCAACATTCTTGAAATAAAAAGGTTAATAGGTATGGATAGTAGAACATCACCAGGTGTTGATAAAATTAGTGTTGAACATCTCAAAAATAATATAAACGAGATGACAAACTACTGTATGAAATTAATAAATCTCAGTATAAACTGAGGAGAATTTCCAAATAGTCTCAAAAATGCAATAATCTCACCCACACACAAAGGCGGACAACACAATATTTATAACTACAGGCCAATATCAAAACTTCCAACCTTAGGAAAATTAATAGAAAAATATATGGCGAATGGATTAACAAACTACCTTATCAAATAAAATATATGAGAATAAGTATGCATATCAGAAAAATAAAGGTACAACAGATCTTCTACAAAACCTGTCAGAAATTATAAACGAAAATTTAGGTAAAGGAAGACATGTTATAGCAATGCCAATAGACCTATCAAAAGCATGTGATAAAATAGATCACAAAAGGATGGTGGAAGCTTTAGAACGAATTGGATTAAGGGGAAATACACTCAAAGTATTTGAAAGTTACCTCAATAATAGAAGTTACATGGTCAAAATTAATGAATCATAAAGCAAGAAAATGGGACTTCATCAAGGAATTCCGCAAGAAAGCTACCTCGGACCAATCCTCTACCTAATCTATGTTAATGACATCAGAATGTGCTTCAAACAATTTAAATATTTCACATATGCAGATGACAAGCTAATCACATCAATAAATAAGGATCTTAAAAAGGCAGAAGAAAATTTACAAATAGAATTCAGAAAATTTCAATGTCGGTGCCGTGACAAGGGTCTGTATAAAATAAAACAAAAAACATATATATATATATATATATATATATATATATATATATTGAAACAAATTATTATAATATTATGATTATTATAATACGTTTAGCGAAATGAAGCGGCGGCCGACCCTGTTCCAATAGCGCGGCAGTTGTGGCCGGTGCCGCTTGACCCGTTCCGAACGGGTCAGGAGAGCGCGCCAGCGAGAGCGGGAGCGTGATCATGGAATAGTCAGTGGGTAAGAGAACTCGGTAAGATACGAACAGACGCGTTGGCTGGAGTGATTTTGGGTAGTAATCTAGGGACTGAGGAAACGTTAAGTGTAATATTGGACAGTGGACATAGAAATAACAGTGTGTAGTTGAATACGATGAATATTCGACAGCTAACCGGAGTTCGAAATATTAAGAATTGAGCAAGTGCGAAATATCAGTTGGGAAGTTAGTTTCGCCACGTGTCGGTACATGTGATTATAAGACATTTGGCGAGGACTGGAAATTAAGTACTTATGAGCAGCGTGTCCACCGACTAGACAGTGTGAAAGGGATGGACAAAATAAACATAAATAGTGCTTGGAAGAAAAGTGTTTTGGAGGGATTGTACGGTGGCGCGTGGGCCTCGAGTTGCCAGCAGCGGCGTCCGGCCGTGGCTACGGGTAACGACGCCGACCGAGGGCAGCCGAGCAATGCCCATCTGGAGGGGGGACGGCGCTTCGCCTGCCTCGCCTGGAAGCTAAGTGAATCGCCCATATAATTGTCAGGTCTTTTTCCCTTTGTGTATGGACTAGTGTTTTAAGAATAAAAAGGAAGTGTGGTTGTGATTTGTTAGCAGTTAATATTAGAAAAAGGAAGCGTAGTTGTGCAATATCAAAGAAAAAGGTGGACTCTAGAGCATCCTAATATTCCATTAGCTCTTTGACCCGTCCCACATGGTAAAGGACTTCCGGCGCCGAAACTTCAAAAGACTGTCAACTGCTGCCAGATCACGACAAAGGCTAATCAAAGACGCAAGTGAGCCGTCTCATCGCAAGATTCCGACTCTGATTCGGCAGGTGATTTTAATGAGTCACGCAGAATTAGACAGGGCGAGTTAACCGATCTGATTCGAGATAGAAACCTCCCGAAACGCAAAGATGAATCCCTTAAGGTGTAGGCTTCAACAATGGAATCTTTTGTCGCCTGTATGTTGAAGAAAGTTTTTACAGAGGTCGACTAAAAGATCCGATGCCACATTTTATGAAGGACGACGCCTTTGTTGCATGCTGCGATGCTAATGGCACTACGAAAACTTTAGACATAAAATTCAACGGCTCTTTTTGCCACCAACAGGCAGCGCAGATACGTGCGAGAGCTGCTGGATAGAGGCGCAGACGGCAATACAAAGGACAATTACGAGGAATAAACTCTGAATGAGGAAATTAATCTTCTTGTTTGATGGCAACATAAAAAATGACCAATGAATCTGGCCTGTAAATTGTTTCCAGAATTAGGCACACATTTGTGCTGTCGCTGCAGCGACGAAGCATTTTCATTGTATTAAGTTGTCATCGAAAGAAAATGCGAATCTTTCCTGAAGATCACCGGTGCAACGGCCAGTTACGAGGAATAAACTCTGTTTATGGAAAACGAACTTTTCGTTTGATGACAAAATTAAAAATGACCGATCACACGGCACTTTTTATTGCTCCACAAACGGGCAAGGCACGCTCGTGCCAGAGCTCTTGAAGCGAGGTGCGGAAGGCAATGCAACGGACAATTACGAGGAATATATGGAAAACGAACTTTTCGTTTCATGACAAAATTTAAAAAAAAAAGACCGATCACACGGCCCTTTCTATTGCTCCACAAACGGGCAAGGCACGCTCGTGCCAGAGCTCTTGAAGCGAGGCGCAGAAGGCAATGCAACGGACAATTACGAGGAATACATGGAAAACGAACTTTTCGTTTCATGACAAAATTAAAAAATGACCGATCACACGGCCCTTTTTATTGCTCCACAAACGGGAAAGGCACGCTCGTGCCAGAGCTCTTGAAGCGAGGCGCAGAAGGCAATGCAACGGACAATTACGAGGAATACATGGAAAACGAACTTTTCGTTTCATGACAAAATTAAAAATGACCGATCACACGGCCCTTTTTATTACTCCACAAACGGGCAAGGCACGCTCGTGCCAGAGCTCTTGAAGCGAGGCGCAGAAGGCAATGCAACGGACAATTACGAGGAATACATGGAAAACGAACTTTTCGTTTCATGACAAAATTAAAAAATGACCGATCACACGGCCCTTTCTATTGCTCCACAAACGGGAAAGGCACGCTCGTGCCAGAGCTCTTGAAGCGAGGCGCAGAAGGCAATGCAACGGACAATTACGAGGAATACATGGAAAACGAACTTTTCGTTTCATGACAAAATTAAAAATGACCGATCACACGGCCCTTTTTATTACTCCACAAACGGGCAAGGCACGCTCGTGCCAGAGCTCTTGAAGCGAGGCGCAGAAGGCAATGCAAAGGACAATTACGAAGAATGGAAAATTATGGAAAACGAACTTTTCGTTTCATGACAAAATGTAAAAAAAAATGATCGATCGTACGGCCCTTTTTATTACTCCACAAACAGGCAAGGCACGCACGTGCGAGAGCTGCTGGAGCGAGGTGCAGAAGGCAATGCAAAGGACAATTACGAGGAGTAAACTCTGTATGAGGAAATTAATCTTCTCATTTGACAGCAAAGTTAAACATGACCAATCATTGGGTCGTATTGAAAGGACACGTCCTCCAGGCGGGGAGGGGATGACACGTCACGTCGTGCAAAACAAGGGGGAGGATCGCCCCTTTCTGAGGAATTGCACTGCTGTTTGTGAAAACCCATCATCCGAAAGGAATAATCAGACACGCTTAAAGTCCGTGGATGTGAAGAACAGTACATCTACGAGTATAAGATGTGATTGCAGAGATGGAATGTACGTAGGGCTAGCAGCGCCCTTCTTCACCGGACAGGTCTGTGTTACGTCACACTCAGTCGGTGCAGAGCCATCAAACGACTTGGAAACTTGCAAGCGAAGTTCCAGTATGCTTCGTCGACGCCTAAACACGATACCAGTATGCGAGTGAGTTCGAACGGGGCAGAACGATCGGTCTCCGGCAAACGGGTTTGTCGTACCGTGACATCACGGCTCGAACGGAGGTAGAGCAGTGATGCGTGTGTGGAACCTGTGAATAGAGAAGGGTCGTCCACCAACGGGGTCTGGACCACACGTGACCGCAGCGCGCCGCCTCTGGCAGACGGATCGACCTCACCCGTGTTTTCTCAAAAGTGGAGCACTGCAACGGGCATGCTTATGTCTGCGTCGACGGTTCGAAGCCGTCTGTTAAGGGCTGGACTGGTAGCACGCTTACAACTGTGTCGGATTCCATTCACTACAAAACCACCACTTCAACACGAATCTGTTGTCGATTTCGACTATCCTGATTTTCTTGCACAAAATGAGGCTTGGCAACAGGGGATCATTTGATGGAGACAGTGACAGACACGAAAGCAGGGAATCAGAGGAAGTGAACGACAATAGCAACAGAGCTGTTGGGCAGTATGTTACTGATGTAGATGTTGCACCTCCTTGGGTTCAACAATATACATCCACAGTCGTTCTCTGACACAGTGGCTAGGTGGACGTGTTCAGGAGCGTTCGCGTATGGAATCGCGAGAGAAGTCTAGTTTTGTGTTTGAACGTGAGACGAGTTCTGTCACGATTGTGAAAACACTAACTATACTGTAAACTAGTCTAGGATATAGCTGCAATAGCAGCTAGTGATCCTACCACTATGGATTCTTCTGAGTACAGGGGAACCATAACCTCTAACCTGCCTGATAAACAACACGGAAATTCATCAAAGAAATCATACTCCAGTGCCATGACCTCAGACGTATTCCCATCTAAAGATCAAGCTATTGTGATTGAAGCACAAGAGGGGGCTGTCTATAAAGGACTACATCAACAAAGTTACGTCTATTGTGGACTCCAAAGAAATAAGGTTCGTGTCACATATTTCTAATAATAGAATATGTGTTTTCTTCTCTGGTCAAAAGATAGCAGAAAGATTTACTGATAATAACAAAACAATTAACATTAATAACACAGAATTAGGGGCCAGGCCACTTATCAGCAAGCACAAAAGAGTAATCATTTCCACTGTTAGTCCAATAATACCTCATGATATAGTGGAAGAAGAATTTACCAAGAGAAACATCGTTACTACCACAAATATTTATTTTATTAAAGCAGGATTATCAGATCCAGGACTATCACATATAATGAGACAATCTATGTACAATGTGAGTAAAAAAAGACATCAAAATTCTCAGTAGAAAGACCTGTTATTACCTCCTAGACCCACTGGCTACTTCCCTAGAGCATCACTGTCTTTCTGGCGCATGACTGAGTCTCCAAGATTATTGATCTTTTTATTAATATGGTTACTAATCGCACTATATTTGAGTAAACTGCTCTCCATCACTATTGCTCTGATCTATAACTCTATAAGAAATTGTGTCTTAAGATACAGGATGACAGTGGATGATCAGGTGACCCGTGATTACTGTAATGATAGTTTTGCTCCTGTGCTATATCCAGATTTACACAAGAACTGCAAAGATGGTATGTGCATCTACTGCCAAAAACCATTGATTAGGGATCTCCCAACACATGTGCCTACTTGTAAATTTGGAACATTGAAATTCAAAATTATAGAAGCAGACAAGAGGAAATTATTAGAGACTCTGAGCAAAAGTCTATCTTACCGATCTGCCTATCAGATTCTTTCAATAACCTGGCTTACTTTGGAATATCTGTTTTGACGATAACTTTAATTCTAACAGGGGCAGTTGCAACTCCAGAGATAGATGAGGACAGTTACTACGTATCTAATTATATGCCAGATTACTATTTGTCAAGCGTGTCAGAAGATGTGACAACCCTAGTCAACTGTCCATATGGATGTGTCTCAGACATTGATAGATGCAATTGTGAGCCAAATGTCTAGACACTCAAAAAACCTCTGAGTGTAGGAGATTCAGATAGTACTACATCGTCAGTCCATGCCTATCACATAGGATCAACCTTTACCCCCTCTAGTAGTGCAAGATCAATCAGCTTAGAGTTGACTTCGGGGGAAATAGTTGAACATGTTAGAATTTCAGGATCATCTATTAGATCTTTACCTGTTCAAAGCGAGTTGGGACAGTATTGGAGGTTAGAGTAAGGACTCTGATGAGAAGTCCAGAATAGTTATGGGAATTGTCTCTGCTTATCAGGTATATGATACAAACCTTGAGTTTTGGACAACTAACAGAGTAGTTCAGAAGGGGCATCAGATAAAGCGCACGGGTAAATGTGATGCTGACTGTAGGTGCAAGGAGTCCACTTGTGACAGATTAGATCTAGAAAAGGATAGGAATTGGTCCTGCAATCCATCTAGCTGATGGTCTATTAATGAAGAATGCACTTGCTGCTGGCTAAAAGCCCAAATACCCATTAAAGGGAAGATAATGGGTGTGTGGAGTTATAGGGAGACAAGAATCACAGTGTGTATCCCATGAAGGTGAGAATACCTGTAAAACCTTGCAGAGCTCGGGGACATTGGAACGTAGTAGGCTTAGCTTAAAACTTGAAGTCAAGAGGATCACGACTCTACTCCTCAAGAAGGTACTAACAGCAACTGAATTTAATGACAAAGGTATGTCTTTTACAAATCCTACAACTATTTATTTAGATCCTAACATACTACCCTCACAGTCAGTTCATCATGGGGATATAGGAGACTTTTCTTTTACCGATCTAAGGTCATTAAGACAACCAAAAGGTTACGGATATTGCTATGCAGTGGAATGGTGTAACAATATCAAGACACTGCACTTTCCGAAGTTCCCCCTCTTGTGTTTATCAAGGGGTGGGAGAGAATCTCGATGCTGTCATTGGTTCTAGACTCTCGAATCTGGAAACTTTGAACACGACATTCAACGACTGTGGATGTCGGAATAAAGCTGACAGGAGCAACACCAGAGCTAATAATAAATATTATGCGGAAGAAGGATAGTGGGACCGCAAGTTTTTTATCAGCACAGGGTCTAATGCTAAAGAAGAAGTCAGAAGTGTTGAAGATTGGCATACTTGAAATCCAAAGTTGTAGAGGATGCTACAATTGTCGTAGATCGGCATATTGCCTTGTTAAGCTCTCTGTCCTCATATGAAAAGTTCGTTTTACATTTGTAAGCTGCAGAAAGAGGGATCGCAGTTATGGTTAATACAATACAGGTAGATCAGTCAGTTACTACGCACAATATAACCTTCACTACGATATCAATAAGTAGAATAACACTGTGCGTAGAAGAAGTGAAGGATCATTGTACATCCAAAGAAGGAGTAGAATTGGAATATACACATAATATCTACATTCCTGGGGACCACACTATGATTGATGTTACAGAAAGTGATAATCAGGAGAATGTTTCCCTCCTTTCTAAAATCCACTTATCCAATTTCTTCTCTGAACTTCAGAATCTCACAAAGAGTGTTATGGAATATTGGTACCATCTTATTTTAATACTCTTAACTTTAGTTGTCATATTTATTGCATACAAATTGAGAGTGTTTAAGTTCTTCAAAATTCTTATATTGAGTAGATTCATTAAACAAACAACAAAAGGTAGATGACTGAAATGGGTCAATATTTCTGCTATATAGTCTGAAAACTTTACATGCGGTGAGTAAGACTTATATACAGAAACAGACTGGTTAACTAGATTTGTCCAAAGTTACATTAATCAATGATAGAGATTTATATCCATTTACAATTTTTATACATTCTTATACATATATCCATATTTTTGCAATCGCATTTTCCATTATTTCTAGTTTCCATTATAAGTTGATAGTTATACTGAAAACTATTGAAACCGTATCTAGGCAATAAGAGTACTTGAGCATGCATGTCCTGGCTTACTGATCATTCTTTTCCCACAAGGTAATTCCGACTGTGCAGCGATTCTATCCTGGTCGAGAGACGTTAGCATTCTGAATCCTGATTCTGTTCGCATTCGATTATTCTGAGTCCGGCGTTTGATGGCTGTACCACTAAAATTTCACGAACTTTGAAATTATTCGCGGGATCTGACCGCAAAGGGTCGGCTGGAATTGAAAACGATCCTCGACTGCCTCGACCGGCGAATGTCCACCTCACGCGCGCCGTCAGGAAGTGTCTGAGTGACGCCACGATTTGACACCACGATCGCTGGGTGGATTGAGAGACGCACCGGGTCGGCGCACCAGGCCGCCCGGCCCACTGCCGTCAACCCCGCCGCCGCGGCACTCTCAGCCGCCAGATCATCGGAGCCGTGCCAGCCAGCCTCTCAGCAGAGGCCCTTTGAAAAGATCATCATTCCAGCAGTGCTAGAAGATGGAACCAGCATTGATGAAAACAGACTGGCAACAAGAAAAAACCAGCGTTTGATGTTAATCTAACTAGCTACAAAAAATTTCATGTTGTGGAGCTGATAGACAAAAGCAGCGGATGCTCTATGCGCCCGATATCATCACTTAGAAAGGTGTGGGTGCCATGGTATATGCTACTTATTCGTGATACGTGTAGAGAGATTAAAATTTTGCCAGAGATTAAGGTAACAACAGAATATCTCATTCATTTCAAAGATGTTTTAAACGACCCTGGAAGGGTCGTAAACCCCGCCGCCGCTGCTGCACTGCCCGGCGATCTTCTCTCAAGTGTACCGCTCAGGCAAAACCCGCGCTTACGGGTTACTTCAGTCAGCTTTTCACGCATCACGTGATCTTTGTTGTCATTAATGAGGCCTCAGACGAGAGTTGTCGCGTTTTGGAAAATAACATCACATTGATGATGCTAATTTTGTGGTCATTTTAAGAATTTCTTTTAATGATTCATTTTGTTCTTTTTTGGAAACTTTAACGATGGCAGGGTATGATTCTATCCTATAACTTTTTGTACCTTCCCTGACAACCAGTCAGGAATAAATTCAGTGTTTATTAGTGAAGCATGCTATTTTAATTGTATCAAATTGAACCTGCAATTTCCTTCCATCATTTCGTTTCCTAAGGAACAGCTAAAAAAAGAAAAAGAAAAAACCCGACTGAGATATAGTAGGGGAATGTCACAGCGCTGCCCCGCCGTGGATCCCCCCGCTCACCCTGGAGTTCAGTACAACACCTGGTCCGAGCCGATTGATTGGGAGTGGGTTAGCTCCTGACTGCCCGTCTAGAAGAGTCCAAGGCCAAAGAGAGTGTGTTGAAACCTACAAGGAATGTTCCCCAAAATACGAAAACGTACCCCTTAGTGGAAGGCAAAAAGAAAGTAGCACCAGGACTAGTTGGGAAACAAACAGGTCCCTCAACTGCCAGGACACACATTCCTTCCGACACAGGTCGCCATGCACGGCAAACACATGGGTGGGCGTTCAGCATACAGAGAAGGCCAGTGAGGACGAAAAAGGAGTGAAAATAATATACGCGACATGAAATGAGAAGCAAGAAGAAGAACAAAAGGGGGAAAGGAACACTTGAGAGCCTTCTTTGCATCCCCCCGTCAGGACGTGGACCAACCCACATCGACGGGCTGTAATATTTGAAACAACATATTATGAGTCCACAGGACTCCACGTCAGGACCAGTGTGACAGAATTCTCTTGTCGGCAGCTCAGGGTTAAATTGAATAGCTACCCCGAATAATACAGATCTAACCCACAAAAAATCGAATGTTGAGATTTCAGTGGAATAGCGACCTGTTGGTCGTAATACACAGTCCCCTCGATTCCGAGGGCGCACCGGCCATTCCAAAGTTATTCTTTAGTTAAAGTTGGCATATTGACGCATAGTGATCTATCTGCACAATGAATGGATCCATAGACTATTCAACGTGTCATGTCAAAATCATGTTTTCATGAAGAAGGTAACACTATTTTACAAATTGGTCAAAATAATGGATACAACCGTTCCATCATTAAGAAATTTATTAAAGAAAAAGAAATCAAATTAATAAATAGAAAGGCCTTCCCACAAAATCTCTCCCCTGAAAAGAAAGTATTTATAAGTATCCCATATATTGGACCTACATGCCAAAAGATAGTAAGAATATTTATCAAACATGACATAAAGGTATCTTTAAAACTTCCAACACCAAACATTATTTCCCAGCAATAAATCGCCTGTACCCTTAATGGAAGAATGTG
The DNA here is from genome assembly GCA_031308135.1 of Acheta domesticus. Classification (NCBI taxonomy): domain Eukaryota; kingdom Metazoa; phylum Arthropoda; class Insecta; order Orthoptera; family Gryllidae; genus Acheta; species Acheta domesticus. The sequence continues at coordinate 48,427,250 of JAHLJT010002630.1, forward strand.
GAGTTCACTTATTAAAATACAACAATTGTAATTCTGCATCTGTATGACAAACAGGTAGGATGTTTTCCTGTAGAAAAAAATAACATCTCAGATCTTGGAGACTGAAACAAGAATACTCCACATTTGCCAACCACCTAATTCAAAACAACCACTCTTTCGACCCGGATAATTTCAAAATTCCACATTTCGAAAATAAAGGGAACAAATTGAATATTTTGGAAAATTTTGAAATTTTAAAATTATGCAAAAACCCAAACCTAATTTGCCTTAATGAAAAATCTCAATTAAAATCCAGTCCCATCATTAATTTATTTATTGACTAGCTTTCCCAAAAATTTTACTTCCTCCTTCACTTTCCCTCAGTCTGTCTCCGTGCCTCGTATGATGCACAAAATGGCGGCATCCTAGGACGGAGCACTATGTATATTTAATGTGTGTTTAATCTGTGTTACTTGAGTAGGTACTCTAAACAATTTTTATGTTGAATCAGTTTATGTACGTCTGTAATTATTCATGTGCTAACTTGTTAACTGAATTTATTGTAGAGCCACTGATGATGGGAAAAACACTCCCAAAACACATGTATGGCTGAATTTTCTACAAAGTAAAAAAAAGTATGTCTACTATTGTGGGTGATACCTCTTTATCCTTGAAATTTTACTATGTGTTTCTATGTTCAACATACAGAACGATTAAGTAGTAATATTTAATGGAATATGTGAAGTGGTAATGCTCTTATTGTGTGTATTGTGACGAACCTGAATTATGAGGTTCGTCACAGGTGCTAGAACCCCATAAAACGCGAAAAAAGAACGGGAAAGAGAGCACGGCGCAGTTCAAAAGAGGCGCGCCCGCGGATGAGGAAGTTGTCGCCTATAACGTCGTTCACAAGTCGCGAGAAAATGACGCAGTAACTGGAGGGGAGTAGGAGGCACCGCGTTACCCCTGCAAACCGAGGGCATAAAACGCGAATCCGCAACCGGATGGTTCTCTTGAGCTTTCGTCAGTGGAGGAAGAAACATCTCTTCAGATTTCGTCGGTCGGAGCAGGCAGCATTTCTCTCCGAAGCATTGGTGGCCGACGCCGAAAGATTACGCGAAGGAATGTCAAGTTAGTTAGGAGTATCCGACGTCCAAAGGCGTCTAGCTAGTCGTCAGCGAAGTAGTTAAAACATTTGAGAAGATTCTGACAGTCACGGCATCGTGAGAGAGGTCGCCTCTGAAATTGGTAACAAATTGACGCTCAGATTACACCATAAAATCTGTAGCCGAAACGGAGGAGAGATCTAGTACGCGGCGAAAACTATACCTCACGCCGGCGTGCGAAAAACAACGGGCGCGAGTAAAAGAACGCGCCGGACGAGATCCGAAGGCGGACGAGCACCGTACAATATCGGGCAGAGGACACGGACTGTTGTCCCCTAGACTCTTGTGAATGGCCCGGATTACAGACCTGTGCCCCACCATAAGCGAGCCGCGCTGTGGCTTTTTTTTTTTTTTGAAAAACAACTTCCTAAATTGTATTTTGCTTCTTCCTCTGTAAATTGTATTTTAATTGTATTGTCTTCTAGTAAGTAAGAAAGTTATTTAAGTAAAAGGGGAATCTGGGAAAGGGGGGGTAAATTCAAGCTGTTTTTTGGGAGTTGCGGGATAAATAAGAAAGAGGGGAGGGATGTCTTTGGGTTTAAGAGGGAAGGGTTATTAGTAATAGGATTTATTTTATTTTTCTTTTATTTTAGCTCATTAAATTTTTATTTTTTTTAAACTCAATGTATTTCATTTTGGCAACCAAGTAGCGTCCATCCATAGGCCCCCATTTCTCGTAGAGAATCACTGCTCCTGAGTTAGCCCGGCAACTACCCAGGTGAGTGAAAGAAAGGGGGGGATCTCGATGGCCCGATCGAGCCCCGACATCACACGCGAGGGCCCGCGCGGCTTGACAGTATGAAGAATGAAGAAGTACGGGTGTTTATTGAAATAAACTTTCTAATGGGGTACCTTGAATTGCCATCATGGAAAGATTATTGGTACACTGTCCGCGACTTCAACGTATCTGTTGACTCAGAAGCTATGCCATGAGATCATTTTGCCACGCTTCTAAGTAACGATTTTTCCGATACTGATCTCAGCCGGGAAACACGCACGTTTCAAATCTTACTATGTCTCAAGCTCGGACGGGCTCTGTGGCATCCCGAGTGGCGAATGCCGCCCAGAATAGCGACAATCTGGGAGAGTGGCAAGCAATTGCCCAAATGGCACGCCCTCGTGGCGGGGGAA